>CM060969.1:44995215-45365215 GCA_030765045.1 Tenodera sinensis
CTCTACTTAGGCACATGTTGTAGAACTGTGTGAAGAATAAAGGCAGAACTCTGAATGCTCTTAGTAGAATGTCGCTGGTTATCCCATCCTCACCGGTGTGTGTGTGTGTGTGTGTGTGTGTGTGTGTGTGTGTGTGTGTGTGTGTGTGTGTGTGTGTGTGTGTGTGTGTGTGTGTGTGTGTGTGTGTGTGTGTGTGTGTGTGTGTGTGTGTGTGTGTGTGTGTGTGTGTGTGTGTGTGTGTGTGTGTGTGTGTGTGTGTGTGTGTGTGTGTGTGTGTGTGTGTGTGTGTGTGTGTGTGTGTGTGTGTGTGTGTGTGTGTGTGTGTGTGTGTGTGTGTGTGTGTGTGTGTGTGTGTGTGTGTGTGTGTGTGTGTGTGTGTGTGTGTGTGTGTGTGTGTGTGTGTGTGTGTGTGTGTGTGTGTGTGTGTGTGTGTGTGTGTGTGTGTGTGTGTGTGTGTGTGTGTGTGTGTGTGTGTGTGTGTGTGTGTGTGTGTGTGTGTGTGTGTGTGTGTGTGTGTGTGTGTGTGTGTGTGTGTGTGTGTGTGTGTGTGTGTGTGTGTGTGTGTGTGTGTGTGTGTGTGTGTGTGTGTGTGTGTGTGTGTGTGTGTGTGTGTGTGTGTGTGTGTGTGTGTGTGTGTGTGTGTGTGTGTGTGTGTGTGTGTGTGTGTGTGTGTGTGTGTGTGTGTGTGTGTGTGTGTGTGTGTGTGTGTGTGTGTGTGTGTGTGTGTGTGTGTGTGTGTGTGTGTGTGTGTGTGTGTGTGTGTGTGTGTGTGTGTGTGTGTGTGTGTGTGTGTGTGTGTGTGTGTGTGTGTGTGTGTGTGTGTGAACACCGTAAGTCAAAAACGCAAGTTGGTGAAATACCAAACTTGATTCTTATTACATATGTAGAACCATGATATAGTGAAGCGCAAAATAAATACATATCATTTGAGTCAATCTAATTCCTACTCCATGCCCCGTTTGTTGCTAGTACTTAAGACGTGTTTCGTTCACCAAATTACATAAATTAGATATTTACTCTATTACCCAACCATTATATTGAAGCTCAGTAGTCTGCAAAGATGCGACACAAGGTTTTCAAGAAAATCCAGATTCAAACAATACTTGACATGGAATACTTTTCGATTTTTTTATTTTCTCAAAAATCATTAATTTTACTAAAGTACCACATATTAATGCATTTCAATGAACAAATAAAACCTTAATTTTCTGGGAATAGCCTGTGAAATCCTATAAGCTTGCCTAACTAGTAAATCTTAAATGATATATGAAAAGGCACTACACAAAAAAATGTAACTCTCTTTAAACTAATAGAGCTTACTTTAAATAACATTTTTATGGCATACGCCGTTTACGAGGTATACATTGTTAACGGTTATAGTGGAGAATTAAAGGAACTAAGCATATAATAAATCTTAACAATACAACAGACCAAATGAATTAAAATAATCGTTCCAATTGTATATAATTTTAGGATAAGTTTCTACAAGAAACCCAAATATATTTATATATGTTTATATAAATATCTCTACATCTACTTAGTCATTCTTTTAAAGTACTGTCGGTGTTACGTTATTTCTCGTGAAAAGGCCATTTCGTATTACGTCCAGTGTTTAATTATTTTATGTAGCGATTTCTGCAAAGGTTTAGCTTGGTGCAATTGAAACAGGAAGAAATAAACGGTCAAAGAATTACTTTTATACCCCGTAATAAGCAATACAGGATAGAGAAAGTTATGTGAATGTAACAAATAAATATTTCTGTTATGTTTTATAAGAATGTGTATAAAACTAATTTACAAGAATCACGATTGCAAAAGAAATATAAGGTGTATAGAATTTTCCCAAACGAAATATTCTTTAGGGCATGTACTCAATTCCAATTGGCTTGCGAATGATTTTAGTGTTCAAGGACATGTAGCGGTTTGGCATTCCAAACTCCAAATGCAGTATCTTACTGCGTAGTACTCAGTAGAATAATGCGTGTGAGACGCCTGGTTGTTTACATCCAAGTTGGCAGACCCTTTAGAGACGTCAAAAGTACAAGCCATTAATTCCTTATTCGTATGTTAATTTCGGTGCTGAGTTTGAAAGTTAAATTTTCCTTGGGAGAGTCACACTAATTGTAGGTAACCCTGATAAGCATTTAGCTGTTTCTTAGATGTAACTTTTATTTATACACTATTACTTCTTACAGCATGTGTGTGGGCAAAAAGCTGTATGTTTATTTGAACGTGATCACGTACCAGTAATTTAAGTATTTAATGTTGGTATTCCATTAGGATAACTAAGGGAGTTCCTTGTCTACCTGAGGTGTATGTAAGATGCGTAGCCGTGCATGATAGTCACGTGCACTCTGCTGTCGAATGTTTTTGGATTGAACAACGTTGCCCACAAACATGAGCCTCACTTGCTTTACTACTCAGCTGTGCGTTCGTTAATTGAATGAATGTTATCCCTAGATTGTCGCTGGCTTCTAATGCACTTTTACTCCAGCATTATCACCTATTTACTATTTACTTTTCCTACAACGTACTGCCAATAAGTAGAGAAAGTATTGTATTCCATCCAAAAACCCGGTATCGATATTTCACCAGAAATACCTATTTTGAGACTTCCTCAATCTAAAAAACAGCATTCTTAGAAAAAGTTCTGTGTGTCTGTGTTTAGTAAGTATAACTCAAAAACTAAAAGTCATTCAAATATCAAACTTGGTATTTAATATCCTTTTCCAAGGATGCTACACCAAGATTTAAAAAAAAAAATTGGTTTTCCCAAAAATGCCTCTAAGCTTATCTGATAAAACTACCATATCTTTAAGATATTTGCATAAGAAGTAGGAAATGCATATGTTAAATATTCTGGGAATAGTCTATGAACTCCTCTTCAATTACTTCAATTACAATTACTCCTTTTGAATTACCTGTACCTACCCATAACTAATAAACCGTAAGAAATGGGCAAAATCTTTTTGCACAAAAAGCACAGATGTTGTTTGGCACAAAATTTGTCAGGTACATGCTTTGAGAATTTAATTTCCCTTCTAGACATGCAAATACATCAGACTTTAAAAATCCATAGTGACCAGCTGTTAAAAGATTTTAATATGGCTTAAACCTAAAGGTTTCCCGAATTCGCATAGTAAGTAAAATGGAATATCTAATGGGGCCATTTATGTAAATTTCTGTCTAGACTAACATAAAATACATAGAAGAATAACCGCATGTAAAACTATTTTCTACTTGAGGGAGTAGAGAAAGTTATGAGAGTGCAACGTATGTGATACTATTACTACTGTTTTTACATTTTTACTTTCTCTACTCTATAGACAACATAGAAAGTTTTACATACCACTGACAATTTTGATGCCGAAATTTCACTTGAAATGCATATTTTCAGGCTTCCTAAATACAAAATAATATTGCTAGGAAGTGGTATTTTTATGTGGGTGTCTGTCCCTCTATCTATCCGTCTGTGAACAGCCTAACTCAAAAACATTAAGTAGGCTAAACACCCTAGTTCAGGCTCTTTGAATATGTCATAAAAATTTCTAGAACATTTCCCTAACTTAAATTATTCTTCACAGGAAAAGCTCTACCTCATTATATTTCTTTAGAATTTTGAAAGTCATTAAAAATAAGGAGGCATTATATGATGGACTTAGTGCACAGTGTTAGTTAATATTTTGCTGGGTTTTCAGAATCTCCAAAGCAAAGCCACGTCTGCTTGCCAACTCTTGTGTGCACAGGTTGTTAAACTCGTGTCATTACGACACCACCATCATACATTAGCCTACCCCTTCCATATGTAATTATAATCTCATCTTGTTAAATAACCTCCCCCGATAAACCAGTAACAGGAAAATCCCCGCGTGTTTACAGTATAACACACCACCCCTACGCAACCCTTTAAGTACAGTGCGCCTCTGATAAAGCCTGCTACCGAACTCCATTATCCCGTAGAGAGCTTGGAACAAAATTGTGTTTGGCCTAGTACTCCGTCCCCTAACGCAACATCCTGACTTATGACAGGCATTTATAGGCATGTAGCAAAATGACAGGCGCGTGACTAATTACACGTACCACTCCGGGTCCATGTTTGCACAGCATTTCGCCACAACAGGCCACCCAACCTGCTTCCGCACTCAATGATAAGCTCGGAAAAATGTTAATTTAAAGTGATTATTTCAAACATAGAGGCTTAGAGTTATCATTATGAATTATTACCCAATCATTATTTTGTTAAATCGTTGTTGCCAACTATATCCCAAAAATCGCCGAAAAACTTTAAAATGTATTCCACATTACAATTGATTAACAATCAAAATTACACTCCATTTCAATTTGGCAACCGTGTTATTAACAATAGCATTTAATAATCCATGTATTTTCCCAGAAGGAGCATTATTTTTAATGCTAAAAATAAAGAGAGATTTACTTGAGATTATCTACTGGTTTTCTGTTATAACAGTAACAGCATGCAATTCTTGGGTTTTGTTTTCCTCAGTTGGTAGTGCTGAGTAAATCGAACTACAATGATTGAAATGAATATATTTTAGATTATTTCATAAAATTTAACATTTTGTGGTCAAATGTTAGCGATATAGTACTTAAACTCATATGTTATTTACGAAATAATCGAGATAAATATTCGACGGGCTGACCTTCCCAGATGAATTGTCTCCTCCACTCGAGAATTTATAGTTTAGATCAGACTTCTTATGATATTATTGTGATAATAGTCTATCAAACTTGTAAGCTGCATAAAATCTCTACTGCTATGAACCCAGTTTCATCTTTTTAAGTGTAATTCCACTAAAGAATTTGCTCAAAACTCGAGTGTTTAATTGATACCTCAAGATGAAAAGATGCCACATAAAGATTACAATAAATAAATATAAAATATTAATTTATCTATTAAATTAATTTATTGAACTGCTTCCATATATTGTTTCTGTCTCTATTATGATGTTTGCTGTCGTGCTGTTTTGGTAATGCTAACTTTGAATGTCTATGCGGAAAAGAAATGACGATCGCAAACAAATTCAGATGCCACGAAGATGAAAGAAGCAGTGAAGTATTAGGGAAGTTATAAAAATACGTTAAACGGCAATGATTGCTTGAAATACACCGGCTCGAAAAGCCTCAATCTGTTAAGATAGTTCTAGTGAGATTTGAACCGCGGTCTCCTTTCTTCTGCAACGTTCAGTAATTATACAGGTTTATACCATCTGATGTGAGCAACACATAACTTTCTCTGTCCATTACAACTTCTCATAATCCCTTGTTACAATGTTTGTATAAATGTCTTAAGGAATCCAAGTATCTAGGTTTTATGACTGTTTAATCTAGCATCCGCGAAAAAGATATCACAAATCCAGTGGACTGTGCAAGAAAGCCGATTAGAACTGGAATTGGACAAACTTCGAAAAGTATGACAGTATCCAGAGTGCAAAATATCAGAAATACCTATATTAGATACGAAAACCATGCACAAGGCATTCTTATTTACAAAATATCAAAAAGAACTTTAGGATGGTATGGACATGTGCAACGCATGTCGAAGGAGCGGTGACCCAAACAAGTCCTGAATTGGGTGGTACTAGGCAGAAGAAAGCAGGGAAGAAGCAGGAAATGACACGAGGGAATATGTGATAAATGATGAAGCAAGGCATACTAGAAGGACAATGGAAGATAGGAATCTATGGAAAGCAGAAAGCCTATATAGAAAATAAAAATGCAGTGTTCTCGTGAGTTACATATTCATGTTAAATATTCAGGAGAAATACCTATTTGACCAAAAGTATAAGCACAAATAAATTAAGCAATGTGGATTTATTTTCCGTTGTTTCAATATAACTTTCATTGCCATGAGGATCTTTGATTTGAGAAACAATTCGTTTACTTTAGTTTTCTTTTTGTACAATACACAGCTCATAACACAGCGGAAGATAGGAAAAGGTTGTAATTACAGAAATTCTTTCTTTCGCAAAACTTGTTTATTTTAGTGTGTTTTCTTAGCAGGTATAGTATTAGAAAGTTTAGCACAAAACAAAAAAGTTCTCAACTTGTTTTGCTTCCCGGAATATGCTATATCTATGAATATTTTAGGGGCGTTGCAATGATATTTATTTTATATAAATTCTAATAGATCTTTGTAATTCACATAACGACTTCATAACTAAAACATATTCAGTAATGTTTGAAGCCCTTTTGTTTTTATTTTATTTTTTATATGCGCATTGATGACCTTCAACAACTTTCCAGCACTTTCATTGACTGAGATATGAAGGCCGTAAAGTCCACTTAAATTTATAAATAGGACTACTTCATTATTCCAGTCCTTTTTTTGATCGCTATGTTTCCCGTTCTGTGTATAATATGCATATTTCTCTCAGTTTTTGTCGTTTAACCAGTTATAAGTACTTTCTTAAACCCTCTGACTTATCTAATATTCAATAATATAAACGTTGGTTAAGATGTTACAGGCTACTGACTTCACATCATAACAGACAGAGATTGCATATGGAGTACATCCAAGCCAAAGAGTTTATTTACAGTGCAGAATGTGTGTAACTATATGAGACTATATGGATTATGCAGGAATTGGGACCAGATATCAAATACTTATATATTTGAAGCAGCAAACTTTCAAAATATAACTTTCTACTGAAATATTAACTCCTTTAAAATGGGGCAGAAAATGGTATCATAAAAATGCAAAAATAGCATATAGAAGCACTAAAATGTATAAAAACAGATGTCAAAGCAAGATTAAATATTGGTATAGTACAGGCCCCATACGGGGAAATAGGGTATTTACTGTGATGAAGGGAATGATACATTTATGATAAATATTGACTGCTTATAACGTATTTGCAAATCACTTCCGTCTGTTTTATAAAATCTGACCTGTTTGATTGTATCCATAGCAATAACTTTTGTAACAAATACAAAATACAAACAGTATCGTATCGATGTACCTACTTCATGTTAATCGATGTAAAAATGTACAGAATTTGTTCGTTTCCTTGTAGGTTTAAGGAGGAAACAGAAGCCTGAGACGATAGCCAACTCTTTCGGTAGTTAAATGCTAACCTTGAAATGCTATCATATTCTTTGTATGATATCACAAGAAACAAACAAGTGATGACTCAGGGCTCAATAAAATGCATGATGAAGGTTCAAATCAATAATCATAAATATCTGGGAACTGATCACTGCCACAAGGAATTTTGTTTTAGGCGGCGCCGTGGCCAAGCAGTTAGACCGTTCGCGTGTCACCAAGGTGGCCGGGGTTCTATCGCTGGGACCAACATGTAGTATTTGTGGTGGACGAAGCGGCGTCGGGGCGGGTTTTCTCCGGGTTCTCCGGTTACCCTACCATTCATTCCACCAACTGCTCTATGATCTTTCCATTCATTCCTTTCGCCTTTATTTCATATCATCCCCTTCGTTACTCTCATGCCTGATGCTAGACTGACCACCCACTTCCAGGTCTTCACTCTATCCGGTCCATAGGTTCCTCTGCTCCCCAACAGGCACAGGCTTGTAAGTATCAGGTATCAGTCCTCCATACGGGGGGGGGGGAATAAAAGGAGAAGATGTTTAGTTTTAAACATAGCTCTTTAATAAAAATCTGGATATTTCTCTGTGGTCTATAATGTTTTCAAACCAAGTAATTGCTTGATAAGTATTTGGACAAAATATAATGTTATCATTCTTTTTCTTTGGGCGAGGGGGAGAGTTATAGATCTAAATATGGGTCCATTCGTAAATTATTTATATAAATATAGGCCAAAATGGTCCATCATAGAGGAGTGCAATACATATGAACAGGAAATAAAATTGCATTATTTATTTGCAACATAAGCTATACTAGAAATAAAGACTAAATAATAATAATAATAATAATAATAATAATAATAATAATAATAATAATAATAATAATAATAATAATAATAATAATAATAATAATAATAATAATAATAATAATAATAATAATAATAATAATAATAATAATAATAATAATAATAATAATAATAATAATAATAATAATAATAATAATAATAATAATAATAATAGTAATGGTTATAACATTGTTTCTCAAGACTAACACAGTAACTTAACATTCCCCTTCAATATTTCATTACAGATAGAACTTTTTCCAGCTAAAGAAACAGTTGCTATGTGGAAAGCAAATAAGCATAAAAGAAAATAAAACTCTTATTTTGTTTCAGATTTGTGGACCTCAAGCCGAAGATCACTACGCCCATAAAGGACCAACCATGAAGTAAGCATAAAACATCTCTCTGCCGCCAAAAATAAATACACTGTAACTTTTTAGACACTTAAAACTGAAATAATACAGACGTAATTAACTCAGTTGAAAATCTTGGTTTGTTTTGATCGCGTCAACACATTTCAAAGTTAGGCCTTGGTCAGCGTTTGTGTTAGTCAATAAAATTACACAGAGACCTTAAGT
Source organism: Tenodera sinensis (assembly GCA_030765045.1). Taxonomy (NCBI): domain Eukaryota; kingdom Metazoa; phylum Arthropoda; class Insecta; order Mantodea; family Mantidae; genus Tenodera; species Tenodera sinensis. The sequence continues at coordinate 45,003,698 of CM060969.1, forward strand.
GTTCTCATATGTTTGGAGACTATATCTGAATAAACTAAAGGCAATGTATTTCACTAAACTGTATATAATAAAATTGTGAAGGATTTATGAGAAAATATAAACACTAGGCTCATAAATGCAACACTGTTGCTTCTTATGGTGGATCACATTTTCTCCAGATGAATTATGAAGATGTTTCTCATCTTTTATTTTGTCTAAGAATGTCGGGGTATCTGCAGCCGAAGCATTTCTTATCTTATTTACTCTCTCATAAGTTGTGAAGTTATTCCCTTAACATTTTGGGAAATGATTCAATGTTTGCAACTCGCCCATAGTCACTACCTCCTAAAGAAACAATTAACAGGGGATAGTTATTTAATATATCTGTTACGATAAATTTTTACTTTCTTTGTAGCTTACCTAGTTATGGTAGACATTTCAGTAAAAATGCAGGTTTTGAAGTTCTGATATGGTAAACGCGCGAGACTTTCTTACAAACATTTTATATATAGGCTGTTAACGGTGTAGGTATTTTGATGATTGGCTCTTAGCACGTACCCACTTCGGTGTGTTAGTATCTTTCTCTCTTTGTCTAAGTTTTATCACAAAACAAATCACATTTTCACCGCAAAATTAACAACACCTGCCATCTATTCATTTTGCTTCACACCTCCATATGTAACTACCGGTGGCTCAGGTAGCACGAGGTCAATGGCCCTGCAGAAAGCGTTGGAACTCGGTTCCTCTACACCATTCGTTATCACGAGACAAGGCCATTCTGTGCCATGCCTTTTGTACCGCGCCTAATTAAAGGTAGTAACCAATCTGAAAACAGAACTTCTAATTACAATTACAAGTTCGGAAATGAAGCAACTGTTGATGTTAAATTGCTCATCACACTGTCAATAACCAATCTAAATATCTGCCTCTAAAATCCGGTATTCGTACAAAATATTAATCTCCTATGCTGCTTCTGCTTAAGAAATTATTTCAAATTAGATAAGTTTTAGTAAAAACACAAGTAAACAAAAATTAAAATGCTAGTTTGCAGTGCCAAGTGCTTGCCATGGAAGGAAGGAAAGAAACAGAAAAATTTCGCTACCCGAAATAAAAATATTACGAAAACATTTCGTACAAACTGTGTATGATACGACTTCTCCATATGTATGACTTAAGATTCCGTCTATTTTGGCTTTGTGGATATACAATTCTTAACCCATAAAGGTGACTTCATAGGTATTCACAGAAAATCCAAGGTATGCATTTTATTTTTCAATCGAACATATATTAATCGCAATTATTAGCCAATAAATATTAAAAAGCATATTCCACATATTTCAGGGTGGGGGAATTTCTTGGATACTTGCGTGGTCAGGTTTGGGAGATGCTAGACTTGAATACTAAGTAGGTAAGGCTTTTATCAACATTTTAGTTTCTGAGATATGTTATTTTTATGCAAGCACGTTAAATTAGATTGACGGTTTAAATAATGAAATCAACACATATGAAAATCTAGCACGAATATTAAGAAGAAAGAAAAGAAAATTAGATTGACGGTTTAAATAATGAAATCAACACACATGAAAATCTAGCACGAATATTAAGAAGAAAAGAAAAGAAAATTTTGAAATTTTTCCATACAATCACAATAAAATTAACACAGCGTAACTTTGCAGTTTTAAGTGTGAGAGGCTCAGCTTCGTCTTTGAACAGGAAACTTCTCTTTAAGACAGTCAATAGGGCCTTAAACTTACGTAGGTATGTAAATACATTTTAATTTTTGCTTCCCAAAACTATTTGTTGTAATTTTTTGTTATGATTTGAAAACAGAATCATGTATGTGACTTTTAGGAATAGTAGAATTATTTTCAACGCTCGAAACGCTGGTGAGGAAAATCTTTTAAATTTTTCCACTCGTAAAAAAGGACCTGCGTAAGTATTGTAAAACAATATTTTCTCCCAAATTATTGTATGTGTGCCAAACATAGTTTATAAGGAGAAAGAAAGATCAGAGTACCACAAGTATTATCTAGATAAATGTTTTAGGAAAATTAAAAGAGTTCTCAAGATAACTCGATAAAATAAAAACAAAATAAACAAGGATAAAAAATATATATATTTTTAGTTTACTAAAATATTAAACCAGTAGGGAAATAAGTGTGTAGAGCATACACAAAGCATTAGAAAATTTTGCAAACAACTAGTAGAAGAAATACCTGAAGACTTGTGGTAAGACGAAAAGAAACACGACGCCGAAACAGGAGAAATACTAGGCAATGTTTGGGTTATAACTGTGATGAACATAAATATAGGGGAAAACAGAACGAGTGAATAATAGCTTAAAATAGGTACCAATATTATTAGTTTTATATTTTTTTCCAAAATTAACACATAGTTTAGCGAAATTAAATAAAAAGATTCTTGTTTATTCATTAACGGAATAGTAGCAACGTTAAAAAAATAAAGAATATTGCTGTTATGGAGAAGTTACTTCCAGATGTTAACCCGTACCTAAGGTATAAGAAAGTGTAGGTTAAATGGTTTACCAGTGGACACGCTCATTTCATTCCTGCGTTTGTGTGTGTGTGTATAAACTCTACTACAGTCTCTACCTTGCATTTTCCATGTTTTCTTCATACTGAATTTATAGCCGAGTTTCTCCGCAACGGAATATCGATGAACAGAGCGATGCCACCACGGAGCGGGGCAGGATATTCCTGTAGCTTCGGTAGCTAGTGTGCCGGCAGAATTTATCTTTTTACACGATGAAAAACTGATAAACGAGTATACAAATTCTTATTATTAGGAAATCGTGTACAACCTAAACTCAACGAGATTTGTGTTTGCATTAAAAAGGGAATATAAGTGGCAAACGTTGCGAAAATATGTCATTTTCAGTGTACTGTGCAATCTAATAAACTGGAATTTCCTCATTAGTTTGATATTTTTATCATTCCAGGCACAGTGCATATATTTTTAAGCGAAGTGGTGCATCTTGCATTTTGTACTCTGCTTTCTAGAACACTGCACGTAAACAAAACTGAAGTGTTGTGCTCACGTGACTTTTCTTCGACTCGGTCTTATACAAACGATTCTTACAAATGTTTATTCTTGTATCTAGTTCATGTTAATCGAGACAGATATTTGTAAAAGGTTCCATTACGTATTTCCTTGTATATCCAATGGGGAATAAAGCAGGTTTCAAGCGACTGTCATATCTTGTAAGGTTTAGTCCCTATATGATGGCATGAAATTCCTTTCTGCTTGCCTAAGAAGGGTGGGGGGAGGGGCATTAACGACTTTCCATTTGAAAAAAGTATTAAGCTTTGAGAAATTCAAACCAAGTACAAGTATAGTTAACTGTGGCAAAATTTAATGGCGGGTGGGTGAAGCACAGTACTGCTCCGCATTATGCAGAGAAAGTAAGAATGAGTTTTGCCAGTGAACCAGAGCTTGGAAACCTTGACATTTTAGGCGTTAATTGATCAAAGAAGGCTATTACAGAGAAGGCCAAAACTTTCAGCCATTAAAGCTGTAGAGCCCATCAAGATGAAGCCAACAAATCAACGAATTTAAAGTTGTAAATGAATATTATTCAATCTTTATCAGAAAGGCTTTTATGTTTGGGTGAATAGTAACTCTGTGGCTTATGTGTACGGTTTTCGTTCCTGAAGTTAGGAAAAACATTAACATTCCGGTTCTGAGGTAAGGTATGTTACTAAAGAATATTCTGAAAGTATGTGGAACAGAAAATTATATCCTTTTTTTTTAACTACGGGAATACGCACCTCTTACTTTTCTGCACCACTTACATAAACATGGATTTAAGCTAATACTAAAACAATGTTGCAATAGTCAAAAAAAGATAAAAAACGAATTCTTTGATTCCTCTCGTGACACCAATTTGAGATTCTCAGAAGTTCTTCACTGTTGCTACTTGAATAACTAATCAAGTAGGTACCTATATTGTTTTTGTTATTCACATTTGGAGAATTCTTTCAATAAAATATCTAATAAAATTCTTGTTGTTTTAATATATAAATTAACACTCTTTTGCAGAACTCAGATAGCTCGTTCTTTTATTATATAAAATTATAAACAAGGTTTTCTAAGATACTTAATTTGTCTTTTTTTTTTTTTTTTTTTTTTTTTGTGTAAAAGTGTAAAAGAACGATTTAATTAATCGCGCTCGTGATAATGTTTGGGAATAATTAGTGCCAAGATTCTTTTTATGATATTTATTTTTCTTAGAAAATTTACTATTACAAATAATTTTATTTAATAGGGAAGAGTTATTACTTTATTTCCTCGAGTGATAGTTAAGTTTTGGCACTTCTCTACGAAGGTAATTTTTCTCAACGCGTTTAATTTCATGGTATATTTGGCTTATTTACGGAAATATCTCCTCTCAGAATATAAACATTCCACTAATATGTTTATCATTCTTCTTCGATTTTAATCTTCTGCGTAGCCTTCACGCGTCTGTTGCTTACAAAATTACAATATCATTTCTTTCGCAGCTTGTGGAATTTTCTCCTTTGACAATGCGAACCCACTGCTGCTTTGACACAATTACTATTCACTTACAATAGTTTATCGTTTATACACATTAACATTATACTGGTACAATACGTTTTATTTAATACTACATATTTCCTTTAAAAGCTTTACTTTTCTTAAGATTTCGTCTTGCAATATTTTTGTAACTAATATGCATATCTATTAAAATTAGCATTAATTACATAACTCTTTAATTACTTCTTCAATGGGTTTCCGTCATAAAATATTCAATTTAAATAAATTAAATGTGGCATTTAGTTTGACAAAATTAAATTACGGCCTCGTCAGGAAATCTAGCTGTTAACTGGATGTTTTGAGTGAAATTAAACTCAAAATTAAAGGTAACTTGTCAGAACAGTGTTGTCTATATCCTCTTGTACTTCAGATATTCAGGGTTGTCTAAAAATGTTATGTTTACATACTCAAGGTTAAAAATGATGTTATTTCGCTCGCAGTTAGTCTCGCTCCGCAAATATTTCATCTCCATTTTATATTTCACTACTATGAACTAAGTAGAGGATATATCGCATTCCACTGAAAATCTGGATACTGAAATTTCACCAGAAATACACGTTTTGAGACTCCCTGAACCCGAAATAAAAGCATTTTAGAAAAAGTTGTGCAGTTGTGTCTGCGAACAGCATAGCTCAAAAACGAAGAGTGGGTTAAATATTAGCTTTGCATATTAGTTCACCATTCTTCAAGGATGCCCACACTAAGGTTTAAAAAAAATCCTTCGTCCCAAAATACTCTTCACATAGAAAAAAATGTCCAACATTGAAAAATGATTTTGATTAAATTGTTATGTCCAAATAGATACATCTTTTTGTTACTTGTGCGAGTTTTACAATACTGGAACCTTTCTCAAATAGATGGTCGTTATTCATTTGCTTTATCTATTGGCTGTACAAAGAGAACATAATTTCAAAGTTTTTACATGGCGACCACCTTTCAAAGATTTGACTATCGCTCAAAGCCTACTGTATTCCCATATTTTCTTTGCGCCTATAAGAAAATTAGCAACAAGATAATTTCTACAAATGTTTATCTCAACTAACATGAAGAAGATAGCGAAATAAGAGTTTGTAAGAATAGTACAAGAATAGAAAAAATCATATGAGTGCAACACGTCATACTCTTTTTGTTTTACAGGTGACTTTCACTATTTTTCACATGTAAACAGTGAAATAGCTTCACTCCAGCTACACTTGTACACTCCCATCATATATTCCTGCGGAGGTTGCAAAAAGCAATGTTCCAAGTCACTAAATTTGGAAACGCTGTGTTCGCAGCTGATTGTAACACCTTATCGTTCTGCAGCCTTATCAACCGTATTGCGAGTTTCCTAGAAACTGCAGAAGAAAAGCAGATTGCTCGTGTTTTTCTAACAACGAATATATTTAGCAAGGTTTACTCTGGCTTGATGTGGTTTCTTGATTGCCTGTTTGTGATATCTGCCACACACGCACCAGGAACAGCACTGCTTGAATATAAACAAGTCAGATAGAAGGTAGAGCAGTATATTCCAAAATCGCTGATGACTTGCAGCTTTATCTCTCTCTTTCTCTCGCCTTTTGGTTGCGTAGATATTGCTCAACTTGAATCGATACGTTGGCAGCATGTTTTCAGGCTTGTAGCACTTGCAAGACAGACACATAATTCCAGCTTAGGTGTCATGAGCAGATGTCCGAAGTACTCAGCATATGATCTGCATACTAAAATAGTTGAAGCCGTGAGAGAGATGCCAAATGCATTAGCGAGGAACAATAAATTCTATGTTGACCTTGATTCAGCACTCCATTCACCAGTCACCTTACCTTTGCTTAAACAGACGAATGCATTTTTTCCTAATGATTACAGGTATTCATTAAAAATCATTTCTTGATCACCTTGAGTTTTTATACTCATGATTAAGTTAATTCAATATCGTGATTTAACAAGAAATTAAGCGATATATGAACATACAAAAGTCCACAGCTTTCTTCGGAATTTTTCCCAAATGCTCGTAAACTAACACATTTTAAATAGCTATGTCAAACCATTGTCAAGGTTTTACCATTTTATTCATAATTAACAACTTTTTTGAGACAGATTAAATGCTACTTAATCCTTATGGTTTATAGTATCGCTTACAGATGTTTAATTCTAACATAGTGCACAAAAATAACTCACTGAGCAGGCATTTTTAATTTTAATTAAGGAGAAAAAATTACAAACATGTTACTACGTTTTTCAATGTTTTCAATGTGAATGTCAACTTATTTCATATTTTAAGCACTGCACAAAACCTCTTAAATAAGTAATTCTTGAGCCTGAAAATTTCAGTTATAAGCTGCGATTTAAACAGCATTTCGAACAGTGAAAAAGGCTTAACAAGGAAAAGCAATTGGAAAAATTGAAGGTCAGCATGGTCCTTCACTTAGATGGTTCAGGATCAATGAAATAACCATCAGAGTCTTTAAAATTGGTGATATTAACGAATTCAGTAGCATAAAACAGAAGTTATTTATATAAAAATAATTTATCCTGTACGAAAGTCCACGCGCACGTGTGTGAACGGTCTGCGTAAAATTTAAGTTACATAATTACCAATGTTGGACTCAGAAAATGCAACTTTTAGGAATTTAAGACTAAGATTTGAGAATATTTACTTCTGATTTTAAAACTAGTTTTAACATTTTGCTATCGTATGTTACGTCTGCAATAACATAGACTGCACACTTAAAGATTTATCTATGAACAGCTAATGTTGATTTGTTTCGAATAAAATAAAGCCATATGAATTGGGCAATATCTGTTTTTTTAATTGTTCCATTTATACTCCGCCTTCAATTCCAATGGTCATATCGGTGGCCTTTTCTTTGGAATACATTTCCCAATTGGTAATGGTGTTAACTAAATTCACAGTAGGTTGTAGGTCTTCGAATTTCTGTATATTAAGTTGGCACATACATACACACTGTCATTCATACTTCCAGACTCTGGAAGATATGAGGAATAATCTTGACTAGAGAAAAGTTCCAATTCGTCTAACAGGTAATCGAACCCAGGATAGCATACACAGCAGGCAGGAGTTCTACCGACTGATCTGTGGGGCTAGCCGGTAAGTCTTGATGTACATACAAAGTGTATATTTATATAGTATTCAATTTTTGTCAAATAAAATGTGTTGTGGAAGTAGCCATTTCGAAATATTTGCCAGTTTGGTTTTATTTATTTAATTAGGTTAATGTCCTATACCTGGACAGGTAATTTTGGACAGGGCATGAATGAAATGATACTCAAATGACTCGGGGGTCAATAGTAAATAGCCACTCGGCATTGGGATTCACCCGAGAGAAAAAAAAAAAAAAAGCCTCGATTGTAATCGAATTAAGGTCCTCTGGAATGGGTGTGTAATCTCTGAGTAGCATTACACACCAACATGTTTAACAGTTGACTGGTGCATGTGGCTTTATCATGCATACAAACTCAAGCTGCTCCTCGCAAATATTTTATCAATATATTTAGGATGCACAAAAAAGATTTTAAATAGGTATTTGTAGAATAGGCATGAGAATAATCAACATTTGTAAAGAAATTTCTAATGTGTCGGAAAGGTTTGAGATTCGTTAAAAAAGCCCGTTTTCTTCCAGGAAAAAAGTTTACTTTCAAGATGAAATGTTTGCGCACAACTTTGTATGTTAGTGCTGAATTAAACATACTTTCATTTTAACTTGCAGCACTTTGTGGTTCCTCTTTCCACAGGTAGGTATTTGAATATTGCAGCAACTTCGTTAAAACTTGCGGGCAGTTTGAATTTGTAACATTCTCAACTTTGACCCTTGTGATGCCCTAGAAAGGTGCTAAGAAACCCAATTTCTTGGTCCAGTAATATGGTACGAGGTTAAGGAATGGAATGACGTAGATAAGGTGCGGCACTCCGACAAGATGAGATGAATGAACACAGGGGATGTGCCAGACGCGAATAAACTTGGGGAGGGGTAGTAATTTGTGGCAAAATTGAGGGGGAAGAGGAGGCGCAAGGGGATTGAAGGAAAGGGAGGGAAGCAAAGAGTTAGTGTCAAAGGAAAAGACGTTAAGCAACGTCCCACGGGTACAAACAAGTTAAGCAATGTCACATATTTTCCCTCTATGGTGTTTCTCGTGTGTTGAATTCCCTCCGAATTCCCTCCGGGTTACATGTATGTGTGTACCGGTCCGTAACCCATATGTAGTAACTTACAAACTTTTTCTTGTTTCTATTTCCCAAAAGACACGTTCCTTGTTGTTCTTAGTTATAACCAGTTTTTTTTTTTTCCGGAATCAACTAACACTACAAAAGGAAGATCGTAAATGCATAAAAGGTGTTTGTTTTCAAGCCTGTAGTTTTGAACAAGATAATTATTATTTTTATTGTTATCTATTACTATTATTACTACCTATTATTACTATTAGTACTATTGTTACTATTGCTATTATTAATATTGTTACTATTACTATTATTATTCTTATGGTTCTTGTTATTATTATTTTAAATAACGTCACAATCACAGTTTAGGAGCTCTTAGTTAAAAACAAATTTAATTTATTTATTGAACATGTAAATTTGTTATACATATTTAATTATTAAATTTAATTCACTTATTTTTTTATTGGTTTCAACGTTTTAATTAAGTGGGGTGTGGACTGACTTTCAACGATTATAAAGATATTTAGGTAGGTATATTAAAATGAGTAAATACCAGTTAATGTGTGAAAAGAACTTCAAAAACAAGGCTCGACATCCAATTTAAGTTCTATAAAGTTATGGCGGTACGGGTTTTGTTGTATGGCAGTGAATCTTTGGCCGTAAATCACAAATAATATACTGAAATGAAATTTCTGAGAGCATTATTTTAGTATACAAGGTTAGCTGAAATAAGAAATGTAAAAATACGAGAAAAATTATATATACTTATTTGCACTACAAGAGAAAATTTTAGAACATAAGAAAAATTGGGAGACACGTATATTACCTATGGACACTTCAAGGATACCAGAAGGGATGGTATGTTATAGACCACAGGCAGAAGATATCTAGGAAGACCCAGATTAAGATGGATTGAGGACCGAACAGGCCAATTTGTCTAATTTCTGCAAGGCAGAAGAAGACGATTTGTTATTTGTTTCAACAACCTTTTAAGCGTCTGTCTTTGTGGCGTGAGTAGCCTCACATTCAAGAGCTTTCGAGTTCGAATCTTGATTAGAGTTACTTACCCGAATCAGGTTATTTCCGGGTTTCTTCATTATCCTCAAAAGGTCGCTAAGCTCTTGAACCCCAGGCTCATTTGAGCATCATTTTGTTCATCGTTCGACATGACTTAGCCAGTTAACACTGAAAACTTCAGAAAAAGATATCTCATAAACTCTTATTAAATTTACAGTTTGGTACGTGCACACTACACGAGGTAGTGTACCTTTGTTTGGTAGGTACCAATTCCAACAAAACTTTAAATTCATGAATAAATATCGTCGGAAGGATTTGGTTAAAAATAGAAGAAAAAAAATTGGAGGGATATCATTATAAGAACTGGGTTACAAATAACAACGTGAAATATTACAGCTCATTCAAGTAGTTTATGATAACTTTGGATTTAGCATTACAGACTTTCGAATAATAATATATTTAGGTTGAACTGTCAGGTATATCTATGTCATGTTTTCTTCTACCCGCATGTTATGGTATTTGAAGTTGTAATTGGTATCTAAATTCTTGTAAGAATAACACATAAGGTTTTTAAACACTTAAAAAGCTGTGCTATATTTAGTTTATACACTTTAAATTATTATTATTCACTGCGACCGCTATTTAATGGATTCCAAATAGATAATTGATTTCCTGGTATAATTATAAATCCATTTTTCTCTAATATATTTGTGTTTTAGTTTGTGGTAATATTAAAAAGTGCTCCTTGCGGTATAATTTTACGTTATACCTATTTCTGAATGACAGAAGTTTTTCTTTTTTTTTTCCCCTGTAAGCCATAAACCCGAGTAATTAAATATTTTCTATAGGGCTATGCAAAATGGTAAAGGCATAGCTTATATGTAGGTATACTTAATATAACTCATAATCATTGTTTATAAAGAATCACTTACAATCCTTTTGCGTTCTTCTTAAAATTCTGAGTCATAAATATCAAGTGGTTCACAACAGGAACACTTTTATTAAACTCAAATTAGTTGATCTCATAAATGATCTGAAATGCACACATTAGAAATTTAACCCATTAACGTAAAATATTACAAAGGTGTCACTGTTGCATATCAAACTAATTTACCCAGCCTTTTTATAATCACCTATACGGTATACGCATTAATTAGAATTTTAAGGTATCTAGAAGAAAGTAATATTTCTCCAATAATTGGAAAACCGCCGTGATTTAAAATTATCCTACCATAACATTGCAAAAAGTATGCTACATTATAATGTGTTGATAATTGCTTTCGGAAACATACATATTAGAAAACATCAAAAGCAAACAAATTATACATATTTTGATCTTTTTGAAGGTCATATGTGAAAAAAAATAGTGCAAAGTTATTAAAACCGTGACTGGTTTGAACTCTTCAGTAGTTAATAAATAAACAAATAAGTATATAATTAATGTTATAAACTTAAAATAATTGATCGCGTTAGCTCTATGTATTGCAGGAGGAAGGTAAACTTGCCGAGTTACTAAACAAGAATTTCTGGGCGCTTTCAGAATTTAATATTTTTGTTCACGCTGTAGTTCAACTTCTGTTTAGTGGTAGGATGATATTTGTTTGGTATATACATTTTATAAAATTATTTAAATTAGTTACAGTATAAGAGATTAGAATAATGTGTGATCCATTTTAGGAAATGTATAATATATTTTAATCTCATATGGGATAGAATTAGGTACTTTAATTATATATGTAGACATACTGTGCTAGGTGGGAATGGCACCAATACTAGTTATGTGGTAGATAATGGATATAAAAAACTGAAGTCGATGGCCTATAGTGTAAATGGAGGTCATACGGATGCACTAAGTGCAGTGAATTTATTTATTCTAAAAGGTCTTAATTGGTATTACTTGAGCCAAATGAAAAGTGTGCATAAACAATTTGAAAGGTGATTAAACCTTTAAGTTACTAGACATGCCGAAAGAAATATTTAGCAGTGGGTACTGGTTAAAAGTTACTTTAATAATATTTCCTTACTAGTTCTAAAACTTCAGCCAAATCGAATGAAATTATACGCCGAAAGAAAGTGAAAGTTAGATGTATTAATTAATGATAAACTTTGTAAAACTATAGCGTTATTAGCGAGTGTAATTGAAAAATAAAGCGAGTTTCAACGTGTTGTTCACAAGTTCATCAACCATCAACGAATCGTCTAACCTTGACAGTTGGTGGAATTCCTAACCTTAACAGCAGTGCTCTTGTTTCGTCAGGCAGAACCCGAAACATCAGGCTGAAAAGGGTAGTGGAACATGTTCACCCCGGGAAGAAAGGAACAATGGGTAGGGACTGTACGCCGCCATAACTGCCACCCCCTGGTTCGACCAACCAAAAGCGGGCATCCAACTTTATCGAGCCACGTCGACTCTTCCCCTTCTACACACAAAAAACAGCGCGCGTGTGTGTCTAGCACCCAAGATGGCCGCCAGACCCGCTCCTGGCTCCAGCCCAAATAAACTAGACCACGGGAGATACAGTAATATTATCAACCGTCACGCTGTCCCCTGAAATATGGCAACGGGTTAAGTTTCGGTCACACTCAATCACTCCCTCCCTCCCAACGTGATCCATTTTGACCAAAGGAACAGTGTCACATATTTCAACGTTGCAATGTCAGATTTATGTTGTATGAACCAACATTACACCTGCTTTCCTATATTTTGCATAGAGTCGTAAAGATAAGCAACACTTTATTTAAGCACCACTAAGACACAGGTTTATAATGATGCTTTTAGCACAGTCAGCTAAAACCTAGAACTCCTAGCGAAAATAAACAAAAGGTTATCCATTTAATGTCATTAAATAAATCCAACTCTAGTTGTGGAAGTAGATAGGGGAAGTGCCAATATTGAAGTGCAACATCAAATCACCATGTTAGTGATTTTTGAGTCACCAAAAGTCTGATATAAAAACCTGCTATGAAATAAGCTGTATGTACAAAGCATGTTTATTATTAATAAAAAAGTTCAGATGCAGAACAAGAGAGACAGACAGACAGAGAGAGAGAGAGAGAGAGAAAGAGAGAGAACTGATGTATTATACTCACATGGCTTTTTAACCGAAATACACAGTTTAAGAAATTAGGTACAAGGGGAATACGAGAACGTAATACCCCATAGTCACACTTTCAAGACCTGGTCGCTGTAAAAGTCCTTCCTCTTAGCATAGCCAAGATAAAAAAAAATAATAATAAGTAAATAAAAAATAAGAAAAAAAAACGAATAACATATTCAAATTTGATAAAATTACAGGTGCTGGAAAGTTTGAACAGATAACAAAGAATAGTTCGGAAATGGTGCACTCCACAGAAAAAGTATTTGAAATAAACTGTGTTTTCACAAGATCTACATATTTTAAGCAGTAAAATTTTGTAATTCTGTTGCGGTTTACTCCAGAGACAACTGAGGACATTCCTACAACATTTTGAGGTATATAGATCATTTGTCATGAAAATATCTTAATCATATAGTATATTAATTAAAATCGTTAGAGCTATTTTTCAGAAAATAAAAATTATCGAAATACTTCATGTGAAGGATGGTATGGGATAATTGGATTTACTAGATAATCTTCGTGTTGCATCCTTAAGGATATTGAATTTAAATACCGAGTTTAGTAACTAACCGACTTTTAGTTTTTTGTTGTAACACACTTCTTTTTTCAAAACAATAGTTTTCTTTTTTGGGATTGGCAGGCTCCAAACATGTATTTCTGGTGAAATTTCAGTATTACATTTTTGATTGGAACACGATACTTCACCTATTTACTAGTTTACTATACACAATAAGAAAAGTAAAAGAAAAAAAATTGAAGCGATTTCTATGTAAAATTTACTTAATTAAAAGGCTAATTATAAGTTGTCTTCAAGAGACCAAGTTGTATTCTAAGATACGATGAATGTAAGCTCTTGAGGAGAACGAGAAAATAACCCCCTTAGTGTATTTAAACTTTCATCTTCATTTCCACCTATAAATTCGGAAAAAAAAAAAACAGATATGGTACATTCACATAGCCTTCTCTAACCGCCAACTATTCTTGTAAAGGTTTGACCTACTATCTTCAGGTTCTAAGACATCGTGGGAAACAGCTGAGATTGACAGCACTTTAAGAAATGGAATCAAGGACTGAGAAATGCAAAATAATAACAATGGATAGTCAGATTGGGTGAGGTCAGGAAATATTTATTTGAACAAATTGTGTATTTGTTGTATAGTTCGTTTTTGTTCGTCTCTAATGGTTTATCCATTATACAGAATTAGTATAGAAAATTCCTTCCGGATAACGGGACATTGCAGGCTGTTCTGATAAAATTCAAATTATCTATTTTATTTTTTACAGTTCATAACATACGGTATTTTAATAGAATCATTTACTTTAGTAGAGTCATTAAGATCCATTTTTAAGTAAATAAAAATGACCTTTTCCATGTACCTAAAGGGTAGTTTTGGTTGGAAGATCTTGAAAATTTTAGGTATTGGATTTAAATACCAACCGGAAGTATTTTGCTTTTAGTGATAATGCCAACCAGGTAACATCGTTTTTATTATTACTAAAATTGTGATACACAATTACGTTTTGAAAATTCTCCAGCTTTTTCTTCTTTCGTTTCTTTTGAAACTTCTACCCTTGCTCTCGCTCTCTCTCTCTCTCCTCTGTGCTTCTGAGGAAGGGTTCTTGTGTGTATATAAGAAATGGTTGCTCTGACAATATTTTAATGTGCTCGCTTTTTCATCCCATTCATTTTACTTATATAATCTTACGTACCTTGTAAGTCGCTTATCAAGTCAATAAATGCAAATTAATTGTACTGATGTATCATATATACTTCATTAGCCATCCCTTAATCATTCTCTTAGTCGATCTGGAAGACTTAAGTGAATACGCGCTATGTCAACATCGTGGGTTCCAACCTGCATTAGACTTATGCTTTTTTGACATTTTCCGAGCTATGCTCCCAGTGAGGTACAGAAATATACAGAAAATGTAACAGTGCCCAATGTGTGATATTTCACTGCGTATCCCGGGCTGTTTTGAAGTATCCCATTCCAAGGTCAGTTATCTGTAAACTTGCTAACATTTACAAGTTACGTTTGCTAATTTTGTGGAGTGTTGCAGTAATTAGAATGATCAACAAAAGTATTTCTGTTTACAAAATACTTATTTATCATTCGCTTCTGTTGTAATATTTTAATTCAATGCTTCATTAGTTTTCTTTAGTATAAATAGGATTATTCTCCTCTTAGAGGTACCTAAAGCAGCTTATTCTTTTGTTAGCTTACACGACCCCCCTAACAGTACAATTACATTTTCATTTTTTTCAAAATTTTATGTGGAATTCTAAGAATAGTGTGTTTACATGTATTGTTTACTTTAAACTTCATTAATAAAGGTGCGAAAAAAGCTAAAAAGGGAAGAAAAGAAGGAAAGAGGACAAGAAAAGAAAGAAAGAAAGAAAGAAAGAAAGAAAGAAAGAAATAAAGAATGAAAGAAAGAAAGAAAAGAAAAGAAAGAAAGAAAAGAAAAGAAAAAACCAAACATACAAACAAACAAAGAAACAAAATAAAAGGGGGGCTAGGAGAGCAAAATTTTCAAAATGAGCTCAGACCAGAAAGGCTTGTGTTAGATATACAGGCATGCAAAAAAACTTCGAGACGAAATTCCTGTACACCGAACACGTTTATGTGACCTTGGCAATTCATAGCGTCCTTAACTAACAAACATATTTTAGAAATATTTTAGTAGTTCGATATGTTAATTATAGCGCTACCTACTACAGTGCAGAAATATCTCTGCCCCCCTCCCCCTTACTGAGATACGCGTCCACACATTAAAACTGTAGGTATCGTAATCTTTCATACGTATTTGCCATAGGAAATATGGCAGATGTTAGCCGTGAACTTACACATTCATAACAACATTTGCATTCAGGACTTCATATGTATTATTGGGAGTGTGTCATGTAATTTAAAACCTAGTACCCCACCCCCATTTTGTTATTTACATGCCGTAATACAGGCCACATGCTCCGGCAACAGCTGATCGGTTGAGGTACAACTTTTGGTACTCCTTACAGGGCAACGCAGTTAAAATACTTTAAAATTAAAATAAAAGGTGCAACTTATACCTATAAAGCTGGACTGTGCAGAACGAACTGTAAAATGCAGGAAGAAGAAATAATTTTTACAAAATTATAGTTTGCAACATGAGCCAAGCTTGAAAGTGGAAAGGAATACGGCGTATTTTCACTAAAATACCTCTCATTTAAGCCATTAACTGCAAATTTGTATACTGGCTGTCCCATCCCACCCCCCCCCCCCAAAAAAAAACCACCAACATCGCCTAGTATGCTGTGCGGGATGGCAAACTGATTGGTTTTGAGAGAGGAACCCCTGTTCGGAAATGTGTGGTTTGGACGTTGGAGAGCGTCGAAGTTTAAGAACGAAAGGTTGTGACAATGTGCTAACATTCATTTTGGTATGTTAATGTGGAAGTTATATAACCCTTTAGACATCTGTGTACTGGGATAAACGACCTCAGCATAACATTCCTGCGCATGCGCTAAGTTCCTCAACAGAGTCCTTGGTGCGAAGCCTCTGCGTTATTTACGTAGTTTCTAGTACAGTAACGTTTTAACAGCAGCACACAGCTGCAGAAATGGCCAACATGAGCTCCAGCACACTTTGATGTAAATGTGGGAAATCACTTCAACGTCGCATATTCAAATCGATGTTTTGGTAGAGGTGGACCAGTTTCGTGGCCAGCACGGTCACCAAATCCATCTCACGACCATTTTCTGTGAAGTTGTATGAAGAGTGTAGTGTATGGCACTCTTGCAACGTCAGCGGAGGACCTTATGGCTCGAGTCCACGGAGCGATTGAAAATCTTGCAAGTATTGGATCATGTGCATGAGGCTCACCATTGCCGATATAGGCTCTGTAATGATCTAGACAGCTCGATGTTGGCTTTATTGACGAAATGTGAACGTACACTTCGATACGCTAGCGTCCAAACCGTATATTTCCGGACAGGTGTTTCTATTTCAAAACCGTACAACATACCAGGCGTTGTCGGTGTTTCTGGGACATCCTGTATATATAGTTAGGAGTAGGTATAAGTGCAGATATTTGTATCTGCAATATAATACTATTTATCAAGGGTAGTGTCTTTTCAGGTTGGTTAATACCTTCAAGTAGGCATACCATAGACAACATGTCGCAGAGTGGGCGGGCGAAACGAATGCTGTATCGGAACTGAGTTCAAGTACTTTGCAACACCAATGACCTCACATTATCTAGGTCAGTGAGTCACGCATTGACATGTAAATCAAAACGGATAGCAGTAGGTATAAATGAAACAGATTGTATATGTGATATCTAAGTAGAATATAAGACAAAACTTGGAAAAAAAGATACCCAGAAGCACAAAATATGTGACATAGTCGAAATCGATGATTGGAAGGCGGTAATGGAGCAATTGGTGGAATGAGTGGCGGGGGAAACCGGCTAACCCCCACGAATACCACACGCGGGTCCCTGGGATTGAACCAGGCCGCTCTAACCGATCGGCCACGGCGCCGCCGAAAAGATTTTCAAGGTTCCCTGTTTTTCCTACAAGCTAGAGATGTCCTGGACAACCTCGATGACACCACGGAACAGGTCATGGACCTAAATCTCGATAAATGAGAATAGAAAGAAAAGGCAGAAATTTAAAACGAAAAAAAAATTCTAAAATAAATATATTCGTCTTCCAAGGGCGGAGGAAAGAAAGGAAGAGAAGAAATCAGAATTCATTAAACACGGGGAAATATATGCGCGAAATAAAAAGCATTGCGTTGAATTCAAAGCGCCTCATTAGAGGTTCCTTTGTGCTAATGAACTCCTCCATAAACCTTCACAATTCAGCAAAAAGTATCCTGCTTTCTCTTAATATTAGTTTTAATTTAACGTGCCTTGTGATCAAATTAATTTTTTCACACTTTTGTTTCTTTTGACCTAATCACGTTTTGAGATTTCTAGTTTCTTATGCAGTACTTAAATATATATTAATTAAGATGCTGCTATAAATTTGATTTCATAAAGAGCATTGAAAGAACAATAGTAATAAAGAATGCTAAGTAAGAAATAACTTCACAAAATAATGAAAGCAACACTATAATCTTATCAAGCGAGATGGTTTCGCGGTAATCTGTGTACCTCACGTTCGGGAGGACCTGGGTTCGATTCCCGATGGCTATGGCTATTAACTTGAATTTTTCATCGGTCGGTAGTATGTTGGAGTATTTCTCGTCTATCAGGATTTCTGTTTCATAATTTCCTTTTCATTCTCTTTTCTTATCAACGTTCAGGAGTGCCTTTAAGGCTGAAGTTCCCTGTCGTATGGTGGTGCCGGGGGATGGTTTTTTCTAAGTAAATAGTATTCCCGAGTACACTAGAGGGCTGCTTGGTCTACCGGTCGTTCACCAGCCCTCTAAGCAGCTGCAGCACTGAGATGTTTCTTCGAGCCAGGCACTGTTTGGAACTTCGCACATCTTAGTGCCTATCTGCTGTGACCTGTAGCCCATTGAGATTCCTTCACATCAACCCTAGTATTAGCTAAAATATATCTCTGTAGGTCACAGTGGGTTGGTCTTCCCCTTCATTTCCCATTATTTATTTCATATGAAAGAGCAAAGCTAGTGGATTTTAGAGGAATAAACCACATAAGAGCAAAAATGTATATAATCAACAAAATTATCTAACAGCAAGTGATAATATCGATAATATTGTACCACAAGTTAAGTAATAACAGAGATATGCAAGCTAATTTAAATAAATCCCAAATAATGTGTTGATCCCCTCACAATAGAAAAATATAGAGGTTGTCGAGATGAGATTGCTAAGATAAGGCTGATTGGAGACTTTAGGATAAAAAGAAGAAATGAAGATATCAGAAAAGAGTTGGAGATCCATAGTGTAAATGAAATGAAGAAAATGGCAATGGGTAGAAGGGGTGTCGGCAGACCGCGAATAAGGTGGGCTGGTCAGTTTCCTTGAAGGCGCAACAATCCACAATGTTTATGGAAGATGATGACTATGAATCATGTTTCCATAAACCAGAAATTAGATTTTGAATTACTGTGACTAGAACCTTAATACGAAATATTTATGCTGCTGATAAGAAAACAATAAATGAAATTACTAATATCACAACGATATTAAAACGTCTTTTCAGTCAGAAAACCAAGGTTCCTTCACCATCAGAAAACAGCTGAATAAGTATTCTTAACAACTTCACATCATCATTCTTACATTATACATTAATTTTAACACGCGGAAATCATTTATTGTGATTAATTATTGATTTATCTATCATTTCCTTATGACATAATTGATCTTACGATTTAATAACCACGAATTACACGAAGTGGTAGACAGTAAAAATGTTACCTACAGATTACCCAGGGAAGTTTTTGGCCAAAATTCTCGGTTTTATGTTGATTTTGAAGTGCACAGATAAAATTAAAATTACACGGATCTCAAACTACAGGAGGCTTATATACCTATCTCCGAAAACTTGATTAGTAGATTAATGCTATCGGTATTCATCCCATTAACTGTGGGTAAGGAATGGCTGATGCATTGTTACTGGAGCATGTCGAATGTTATCAGCACGAGTGGGGTCGCACTCAGGACCGTTAGACTGACGATACACAACACACCCTTCTCCCCGGTTAACTTGATGGGCTTCCTGTGCCCTGCATTGTAAGGGACAGTAATTAGAAGGGCCACACAAAAAACGCTAGCAGGCGGGTTTATATCCGCACATCCAGGAAGCTTGCTCGATTTAACTGCTCTGGCTACATTTTGCCTTTTGCAACGTGCGTATCCCCAACATGATGGGGGAACGTGAGCCCCAAAGGTCGCTTTACAAACGTCCTCTTCCGCTAGTAAACTCTAATTAGCTTGCACAAAATAAGCAGCAATGCCGGAGGTGAATTTGTGCCGCATGCCAGGTATTCTGGATGAAAGGCTCCGACGGGTGAGCAATTTCTATGTCTGCGTACACTTTTTAAAAATAGTTGTCCCAGTAATCTAGAAAAAACAACTGCAGTAGACTATCTCCAACATCCGCGATGAAAATAAAAGGTAAAATAGGGGTACATTACAAAACCCTGGGAAACACTTCAGACATCCTGTTGTAATTCCGAGATCCTTTTCCATTAGAATTAAATTATTTTTAAATTATTTTGTTGTTTAACGACGCTGTCAATTGCCAGGATCACATCAGCGTCGCCGGTGTGCCGGAATTTCGTCCCGCAGGAGTTCTTTTACATGCCAGTAAATCTACTGACATGGAGCTGTCGTTTTTAAGCACACTTAAAAACCATCGGCCTGGGCCGGATTTGAACCCGCGACCTTGGGAACAGTAGGCCAGCGTCTAACCAACTGAGGCACCCAGACCGACTTTTCCATTAGACCAAATATAGCTTGCAGTCCAAATATAAAACAAAACTTATTCCAAACTTCTCTAATTTTTTGAGAAAGCTACTTATTTTAGTGTTCTCTGTCATTGGTATCTTCTTCTTCAATACCATCTCCAATCTACCATTCCTTCCAGCGCATTGGAAAGCAAGAAGATTTTCTTACCAATTTTTTTATGTAAATATTGATTTAGTGATTTTAATGAGTATAAGTGTATACCTACTACATGTAAAAAAAAGGTAGTATTTATCTTCAAATGATTTATGTTAATATATGCATATTGTTTTACATTGTTGTATCTCGTCATCAGTCTTTCATGGATTAGGCTTTTCGGCCTGTTCGGATCTCAACCCATTTTGGTCTTGATATTCAAGGATTTCTTGGTCTATAGGTCTATGTCTGCATTATTTCCGGAATCTTCGGCTTCTCCATTAATTCAACATCGAGTATATTCCTTCAGTTTCCTTACTGAAAATATTTGTAATTGTTTCCATATACCCTGAGTTCTTATTCTATCCAGACGCGTGTCCCAGTAAATGACTTAGGAAATTAGGCCTCTAAGAAAAATTAAGCCATCTTTCACGCCCAATATCTATAGGGCACTCATAAAGTTATAAAGGTCTCAATTCCAGTCTCAGTTGTGTTAATCCGCCCTATAGTCAAATTATTCGGAAAATATCACATATTATCTAGTATTTCCCTATCCGTTTCCTTTGGCCCTCAAGGGCCATTCAGCCATCAGCGTGTCATAGTATTTATTGTCAGTCATTCTTCCACACTCTACGGAGGATGGAGAATAATCCTAATTAAAGACAAATTTCCTTCTCCACCCGAAAATCAAACCCAGTTTCTCTGGTTTTGGAAGCTAGTATGCTAATCACCAGACCATAGAAGCAGTCAAGTTTTATTTGACACCGTCTTTGTTCTGACTGGATGTTTTTCCTGGAATAGCCTTTGTAAATGATTTTGAAGTGTAGATTTCAAAATTATGTTATTTAAAATCTGATTAAATAAATAGGTAGCTATTTGTGGGTTATCTTTTATGCCTGGCTTAATAACTATATCATTGGTGTATCCCAAATTATTCAAATGCTCATATTGCTGAAACTCTCGTGCCTAAACTGGTATCTTACTATTAAAGCCGCAAGTGTATCTCAAAACACTCTTTAACTTAATGTCACTCATGTAGTTGATGGCTTTCAGGAGTCCGGCTCTGTAGGACACCTAAGTTGGACCGCCTGGAAAACAAGTTACGTCAGCCTAGCGGAGATAGAGTTGGAAGAGAAATGTGAGGATGATTTAGTATGCAGCAGGTATATCCACCATGGGAATCTTCGTAATCAAGAGAAAATTCCCATTGCAGATCTGGAAGTAGGGTCCGGGAAGCCGGGACATCTTGCTACTAATACAAATATGTCTATAAATTCAAGGAAAGTAAACAAACAATGCAATAAAGCGTCTCGGATAACAAGTGAAATTTCCTAAGTAATTCGATTATGTTGCACACATTTAATGCATTTTTAGGTAAACCATATACATTTCTCTACTTAATCTTCTGCAACCTACTCTTGCAAAAGTTTATCCAACTATCCACGTCTTGAAAAAATATTAGTGGAAGTTACTCAAATAGCAAAGGGACCATTTCAAATTTGAGTGGAAATAAAGGGGGTAAACAAGAAGATGTAGGGCATGACCAGGTGGAATGGGAAGATAGAGAAACAGGAATTGCATATGTGGGTACAATGGAATGGCAGAAGGGTGAATAGAAAAGACCAGCGCGTATTTAGAAAGATGAAAATTCACATAAGTGGATATCAGAGAGTAAAACAGTGTTAATATGTAGGAAACCAAAAAAAAAAAAAAAAAAAAAAAAAAAAAAAGATGGGAAAGAGTGCCTCGCGCCGTGTGACAAAAGAAGAACAAGTGACCAAGTTAACTGTGTTGAGGGTTGGTAGGAGGGATGGGAATAAAAGTATAGGGTTAAAGTCAAGTAGGTGCTACAGTTAAGTGAGGAAAGGTAGTGGAAATGACAATGAGATAAGAAGGTGAGGTGTAGGAAATTATTAGCCAATGATCATGAAACAGAAAAAAATGAGGGGGGGGGGGGGGAGGGAAATATATTTTAGAATTGAACAGATGATTTAAAATAACAATGAACTTAGGGAAAAGAAAGTATAAGAGAAGTTGGTGAAAAGAAGTAAATCAAAAGATAAAAGTTAAAAGAAAAGACAAATCTGAATAAGGATAATTAAACAGTAGTTAAAGAATAAACAGCACAAGTCAAAATTATACTTGGAGAATTTCAGAGGGCTGCCCATTAACGTTCATGGGGAGCCCTAGATGTATACGCTAGTATTCAATAAATTCAATATCTCCTTCTTGTTTATGAAATAAACTTCATTACACATTTAGTTGCAGGGATAAGAATACAGTAGGCTAAAGATAGAGTCAAATATTTTCAGAGCTGATTACTATGTAATGCATTTAAAATGCCTATATTTTTGTTTGAAAAAGAAAAGAACAAATATCGATTTGCTGTAGTGTAGAACCTTAGGTGGTGCAAGACTATTTAATCATCAGCATGTAATTCTTCTTTCCTTCTAGCCTGCTTGCTTCTGAAGATTAATTAACCGCACAAATATATCGGATGACGAATAAATGAAACGTTGAAGTGATGCTCGAATGGGTTCATTAGAGCTTAGAGTTAACCGACATTCATCCTATCGAAAAAAATGGGGGGGGGGGGGGGGGGACGAAAAACCCAGATATTCTAACCAAGATTCATTCTAACCAAGATTTGAACTTGGGGTCTCTTGAGTGTAAGGCAAACACGTTACCACCACACCAGAGTTGACCAAGAAGCGTACAAACCGTTTGAAAATTATACCTACCCATAACAAAGAATACTTTGGAATTGGTACATGTCACAAACAATTTCTTTGGCATAAATTGTGTTTTAACGATACCCTTATTATTTTTTTTATCTATATCCTACTTTTTACGAATTACACAAAGGTCATTCAGCACGAAGATAACTTAACAGGCTGTTTCCTAAAAGTTCAAGACATACATTGTTTTTTCATGCAAATATCTAAAACAGTTGGTATTTTAATCAAGCCATTTTTAAGAAAATTAAAAGTACTGTTTTTCTCTCCATGTAATGAATGGCTGTTTGTGCTCGGGAAGGGGATTTTCCTGAAAATATTGGTTTCAAAATTAGAAGACGCTGAAAGCAAATAAAATTTTTGGTATTTAATCTGCTTTTTGCCTTTTAGTTATGCATACAGACATACAAGGGCCCGTATACCTATATAAAACTGCTCTATTTGAGCTCAGGGGGTACAAAACTATTTTTTTTTAAAGCCTAGAATACAATAATTTCTTCAGTTACTACAGAAAGTAACTCTTCTTCCTTCATGCATAAGACATTTCTATCTGTAGCAATCTACATATCCTGTTCCTGCCAACTTTATTTGGCCTTCCATTTCTTTTCCCTATTGGTTTGTAGTTATTAAAATGGAATGGTAGTTGCTCTCTATTCATTATTTTAATATTACTTATTCACTTAGTTTTATATTCCTTAATTTTTTCATTCTGATAGTATCTATATATCTGATTCATTTATTATACATTCATTTCGTTTGTGGTCTGTTCTCTTATATCCTGCCACTGTTCTTAAAAGCTTCATTTCGTATACTTCGAGCCTTCCTCTGTTTTTCTCTGTCAAAATCCATGCTTCACTCCCATTGAGTAATTTTTTCACTGACATTACTTTATAAATTTTTACTTTCTCTACCGGTAAGTAGAGGAAGCATTCCACCCAAAAATTCGATGTCGAGATTTCACTGGAAATATATGTTTTGAGACCGCCCGAATAAATAAAAACCATTTTTAGAATAAGGTCCGTGTATGTCTGTGTGTCTGTCAGTCAGTCTGTGTGTGTGTGTGTGTGTCTATCTGTCAGTCTGTGGACAGCATAACTCAAAACCAAAGTTGGTATTTAAATTTAATGTCTTTCAAAGATGCGACACGAAGATTTTGAAGAAAATAGTCCCACCCTAAGCTACCCTTTACATGGAAAATTGTTCGAAAATTTTGACTCCAACAATTTTAATTAAAATGCCATATGTTTAAGATGTTTCTTTCACAAATGTAATATATTTTGAATTTTGTGTATTTTGAATTTTGTGGCTATAGCCTATGTAGTCCTGTTTATTCTGGATGGCTTTTGAATAACTCGTAAACCGTAAGAGATAGACAAAATCTTACTCTACAAAGAACGTAGATCTCCCTAAAACACACAATTTATGTCCGCATAAATTTGTTTGTAGAGTGAACCATTTCGGAGATATTGCTTGTTATTTGTAGTAGTTTCGGGAAACTTAAAACTTTCGTGAAATGGAACATCGTTATTAATTTTGTTAAGCGTGCAAACAGAACGGGATCTCAAAGCTTTAGAGGATTTGACTATCGCTCAAAGCCTACTGTATTCTAATATTCCCCTCGTACCTACAAGGAAATAAGCAATAAGATAATTTCTGTAAATGCTTATCTCAACTAACAGGTAGAAGATATAAGAATAAGAATTTGTAAGAATGGTTAGTATAAGAGTAGAGAAAGTCATTTGAGTGCAACACATCAGATTTTTAGTATTGTATACTTTCTTGCTTTGTTTTCCAAACATATTTTTATAGCGCCATTAAAATAATTAACGGATGGTAATGCTCAACGGCAACAATCAACTGATAAAGGATTTAAATACACCACTGACTCAGAGATGAAACAATATGTCAAAGAAAACTTTCATAATCCGAAAAAAGAAATATTACCCATAATTTAATTTGTCATCTAATTGTAAGAATAAGAGGCTTACTGATATAAAAGCTAATGCAGGTTAGTTTTCTGAACTGCAACTGCGGAAATAACATTTTTCAGCCTCGGCGACCGAAGGCGTAACAGCCGATGCTGCTGACGTTTACCCTTCCCTACTCTTGATACTGGAGCAAACTTTCAGCATTCAATGGAAAGGTTGTGATCTGAGGTGAGATTTAAGATCAAACTTTCTGACATTAACTTTAGTTCCAAAGAGTAACTCCCAAATTCTACTAACGAAATAATGGTTCTTTTGCTTTGCAGTTCTTGCGTATAAAAGAAGTCAAATTCTTTTCTGTTCGTATGCACTACAGTTACGTTCCAATTTTGGTATATTTTATTTTTTATTTATTTATTTATTTATTTATTTTTTTTTTTCAGGGAGAGCTCTACTAACCTATAGATAAGTCAGTTTGAAGTTATTTTCATTGTTGTTTACTTTCTCTCCACAAACCTATACAGTAGCAAAAATTTGATATCTAGATTTCATTAGGTACATGTTTTGAAGTCCTCTGAATAATAATAAAAAAAGCCTTTTTAGAAAAAGGCCCATGCGCACGCGTTCAGCTTATTCCAAATATTCCACAACACCATTAACAAGAAAATCCTCCCCACGCAAAAATATCCTTTACCTATACGAAAGTTTTCTAAAACTTTTTCTCAAAAACGCTGTAACAGCTTTGGTTAAAATACCATAGCTTGGGATACAGAAAGTCTAACCACACAAAAAATGTAGATATTATTAAAGCATACAATTTAAGTTAAATAATTTTTTGTGTGGAAAAAATCATTTGGAGATATTTCTTGTTATGAAAATTCTCTGTTTATGGTCAGGCTGTCAAAAGCCACCACATAGTGACCAGCTCCTTAAAGTTCTGGCTATCGCTTAAACTTGCTTTTATTTTCCTATTCTCGTTGTACCTATAAGAACATATGTAATAAAACCATTTCCACAAATGTTTACCTGATTTACATGAATAAGGTAGAAAAAGTGTTTTAGGAATAGTTTGTAAAGAGTGAATAGATAAAGTCATATGGGTGTACACATCAGTATGTTCTCTATTGTCTATGCAAAGATAATGGAAGTTGAAAGTCATTGAATAGTGACCAGCTCTTAAATCCTACTATATCCTCTTTTTTCTACCTAAGAGGAACGATGCAATAAGACAATAACCTACTGCAAATGTCTGTGTCAACGTGAATTAGATAAAAGAATAGGCGTGTATAAGAGAAGAAAAATGTTTTTATAGCTGTAAATATTCCCGAAGTATATTTTGCCTATTTTTTAACGTTTCAAGATTAAGGGGCGACTTAAGGTGAAAACAACTTGTGTAGTATTAAAGGTATTATACTAAATCTTGTGCATTTGTTCAAGATATCACTGCAAATTTTCCTTATCAATTTTGACTCCACTTCTGTAGCTAATTTGTTAGATTTGCTTATAGGTACTCGTATATGTATTTAGTTTTAAGTAGAACATAAGGTTGATTTAATCCGACAAATATATAACTTTAATCCATATGTTCGTGCAAAAATGCTGGTAGATGATTAAAACGGTATCTCTTTGGCACTGATCTAAATTAAAAGTAAGTACAATTATTGCAAAAAATGTGTTGCATTACGAATACAAAACATTTTAACATTCAAATAAAAGGATAGACACAAAAGAATCCATAGTACTGCTCAGCATACCTGTGTCATTGGCTACGAAAATGTTTGTTAAGCAGTTCAGTATGTAAAGAAAATATAACTGGATGGTATTAATAAAATTCAGATGATTGATTGGAGACTAGTGGTACTAGCCTTTCCTAGAACATTAATAAACGTTTAAGATACCTCTTTGTTACAAACAGCGAAATCTGAATGAATAAGGTGACAATTTGCCCACCTCTGATCTCTATTAATGTAACACATTTGAAAACTATACTATTCTTTGTGTGGTTACTCCATATTTTATGCTTTATTTGTAATTTTTATTTTAAATACCTCATGGCACACATGTTTAATGGCCATCATCCTGTCCAGTGGAGCTCTGGTATGGGGTGCACTAAGCCTTGTGAGCTTACCGAGGGGGGGGGGGGAGGAAGATGCTTATTGAAAAAACAGAGATATGGTTTACATGCTTAGAGGGACTCGGGGGGCGCTATCCATGCCCCAACCTCCAGAACTGCACCACACCAATGACGCCCGTTGTGGACAGAGGTAACGGACGCAGCGGTCGGGTAGGTCTATAGTACTGAGTTGTAGAGTACGCTGCTTAGATTTGGAAATATGTTGCACCTTCTTGTGCTATATCTCATCATTGAATTGTAGTTGAAGTTAATATGCCTAGAAATATTATTTTTGCATTAAATTTGTAGGTAGCAGAATTTAATAGATCCATGTTGCTACTGTCAAAAATGCTAATATCGTCCAGGACCTTTATTCAAGTGGAAAGGATTTCCCAATAATTCTCCAATTGTTGTTGTTCCTCCTCTTCCCCTTCCTATTATTATTATTATTATTATTATTATTATTATTATTATTATTATTATTATTATTATTATTATTATTATTATTATTATTATTATTATTATTATTATTATTATTATTATTATTATTATTATTATTATTATTATTATTATTATTATTGTTATTGTTATTGTTATTGTTATTGTTATTATTATTATTATTATTAATTATTATTATTATTAATTATTATTATTATTATTATTATTATTATTATTATTATTATTATTATTATTATTATTATTATTATTATTATTATTATTATTATTATTATTATTATTATTATTATTATTATTATTATTATTATTATTATTATTATTATTATTATTATTATTATTTTATTTATTATTTCTTTTAGTTCCAGGTCATCTACGGACCACGTTAAGCAACCCACTGCATTTATATAAATTTCTTCTTTCCTTTTCCTTTTCTTTCTTTTCAATATTTCTTCATTCTGTCACTGTAATTTTCTTCTTTTTTCTGTTCAAATTGTAACTGTTTTTTTCTTTTCTGCAATTGGAAACTTTCGAAATTTTGTATTAACTTTCTTAACTTTGTTCCATCCTGTATCCTGTAAGTCCGTTTCATTTCAGTGTTTCCTTATTCCTTGCATGCCCATCATCATCATCATCATCATCATCATCATCATTTTTATTTTATTACTGTTACTATTTTAAGTTTTCTCTTTATAGTTTGTATTAATCTTTGTTAGGTAAATATCAGTGTGGTCCGATAAATGCTGAATTGTTATATTTATGTTATGCACTAGAAATGAAATGAAATTCTACTAAATTCGAACCAGTAGTTATCTTTCTGCTTTCTTTTCCTTTACGTTGTGCTGAACTCAAGGCAAACCGTGCTCAATAAGCCAACTTGGATGCGAGATGCCACAAGCTCGCTCCCAACCTAATTATGGTAACCTAAGTTGGTATACTAATCTTCTAATTAAGCCCGTAGCGGCGTTTGCTTCCCTCGCTTTCGTTCCCAGCGAATAATAAGCTAATGGATATACACCCACAGTCTTGCCAACCACGTAGCATGCATATTATCTAATAGACATTTCAGTCACACCCAGGACGAGTTAATTTCTTTATGCAGCTGAGAAAATTCTAGAGCGGAACTAGTCGAAATAATGCATTAATGCCGTTAAATACCTTAAAAGCTGCTCATCTCAAACGAAGCATTCATTTAACCTATCGCTTCTATTTGAAAATCATGGGATCTTAAATCTCTTACCTTTGCTTCGAAATTCCATTTAGTTCGAGATACATACCAAGAATATATTACATGTTTGTTATAGTTCCACAAGAAAAGTATGCCTAGATGAGGCACAGTTGGAAAAATCATTTCTCTTATGTGGATTTAAACTTGCCAATGTTCTAAACCTTTGAGCTACAGTATTCTTACCCCAAGGAAATTTTGGTGTGATTCTGATCGTTTGTTTATTTATTTATCTGTTTATCTATTTACTTATCTATCTATTTACTTATTTATCTATTTGTATATTTATTTGTTTGTTGTTTGGTTATTTATTTACTTATTTATAATGCACAGGAGACTATATCAAAGAACAATAAAAGTTGGAATCTTGTAATAGGTTATGAATATTAAGCATTTAATTTATGTTAAGAGATGAAACGATTCAACTAGAGAGACAGCTTATAAATCAACTCTTAAGGATTTAATAACTGATATGGAAATTTATTGACTGTTTTAATGGCCATGAGGTCACAGTTGTTGCATTTACTTCATCTTCCAACAGGAATTTGAAGCACAGAGTTTGCCTTGCATATTTAGAGGCGCAAGTCTCAGATTTCCTTAATCTTTACACACATCCCCACACTCACCCTACACCCGTACACATATATGAACCGCAACAACAATTGTCTACAGTTCAACATCTCCATGATGTGGAAATTTGCAAACCCTCCAGACTCGCACAAACTGGGATAACACAATAAGTGTTGCTATGTGGGTAAGAAAGTCATTACTATCAATACAAATTTCATTAGTTCTATCAGATAATTATTTCCATAGGTTCCCAGAAGAAATGATCAAGGAGTTTCACATTTAGATATATTCTTTATTTCATAGGAATGACAAGTTTCACCTACTATGTACATAGCAGAGGATTTATTGCATTCCATCCAAAAATTTGATAAGATTTAGATGAAATACACGTTTTGAACACTCCCAAATCCAAATGAAAGCATTTTTAGAAAAATGGTCCATGTGTTCGTTTTTGTGCAATACTTGCAGTTTTCTCAAATGGGAAATTCTTCGGTTTTTATGTCCCGCACACTCAAAGAGAATGGAAAATCCAAGCCATCTCATAGCGACTACCTCTTAAAAGATTTGACTGTCGTAACATAAAGTAGATAGAGGAGTGAGAGTTTGTAAGAATAGTTTGTACAAGAGCAGAGAAAGTAGTGTGAATACAGCGTATCAGAGTCTTCTTTCCAAGGTTTCTTCAATGATCATCAATTTTGGGATAGTACTACGTTCACTTGTTGCAGTTCTAGCCTGGCAATGAAAGAAAGAAAAGAAAGAAAGAAAGAAAGAAAGAAAGAAAGAAAGAAAGAAAGAAAGAAAGAAAGAAAGAAAGAAAGAAAGAAAGAGAAAGAAAGAAAGAAAGAAAGAAAGAAAGAAAAGAAAGAAAAGAAAGAAAAGAAAGAAAGAAAGAAAGAAAGAAAGAAAGAAAGAAAGAAAGAAAGAAAGAAAGAAAGAAAGAAAGAAAAGAAAGAAAGAAAGAAAGAAAGAAAAGAAAGAAAGAAAGAAAGAAAGAAAGAAAGAAAGAAAGAAAGAAAGAAAGAAAGAAAGAAAGAAAGAAAGAAAGAAAGAAAGTGAGTAAGAATGAAAGTAAATCAGTAAGTAAGAAAGAACGTAAGTCAGTAAGTACGAGTAAGTAAGTGAGTGAGTACGAGTAAGTGAGTGAATGAGTAAGTGAGTGAGTAAGTGAGTGAGTGAGTGAGTGAGTGAGTGGGTAGGTAGGTAGGTAGGAAGGAAGGAAGGAAGGGAGGAAGGGAGGAAGGAGAGAAGGAGAGAAGGAGAGAAGGAGAGAAGGAGAGAAGGAGAGAGGAGAGAAGGAGAGAAGGAGAGAAGGAGAGAAGGAGAGAAAGAGAGAAAGAAAGAAAGAGAGAGAGAGAAAGAAAGAAAGAAAGAAAGAAAAAGAAAGAAAGAGCATATTGTAGCTACAAACATTCACATTATCATACACTGCTATAATTTTGTTACAAGTTGGCAACCCTGAGCAGAATATCAAGACAGGCGTGTCCAGAGTGCTTGGCTTTACATAGTTTTTGCTGCAAACTGCAACTTTCTTCTTCTTCTTTTTTTTTTTTTTTTTTTTTTTTTTTCCCTATATGCCAGGGGTCACTGCCCACTTTATTCTTGCAAGCTAGACATTAAAAGGTTTTCCTATCCTTTATCCCTCCCCCATGACTTTGAAACTGCTCCTATAGGAAGTATTATGTCTTTCCTTTTTTTGTTCTCCTTGCGTGTTTTCCATAGTAGAAAAACATCTCTTGGCAACGAATTCTGGAAGTGAGATATTGCTGCAAGAGTTAAGAAGTGGAACTAAAGAGTAGTCTGTATAAGCTTTCTAGGTAATAATTCTGTATATAAAACATGTTAACAACAGAGATCAAAGGACGGAAAACTCTGAACAATGTAATTAGTTGTGTTTGCTGAAGATGGACACGAGTTTATGAACTGCGTTACTTATTTACATTCTTTCCGTGTTATCTCTTTCTCTGTATCTCTAGTAGTAATAGTAATAAGCATTATCCTTCTCAACTTGTTTTTGCCAAGTTGTATTTTAACATATTTAAGTATGATTTACTTGTTTCTTTTTCATCATATTAACAGCATCATATTTCTTCAGTGCTGCATTTACATATGTATTTTATTTGGGATAGCTCAAAAATGATAAAATGTTTAGAAACATTACTGCTTTCTTATTTTTGCATAACATTAAATCTTTCGTTTGCTCTTTAAATGACGTACAAAGGAACCATGCAGAGAGGAAGTGTATTTCCTGCATAAAGAAATATTTTTCATTTTGTATAAGAAGATAAGATCTTTTGTTCTTTTTTGCAAGAGGGTGAAAGTATAGTGGTATAACTGGTTTTTACTTTCTCTATTATATTCTTTGAACTAGCAGAAGAAATATCTATTCGATCCAAAGTTTTCATGCCGATTTTTCACTGGAAATGTGTGTTTCATTATATATTTTCTTAACATGTACGATGGGAATAGGGATACAGTAGGTATTATTAAGCAACAGTCACAACCTTTAAGAGTTGGGCGTTATGCGATGGCTTTGAAAATAAATTTTCTTTGCATGAACAGTAATAAAAGATGAAAAAAAAGGAATAATAAATTCCTATTTCAGAAACATATAGGCTTTGGAAAATTCAAACCAAGAAGCGGGGTAGCTAGGAAATGTAGACTACATCTTAGGCTATATTTTTTTTCAGTAAGACTTTGTTTATCTGTAACAGTTCACCAGTTATGCAGAAGTCGTCGAGAATGAAGAGGACTTCAGAGGCTATTTACAGACACTTATATCAAATATTTAGTTTGTCATGAAAGTATCTTGAATACCTATATGATATTTTATACAAAACCATTAGAATCATTTTTAAAAAGTCAAAACTTTCATAACTCTTTCCATGTAAGAACTAGCTTTTTTCTTTTTGAGGGGGTCCAGAACTTAAATTTGGGTATTTAACCGAATTTTTATTTGCCCTTATGCTGCACACACACAAACACACACACGCACACACACACACACACAAATACACACATCCACAAACTGGATGTTGTAAGCCAATCAAAACATCGATAACTTCCTCTTCTTAGTATGTGTACGTGGTAGAAAAAGTTTTGGTTAAAAATGTGGTGTTCTCATTTCTCTCTGTTTTAGTAAATTTCGTTTTTGAACTAATTTTGCATTTTCAGAAGACATTTAAAAGTAATTTTCAAGTGTGAAAAATGACAGCACATAAGCACTAGCCTTAATTAAGATTTGATTTGATAATTCATTTGCGAAGGTTCACCTTGCCTAATTATAAATAATAATAATAATAATAATAATAATAATAATAATAATAATAATAATAATAATAATAATAATAATAATAATAATAATAATAATAATAATAATAATAATAATAATAATAATAATAATAATAATAATAATAATAATAATAATAATAATAATAATAATAATAATAATAATAATAATAATAATAATAATAATAATAATAATAATAATAATAATAATAGTAATAATAATAATATAAATAACAATAACAACACCAATAATAATAGTAATGTGTTTTATTACGTACATATGTTTAAGGCTTTGGCATTTCCCAAATTCAAATTCTTCTCCTTTAAATTTATTAGATTACAAGCAGCGACTCACTCGTTTAAAGCTCATTCACCTCTCAATGTTTTCACAAGGAGCAAACAGAGATAATTGGTAGATTTAATATCTACATAAACTCTGAGTGTTGACTGCAGTCCAAGTAATTAAGACGTAATGCCAGGCTATCGCGTGCGAAATATTAATGGTTTCATATTTACAGTTTTAACAAGCTTCATCGCTAGTTAAAAACCTCTTTTAGGACACTATCACGTTTAAATCTAGTATCTAGTATTTGAAACTGCCTAGTGAAACTAATGGAAACTATCTTGTTAATGTCTCTGTTAATTTTATGTTAGAATAAGCATGTCATTTTGATCTTGCTTCCTGTTCAGATTGCTTTCCTCTCTGTCCCTCTTATTTATTTTTCTGTCTCATTTTGGTGCGTTTATGTAGCTTAGAAACTAAAGGTTAAAATACAACAGAGAAAAACAAAGTTAGGGAATAAATTATTTAGAAAGGACAGCAGAGGGCAACAAGCATCTGTCTGACATCGCCAAAGGCTACAAAGCCTGGAAATACACCTGAAAGATGAGTTGAAAATGATGGAAAGGAAATCGACCACAAAAACACAAGGTCAGAGTAGCTGCTCGATTGGAATCGAACTCAAGACCTCACGAATTTATTACCGCAGAGTCATCTCGCTCGGATGTGGTACACATCCTTCGGGTTATTAGTGTATTGATGTTCATGATGTTTAAAAAAGTGTCTGAATTTACAACAGCAGTTGGGATTGGGAAAACCTAGAACAAATATTCCTATAAACATGTGTCATTTTACTTGTAATGAATATTTACACCAGACAATGGATTTTATCCAACGGATGGATTGCACAAAGAGGTCCAGTAGCATGGCCTCCCCATTTTCCGGACCTGAATCCATTGACTTGTTTGCTATGGGATGCAGAAGCTTTTAATTTGGTTGCTTTAGCTGTTAACTCTTTGTCATATAGTGTAGTACAGTAATGCTTAATAAATTAACTAAAATGAAAAAAAAATGTAAATATTTAACTTAATTACCTATGTAAGAAAGAGGAAATGAAAAAAGTATTTCTTTCGCGATAATTTTCCATTTTTCAGCTGCTATTTTCTCAAACCTAAGCTCAAATATCAATTTCAAAATTGTACATTGTTTAATTAACTTTACACTAATAGAGAGAAATTGTATAAAATTGTAATTGATGGCCTTGATATAATTGTTGTATAGATTTATATTTTTTAAAATTGAAAATTAAAAGAAGTGGGTCTACTTTGAAACCTCTTCTAGTTGTGAGACCGGCTCCATACGCAGTGGTAGGCTACTTGCCTCTGGTGCCCAGGTCCCGAGTTCGATCCCTGTACTGGTGTGGGGATTTTTACCCCGCTGGGAGTTCTGGCACGGGGTACACTCTGCCTCATTAGGTCCCTGAGGGACCAATTGTGATGCTACTTATTGGAGAAGTAGCGGCCCCAGGCCGCATAACTGGTCAGGAGAGCTCGGCGTGCTGACAACGCCCCATCCTCCATTACTGCACCCCACTCAGCTAGCTTTGAAGCAATTCGTTCTCATTTTAACAGCTCTTTATTATGAGCACATTTTGATTAACCTTTATTTCATTAGTTTAATAACCAGGGAGTAATACACAACAAAAGGTTTAAAAATACCGAAGTGAGAAAAATGACGTTGACGTTTTATCGTTTTAATGCCATTTCAGAAATTATTAAATTTGGGGTATTAAATATTTGAATTTACATTCCATCTTTCAATATGGTAGCTACTTATAAGATGTTAAAGATGCAAAAAGCATAATAATATCGCTTGGTATTTTAACCCAATATCAGCTCACTTATTCCCCTAAAAGCATACGAAAAATTTAACGTACCTATATATAATTATTGGAAATGGTTAATGCTACAGCATTTTAATTGAAAAAATTCTAATAAGAAACACGGAAACAGAATGTTTTTTAAAAATCTTTGGCTGTACCATCTTTCTTTATAACTGGAGAATTCCAAAAACTCAGAAGCAAAAGATAGAAGCACCAGAAATGATACTCTTGAGAATGGCCGGTGGATACAAAAAAGCTACGGGGATCAATAAGGAAAGGATAGAAGACGCTTCAATTTAAATAATAAAATAAAAATATATCAAGAAAAATACTATGCTATGTGCGTCGGATGCCAGAATCTCGCGTTCCCAAGAAGACCTTAGAATACAGATTCAAAGGAAGGGGGAGCAAAAGATTCATGAAGAGATGGATGGACCAGTTTCTTTGAGAGGACGGACCAAGTAGGTCCAAAGGTCTAATCCCTCGTGAAACTGCTGCTGATATTAATGTTACAAAAATTCTTACTTGACATAAATCGGATATTTTAATGCTGTCTCGGGGTACCAGTTATCTAAAAGTAGCTACAATTAACATCGTTAGAACCATTTAATAGAAAATAAACAACATTAATGTTTACCTCTTTAGGATTATTTGGTAGAAAGAAATATCCTGAAAATTTTCGTCTGACATGCTTAGAAGGTATCTGGTGTAAATATTGTTTCGACTTTCCCTTCCTATGTTCTGCTGTTCACAGAGAGACACAAATGTATCGATTGGTTAACTGACAAACCACACATGCGCACGCACGACCGTTTTCCGACTATATCTTTCTTTAGGTGAATAGGGCTTTGAAACATTCATTTTCAGAAAAATCTTGATATCGCTTGTTCGTCTTAGATAAGTGTAGAGAAAGAAAAGTGGTTCTTACATGAACGAGTTTCATCTATCTCTTTAAGAGATGGGCGGCGCCGTGGCCGAGCGGTTAGCGCGCTCGCCTACCACCTAGGCGGCCCGGGTTCGATCCCAGGGACCCGCATGTGGTATTCGTGGTGGACGAAGCGGCGTCAGGGCGGGTTTTCTCCGGGTACTCCGGTTTCCCCCGCCATCTCATTCCACCAGTGCTCCATCTTCATTCCATGTATCATCAGTGTCACCGCCTGCGGTGCCGTAGTAGTAAAAGCGGGCGTTAAACACTACAAACATCTTTAAGAGATAATTACGGTAAAGGATAATTAACAACAAACCAAGGGGTCCCGGCTGGAGAGCTAGAAGTTTTCTTTAACTAGGGTTATTCCCCATCCTCCCTAGTGTGAATGGGAGTGTGAATTTAATGCTATAAATTATTGCAAAGTAATAGAAACTAAGCTAAGCAAGTTAAAAAGCACAATTGTTAAAGTTGAAGTTAAACTTTTAGCTTATATTAAACTGCACTACATGATTAAAAATAAAAAGTAACAATAAATTCATTGATAGCTAGAATATTATGCATATGGTTGAACAGTATTAAACTAAAATGAGGATATATTTAAAAAATAAATCTTTATCGTGAGTTAAAACCAAAATTATAACAATACTGTTGCTAAGTACAAACATGCATCGCTAAGATTGTAATTACATCTGTAAAAATATATCCATATATTTATAAAGATGAAAATATTACTATCAGTTGGTATCTAGTTCTCTAATTTCACGCAAGCAGAACAACCTGGGTAACTGCAGGAAATGCTAGACGCAGGATGTTTTCAGTCCTTCTACATACAAATTGAAATTCATGTCTTGTGTGCGGCAGAGCCAGATGCTGAATTAAACTAATTTACGTTGTTTTCTGTTGCAGGTTTCCTAAGAGGAACGAGTCCGTTGCCATCATAATTTAAAATTAATGGTAACACTTCAGGCGAAACGTTTGCGGAGGAAAGATCTTTCTAGCGAACTTCTCAGGCGCAATGCCTGCATTGTGGGATCCTGCAGAAATGACTAAACCATATGACTGCCAAACTTATTTTGCGATATGAGTTTTCGCACCATGTACCAAATATTTTCATACAATGATGGATTTTGACGGAGTTATCGACCGGGAAGATTAATTTCATAAAAAATTAATGAGACATAAATAATTTTCACACAAATTTCCAATGTGAAAATCAATTAATCAATGTATAATGTAGGAAGCATTTGAAAAGGAAGGTATCAGTCAAGTTCTGTGTTGAGCAAAGGTAATAATAATAATAATAATAATAATAATAATAATAATAATAATAATAATAATAATAATAATAATAATAATAATAATAATAATAATAATAATTATTATTATTATAGTGATAGTAATTGTAATGATAATTGTTATAATCATTGTTCTCATCATAACCAATCAAGGATTGAACTTCATAAAAGCTGAAATTGTTCAGTCCATCTTCGATATGGTCTTGCAACACTTCATCTTAGAGGTCTACAGTTTATTAATAACTTCGGAAATGTTTCTTCTGGATTAGTCTATATAATAATATTATTACTATTATTATTACTACTAGTACTATTATACCCACCCACACATACTCGGAGATAAACATCATACTGTTCGCCACTCTCGCAGCCACCAGTACATAAGGAGAGACATTATCAACCTCTAACAAGTAAATATCACAAAGGCAATCGATTTTCTTTAAACTGTCCTTTACGACTGTTGCACAAATCTTTCGCACAAGCAGTACATCACGCAGGAAAATCGCAGTTCGACTTTTGTATCAACCTGCTTTCGACAAAGACAAAACAATTGGTAAGAAAAGTAATGGTTATAAACATTTATTAAAATACTCGCAGAACTAGTAGGAAATGATACATTTAGATTTTACTTTCCACCCTAATTCACTCCCAATCCCTTTCGGGAAACTAAAATGATACTGTTCTGTCAGTTTTTATCCCTGTTACCTAATAAGAGTTAGTAGTGCTGTTAGACTTGTTACATAACAAGTTATGTTACATAACATTTCAGATTTACGTCGTACAGTACACAACAGTATACCTGCAGGAGTGCTCTTGCAATAAAATTCGAACGTTGAAGGTCTGGAACAGCCGCAGTAAATTCGAATCTGCAAATAAACCGCCACTGACATCAAGATTTGGAAACACGGACAACCATACATTTCCACCTTGATTGTATAAGTAAGTTGCGTGTTAGACAGACAGTGTGCTCTACCCGTGCTGTATGTATGTACGGTTTGATTACAACACCGTGTGTATCAGCGTTATTAACATATAGTACACTTCCAAATGATTCTGCTGCGTATGCTGTTAACAAACAATTTATTCAGTGGAAGGTGTAAGAATTTATTCAATCTTGCAAAACCTCATTCTTAGTGTCACATTCAACTGTTTTGTTTCTCGTTAAGTTTGTATACTCTCTGTATTATCAAGTCAAAAGTGATGTGGTACAGTCAGTTTCCACAATGCGTGTATGAATATAGCTTTAGAAGTGTAATTTACTTTCTGGAATTGTTTAGCATTTTCCTTCTTCACTTCCTGAGAATAAGCCCTTTTCCAGATGTGATTGCAAATTCTATTAATGTACCAGTGAGTGAGTGGGTGGTGGGTGGTAGGTGGGTGGATGAGTGGGTGGGCGAATGAGTGGGTAAGTGAGTGAGTGGGTGAGTGAGTGTGTGAATGAGTGAGTGGGTGTGTGGGTGAGTGAGTGAGTGGGTGAGTGAGCGGGTGGGTGAGTGAGTGGGTGGGCGAGTGAGTGGGTGAGTGAATGGGTGTGTGGGTGAGTGAGTGGGTGTGTGGGTGAGTGAGTGTGTGAGTAGGTTGTGGGTGGGTGGGTGGATGAGTGGGTGGGCGAGTGAGTGGGTGAGTGAGTGAGTGGGTGAGTGAGTATGTGAGTGGGTTGTGGGTGGGTGGATGGATGAGTGGGTGGGCGAGTGAGTGGGTGAGTGAGTGTGTGAGTGGGTTGTGGGTGGGTGGGTGGATGAGTGGGTGGGCGAGTGAGTGGGTGAGTGAGTGGGTGTGTAGGTGAGTGAGTGAGTGGGTGAGTGGGTGAGTGAGTGGGTGAGTGAGTGAATGAGTGAGTGAATGAGTGAGTGAATGAGTGGGTGCGCGAGTGAGTGAGTGGGTGAGTGAGTCGGTGAGTGAGTGGGTGGGTGGCCGAGTGAGTAGGTGCCCGAGTGAGTGGGTGGCCGAGTGGGTGAGTGGGCGAGTGGGTGAGTGGCGAGTGAGTAGGTGGGCGAGTGGGCGAGTGGGTGGGTTGGCGAGTGGGCGAGTTGGTGGGTGGGCGAGTGGGTGAGTGGGCGAGTGAGTGGGTGGGCAAGTGAGTTGGTGGGCGAGTGGGTGAGTGGGCGAGTGGGCGAGTGCGTGAGTGGGCGAGTGGGTGTGTGGGCGAGTGGGTGGATGGGCGAGTGGGTGGGCGGGTGAGTGGGTGGGTGAGTGGGTGAGTGAGTGGGTGGGCGAGTGAGTGGGTGGGCGAGTGGGTGGGCGAGTGTTTGGGTGGGAGAGTGGGTGGGTGAGTGAGTGGGTGGGTGAATGAGTGTGTTAAGGCCTATCTACAACCAGGTCACTTGGGCCAGAAGGATCTTTTATCTTTTTTCCCATATAGATCTCTGAATGCTCTGAATGCACAAGACCTTGGTCTCATTGAGCCACCTGTAATTCACTACATCTGCACGCTTTACAAGGAATACAGTCACATAACAGATATTGTTTCAAAATATTCTGAACTATTTCTCAAAAGCAATCTTATACCTTCTGCAC
Source organism: Tenodera sinensis (assembly GCA_030765045.1). Lineage (NCBI taxonomy): Eukaryota > Metazoa > Arthropoda > Insecta > Mantodea > Mantidae > Tenodera > Tenodera sinensis. The sequence continues at coordinate 45,043,288 of CM060969.1, forward strand.
GCTAAACCTCGCAGGAGTATAAAATGTGTTGGGCTGTTTTAGTTTCTTTATTGTACATTTTGCGATCTAACTGAAGTCTGACATACTCTCATCATGTTAAGACCCTTTTTCACGGGAGTATGTCCTGTGAGAAATACAGTAATTGTCTCTGCTGAAGTCTATTACGTTTAAGGAGAACAGAATAGAGTAGAACAGAATAGGGTATTTATTTCCACTTCAACAAGAATACACGTTAAGTGAATAATTACATTACAAATGACATTGTTCACATTTGAAATTCTACAGTACTCCTCATCTTACTCTAATTTATAAAACGCTACACTAAGCTGCTGGATTCCCCGGGGTCCATTGACTCAAACCCTATGTTTGCTAAGCCATTGAGCTGGTTTAATACTTACTTTTATAACCTTTCTTCTGCTGTTTACTGACTTTCCTTGGTCAGTTATTCCTCACTAAGTTTCCCTGATATTCTCTGGCGCTTTTACCTTTATCATCTTTTACTTACAATATCCATTGATATGATAGTTCCTTATTCCTTATCAACCTATAATTGTTTCTAAGAATCCTCGTTCCCTCACAATCTAAAAGTATATGCCTATAGTGGCTACAGACTTGCTTTTAATTATTTTAATTACAGCACTCTTGCAAAGCCATTCTTGTTGTTCTATCACATACACATATGTGGTAGTGTAATTAATATAATTAAGCATAAAGGTTACAAATAAATTGCATAATATAACTCATTCATCTGCAATATAATAGGCTTTCAATACATGTTTTCATTAAGTTTTATATCCTGTTCGGTTTATCTTGTCTGAGGTCGAGAGAAAGAGATATGTTGAAAATAGACGCAGATGTGTTTGTTGTTATGGGGAAGATGGGAAAAAATTTGGCTGCTTCTATCCAATGAGTGCTAGACTGAACAGGCAAGTATGAATAGATTTTTGACGTTACTGCCCGCAAAACCCATTTTCTACCCGCTGCTCCTAACCTGCATGGTAGAACTGAGTTTTATGGTCCTACAGAGAAATTAAACCACTGCAACTATATGTTGTGCAGTTGTTGCTTGATAAAATTCGTTTTGATATTAGTTTTAAAACTGCTTTTTGGGAAAGATTAAAAGAAAGACGAACAAAGCTCGCTTTGCCATTTCATGTGAGGTTTATCCAACATCTGCTGTTATTTACGTATCCAATTCAAGCTGCTCTGTGCCTTTTAAATGAGTATTTCCTGCAACACTAACAAATTGTCTCAAAAGTGATGAAGGAGTACACGTCCCAAACAAGCTCTTGTGCGGACTTAGAAGCTTAACATTCCGAATCGTATCGGAGTTTATGGTCCAATAAAATATAAATATTTATATTGCTCTCAGGTCCCTTTAGTGAAAGCGAAAAGTGGAGGGGCTATTTAAGAGAAAGAAAACACGTTAGAATTTTATTATCGAAATAAAATTCTGAAGTAATTTAAAAGAGATATTCATGACGTCTGAGATAAACTGACCACATTTTACAATTTAAAATAACACATCAAGTGCTTCATATCGCGCAAAGTGACTTTAAGTGGTATGCAAATATAAAATATGTACATTAAACAAGAAATAAAGCATTTTATTATAAACAGTGAAATTGTTGCTTTAGGATTATATTACCTCACAGCTAGACAATTCAATTCCATGTGTGATATAATACCCTTTGGGGAATCCATAATGAAGGTGTACTGCGTGGAGGGAAGATAAAAAAATGAAATTATTTGGAATACTACAGAGTTCTATAAGGCACCTGTGGAAATCTAAGCTTTGGAAAATTTTAAGGAATTAGATGCGAGGATTGTGCAAAAAGTGGTTGTTGAATTTTTTGAAAGGCAGTTTTACATTTTTATAAAATTACCGATGGAATGCAAGGAGAAACCTGAATAACTTAAGTCCATGCAATAGTAAAATTTGGTTAAAAATTTCAAAATCTTAGACTTTTCGTGCTTTGTATTTTGTTTTACTTGTGCATTTATGCTATAGAGTTGTGTTTTTAATACAAAACTTTTTAAACAATTAAATGGCTATTTAATTCGTCCTGTTTCATCTAAATAAACCGTTAAGCTTTAAACTTTATTTTTATCAATTTTTTCACAGTTTATTTACTAGTGTTAACTTTTCAGCAGAAATGTAAGATTTCATGAAAAAGGTGTTTACTTTGGTCATTACATTTAATTGTTTTATTTAGAATAAAGCTTCTCTTTTAAAGCTTGGTTAAAGTAAATGTAAAAATGATTGTGTAGTAGTTAAAGAAACTGCTGAAATTACTTTCCATACTTCAAGTTGAAAAGTTTGAGAATATTCACATGTGACCATTGCTTTCCACAGTTAGAGTAACTCAAATTACAAAAATGTCTTGATAATTGTTTACGAAGCTCGAATTAAAAATTTGGGAGCGACGCAATAAACTTTAGAGTTCAGGAGTATTACCACATTGCCATATGAAAAGGTATAATAACAGTTTGATTCAGTTTGCTAAATTTTTATTGCACTACATAATTTATGTCTCAAGTACTTGGTAAAAAATGTAAAGCAATCCGAAGAAAACAGTGGCTATTTTGTCTTTTCCCCCTTTTTTTCATTTTCAAGTGAGCATTGTCTTAGAATCTTAGAAGTTTCACTCCTGAATTTCAAGTTTTTTATGTAGAAAGGGAAACTTAAAATACTACTACTACTAACTGTAGAGGAATGACTAAAAAGGTGTAGGCCTATAGTGCAGAACTTCACGCTTTACGCAGAGACCACCTCGAAACGTTTAGTGTTCAAAATTTGTATTGCATACACGAACTTTTTCCCCATTTATTCTGCCCAAGACTTGTGGGGGACTTTCTGAGTGGGTGGCATGTACGACTCATACGGAAAAATAAGGAAGAAAACCGAAGGTGCTTTAAGAATTCATAAATATATTTCTTCCTTATCGACCACCTTTGCCTTCCAATCCATATGTACCGCATGTATGTTACACCGAATGTAGGTACGTATATAATATATGAATTTTTTGGTGAGCGGCATCAAGAGGGAGTGTGAGAGGACTAGGCAAACTCTTGAAATATGCATGCTGATGAGAGTCGGCCCAGAATGCTCATCAATACCTTGCAACAGACTTGCGCACTAGCGCCGAGGGGCAGAAGGGGTAATATTGGACGAGTCGGCGCTTTTCCCGCCGGACCTCCCAGCTTCCCAAAATAGAGGGAAAAAAAAAGAAGGCTAACTGCAACATTTTGCTACGTTTTTTTGCGTGCAGGTGCTGCAGGCCTCTCAGCCAATCCGGGGAAAGTGCAAGTCTCTGGATCAATTACTGATCAAAAGCAACGATACAAATTTAGAGTCGATTCCTTGTCTTTTAATCAATGAAATAGATTACGGTTGACAGTAAGAGCCTACTGCAGGTCCTGGAAAGAGGACATTCCTCTTGGGAGATTGCCTTGATTGCTGGAATCATATCCGATGTAAAGACTTAAGGTAAATGCTATACTTCATCATTCAGGATACTACTTCTTTGATTACTACTAGAAACGCAAAGCCAAGAAAGGTTTCCTCGAGTTTCTTATAGGAAAAATCGCGTGGGGTAAGCAGAAAATTTCCAAAAAACTAAGCTCTTATTTCAACAGCAATATTGAAGCCAGAATCCTACAACGAAAACGTCTTTCTTCCAAGTCGATCTTCAAGCAGGCAATTTGACGAGCTGTCAAACGTAATTTCATGCCCATCTTCATGGGATGACTAATGCACAAACTGGTATTAATTGGTAACAAGATGTTCTTTAATGTAAATATATAATTAATATAATAACAGTTGTGACCATAAAATTATTGTGAAAGGATTTGCTCAAGGAAAAATGCAAAAATCACACTGTTTCGTTGTATAACATCTTAGCTATGTGGACTGTCAATAGGATATCTACGTAAACAATACTTGACATGATATACATAGAGTTTAAGTATATACCTAATTCCTTTATTCAATATTACTTACTCATAATGCAGTTTAGACTACGTATCATTAAGAGAAAATTAAGCAGACTGCAACGGATTGTATATACCATAAAGGACTAAGAAAAAAAAGCTTTTTATCATGAGCTTGAAGAGATTCTGGATTTCAATATTGATTTATGTACTTATCCAATTTTTCGCTTTAGATTTATGCTGTCCACAAACACGTGTGTTTCTACTAAAATTTGCGATATTGACTTTTGGACTATACTTCCTCTAGGTACACATGAGAATACGTGAAAACATGATAAATTACTTTTTCCCCTTTTCTATAATTAAAAAGAGCTAATCGGAAATCCATCACTAAAGTAGTTATATTCCACCTGAATCCATTCTGCGTTGCTATGCATCACCCAATGTTGTAGAACACTTCAGAAAGTGTAATTTTCAAGCACATTAGCAAGTTAATCAGCATAAAGATGAAAATATTTTGCCCATGGGAAGTTTTAAGATAAAAGCGTAGCTTGTACTTCTCGCACTACATATTGATTTTAAGGTATGGAAATTATTTCTTGTTTTTATTTATCTATCGCTATCGCTTCTTTATGAAGTATTATCTCAGTATTATTTCATAAAATTGTCCACTGCAGAGCTTAAACTGCCAATTAGAATAGTTTAAATAAAGGACAAGATTGTGGTTATTTTAAAAACTAAAACTGAACGTAATTTTAGAGTAAAAATAAGATAATCAAGTTTTGGTAATTATTAACCACTTCCTCTTCTTCAACAAAAGCACTCAGTGGGAAACTTAGAGGAAAGATCTGGTATTACCATCAGGTGTGTAAATATTGCTAATATCCGTATAACGATGTTTGACTCGGCATGGTCATGGTGTTGCTAATGAAAATAACACCCCAGGTCGTAAGTCACAGACAGCAACACTTTACTATGGCACATCTACACCTCTTTAAATGCCAATTTCTTGTGTCCCTTTACTGTTCCTCTCCATTCCATTATTCAGAGCCATTCACCTTACCTCCATTAGTTTCAAGTAGCTGTAAAAGTTTTATTGCCTTTAGAACGGATTGCGATGCTGCTCTGTTCCTATGAGAGCTCTACGGAAGTGGCAGCAAAAAATCGTGCTACTGATCCACTGTTTCCTGTATCAACACAGAGGACATTAAACCTTCACCCGTTTACAGCTGTATTTCTGTACCAATTCGGCATCCGGAATGTTTATTTTTGGCACTTATTAATTAAATTAAAATGAACAGCCCCATCACACTAAACATACTACCAGAGAATAAAATATGTTCAAATTGCACTATCATTTTATGTCTGTTACAGCTAAATTATTGATTTGCGTATACATTAATTGTACAAAAACACAGCATTAGAAACGCTAGAACTAAAAATAATAGTTTATCAAAACGTGGATGTTCAATAATAATTACGGAAAAGCAAAATGGTGAAGAAAATGATAAACCTTTTCTTACACACATTTATTTTCTCTGTTATGTATAGAAATTAGGAAAAGTATTGTATTCTACCCAACAATTTGACGTCGATAGTTTACTAAAAATATACTGTGACAAAAATGACAAGAGTCCAGTCCAGTTATTTTTTATAACTTTATTTTCTTCAAAAAGTTTTGCACAACATAGTTTTCTTTTGCTGACGTTAATACAGTCTACTGTCTTTCGTGACACACACGCACAGACACACACACACACACACACACACACACACACACACACACACACACACACACACACACACACAAACTAAAAATTTACTCCCCACACTCGTTGCCTCGCCTCCTTATATAATGAGGATGTAATAAAGGCCTTTCTCAAACTTTATCTTATACGCCAACCGCCGGACACTTTTCGAATAATCCCATAAACGCTTTGACGTGTTGTGCTCATTGTCGTCACGTGTCCACAAACAGTCGCGCGAGGCAGCCCAATAAAAGGACTTTTAGAAAAAGGTCCATATGTGTGTCTCTGTGAAGCGAAAAGCGAAAAGTTCGTTAGTACAAAATATGTTAGTGTAAGTTTATCATCCTTCCAGGGTGTAACACGAAGAGTTTCCAAATATTTTCCCACCCTCAAGATAGCCATTTGGTTTTATCACAGATAACTAACGATTTTGATTAAAATAAATGTTTAGGATATTTTAAAGTTAAAGAAATGCATGTAGATATTAATTTTTCTGGGAAAGGCTTCCTAAGTCTTGTGCATTCTGAATGACTTGCATAACTGGTAAACCATACGAGTAAAAGAAAAAAAAAAAAAAAAAAAAAAAAAAAAAGAACTCTTAACGAACAAAAAACCTAGATCCAGTTAAAGCACACAGTGCAGGCGTGGGGAAGAGGAGTGACAGGAATGCAATCGAGTACTTACCTCTCTACTTAGTGACACAATGTGAAAGACTGACTGGTTGTCTGAGATAGACAGACAACAGCGGAGGGCGTGGCTGATAGCTAATTGATGTTAGAAAGAGCGAACGGGGTTGAAACTACGATGTAGGGGAAATTACACATTGAATGATTTCTCCCGATCTATGACATAGTATATGTGATATTATTTTGTTTGCTTGCCATTTTCGAGATATACCTATTTTTGTTTTTTGTTTTTTTTTTGTTTTTTTTTCCCCCTTTCATTTCTTTTTTATTTTCTTACTTTCTTAGGTGCAGCATGAGAAAATAATTTCTAAGTCATCACAGAAGATCAGCCTAGTGTATTCCCTATTCGCATTGTACCTAGAGGGAAATATGCAACAAAACAATATTTGCAAATGCTTATGTAGATCAATATGAAGAAAATGAAAATATGTAGAAGAATGATTGTTTCTAAGAATAAGTTATACAAGAGTGATTAGAGAAAGTCAAATGAGTGCAACAATCGAATTGTTTGGACCATTTTTCTGTCAGGTATTAGAACCGACACTTAAAGGATGCAAGGGATGGCAGGAAACATCGGATATTGTGCACTTACATGACTTCTACTCATTCTATATATGAATATACAGAGTGGAAGGGAAGTCCTATTCATTTAAACCAGTGGTAGAACTGATACTTGGAACACAATTTGTATCTTACGTTGTTGTCACTGACCATTTCCTTCGGATATATTTTAGTTTTGTCGAAAACAAGCTGGCTACACTGCAGATTGTCACTTTCACTGGGCCAGTGCATAAACAAACATCGTAGCGGTGAACATAAACAAATATCATACCGTATCCTTCCATGCTTACAGTGCGAGTGTAGACCAATCAGAATCGTTACCTCCCAAAACATTACAGCATCTTGCGTCGTATTTGCAAGCGACCGACGTGTTTACATCCAGAAACCAGTTCAGATGCCTGACCAACCTCAATACAACGTTGCCGAGTTACTTTAGGTCTGGAAAAAGCTTTTGTGAATGGACCTTTAATTGTTTTAGGTGATTATTTCGGAACCCTGTGTGATGTCCCATAATTACTTCCGAAACTATGTCAGAAATAAGTTACTCTATGCATCTTGCAAGTAACAAAATATTACCTTCGTACGTTCTTGTGAAATTACACATCCACTTTGGATAAAAAACCATATATTTTTTCGAAATTGGTTGATCAAAGAACAAAATGCCATTCTACTTTTTTGTTTGCAATGGTTCTATGAAGCACATAGCAGAAGGAATGTAATAGCTTCCTTTCCACCCTGTATGTGTTTTCTTTCGCAGTACTGTATCTCCTCTACAACATGCCATTCATACAAAAACATTTATCTAGCTGCTGCTTATCTCAACAGCTTTAAAATCTCGATTTTTGCTAAATCTGATCTCACGTTAATTGGTGCTGAAACGCAGAAATACTTATATTTATCTCAATGAATATTCCATTTAGTAGCTAATGTTTCAAAAACAAAAATAAGTGCTTTCTCTATATTTTTTCTGTACTAAGTCCTCTCGTTTATTGTTTTCGGGTTATGTGAAATGGACTGAAACTAACGAGGATTTCTGGAAGCACTCCTTCCTCCTCTCCCAGGTGGACACCATTCCCAAGCTTTCCTGGTTTTACTGATGTATGCATACCGGTTTAGTTGTGAATATATTACATAATAATAATAATAATAATAATCATAATAATAATAATAATAATAATAATAATAATAATAATAATAATAATAATAATAATAATGATAATAATAATGATGATAATAATAATGATGATAATAATAATGATAATAATAATGATAATGATAATGATAATGATAATGATAATGATAATGATAATAATAATAATAATAATAATAATAATAATAATAATAATAATAATAATAATAATAATAATGATAATGATAATGATAATGATAATGATGATAATGATAATGATAATGATAATGATAATGATAATGATAATAATGATAATGATAATGATAATGATAATGATAATAATAATAATAATAATAATAATAATAATAATAATAATAATAATAATAATAATAATAATAATAATAATAATAATAATAATAATAATAATAATAATAATAATAATAATAATAATAATAATAATAATAATAATAATAATAATAATAATAATAATAATAATAATAATAATAATAATAATAATAATAATAATAATAATAACAATAACAATAACAGTAACAATAATAATATGATTATATTATGATTAATAAGAAGATTAATAAACTAAAACGTAACACAGTTGCATATTTCAATTAAATAAAAATTTCTACTTAAAAATCCCTCTTACGTACCCAAATAGGATACTCCAATTAGGAAAGTAAACCTAATTTAAGGAAAACTAGAAAAAATGTGATGTGTTGCACTCACATGACTTTTTCTACTCTTGTACTAACTATTCTGAGGAACTCTTAATCGTCTTATCTTCATGTTAGTTGAGATAATAATGTGCAGAAATTATCTTATTGGTAATTTTCTTGTAGATGTATGAAAGCTTTGAACTTCCGTTCTCTTTGCACAACCAAGAGATACAATTGAATAATCACCTTCCATTTGAGTAAAGTTTAAATATACATTTAATTTGTTATAAAATATCATAAACATATGGCATTTTGATCAAAGTTGTTAAGAGCTGTTTTTGAGAAAATAAAAATGTTCGAAAGCTTTCCATGCAAAGGGTAGTTTAGGGTGGAGGAATTTTCTTCAACATCGCATCATTGAAAGATATTAAACTTTAATACCAACTTTTCGTTTTTGAGTTATGCTGTTCACACACAAACACACAGACACACACACACATACACACACACGGACATTTTCTAAAAATTCTTTTTTTGATTTAGGGGGCCTCAAAACATAATTACGGTGAAATCTGGACGTTGATTTTTGGGTGGAATACAACACTTACTAAAAGTATCCGAGAAAGTAATAAGAGGTATAAGTAAACTGTGAGTTAACATCTATTAAGTCTTTAAACAATGTAGATTGCAGCTCCTAATCATGGGTTAAAAGTGGGAATGCTTGGAAATTGAATACTACCTTGACGTTATTTTCTCCCTTCGAACACGAACACTTTCACGGATATTTTTTTCCTTTCTTTTCAAAACGTGACCAGGTTGTATTGGTTACCTGTGAAAAAGGTGCAATAAACTTTTGCTACAAAAAATGAAAGTGGAGCAACAAAGTGGGGGTATGTTGTGCTTTGTAAGAAACGACCTTCAGGACTTCACTTCCACTCTCAGTTTGACAGATTACAGAGTAAAGGGTTACGACAGGTGCTTGAAGAATTTCCAGCTACCTCAAGTTCAAGGTGATGTCCTTCAGTGTAACCTTGTAGGTCTCTCCTGTGATAAACGAGACGTCTTTTACTCCTTGTAGCAGCAGCCATCTTCTCTAAATAGAAAAGCTAACTCAAGGTGAGATGTAGATTACACAATTTATGTCAGGAAGAGTGTGTTTTGACCTAAATCGCTCAATACTTGCTTGGTTAGGCTATCCGGTTGTTTGTGAGCTAGATATCTTGCTGTGACGGGTAACGAAGGGCAAGGGCAATGCAATTTAATCTAATATCAAAGTAGAAAAACCTTTCAAATTATAGGTTCTATCAAAATAAATTGAGCAGCAAGGATATGCGGAGCACCTGGATTGTCTAAAATCTAGAACAGAAACAAAAACCTACGCTCTTTTATGAAGCTTTCCCTAAATATATATTTTGTCTGATGAGAATATAGATATTTGAAAATATGAATGTCATCTTCTGTGACTCATCTGTAAGTCAACATATATTTACCGACGTAAAACCTGTTCAAAATGTATAAATATAGTCAAAATACATCATCTTATACACTCGGTTCTTTGATCAAGCACAGGTGTGAGAAGTACTAGGCTCAAAACAAAGTTTGGGTTATTTACTGTTCAAGGTAATATGTCAATACAATGAAGCTTTAATGCTTATGGAATTTTCTACCAATTAGAATTACATAACTCAATATGAAGAATTAATGCTGGGTAAGATGAATGCATTGTTTCTTCAGTGAATTTTGGTAAATTTATTTCACGTTTACAAAAAATGGATATTTGATGAACGTTTCAGCCATTCTTCTTTCAGTATTACCTGAGAATTCAAAACCATATATGGAGATTAAATGCTCTATGTTAATTCTGTGATGTGTACCTTATGTTCCATGTAAGTTTTGAGGCTGTGGGTTGGCAATAATGTACTAGTGTTATTGAAGGGAAAGAAATAGTCAAATGAAAAATAACTGGGCGTTTAGTACGGCGTAGATTTTCATTTAGGCATTCGCAAATTAATTTCAAACTCAGAACTTGAGTAAAATGTATTTGAGTCTAACAAATTTTCACACTTCTTGAATAAAAAATTTGACTTTCTCTCCATCAATTTAGTTACTATATACGGTATAATGATCAGATGCTTCCTATTCTCACAGCATAATAATCTCATAACTGCTTTAAATTTCCGTGGCTCAAAACCTATTTACAAGTGATTAATTTTGTTAACCTCCATTGCCATCATCAGATGTTGTCATTTACAACGGTTTCATAATAGACAGGACTGTACATGTAAAATGTGCGAATAATACTCAGTTTTTATATCAAAGTCCATGTTTGTTTAATAATACCTACATTTAAACGGAAAAGTGAACTCAGATTTGTATGAAAGTAAACTTTACATTCAAAAAGATTTAAAACGTGCAACTAGAAATATTTTAAAAAATAACCTATTAATTAATGGGCTCTATGTATCAAGCTAGCGAGATTGAATCAAAATGATTAAACTTGTATCTGACGGAATAAACAACGAAATATTGTCCATCTAAATGTTGCCTGAAATAGGGAGAATTCTTTTGATGTCTCTCTCCAATCTTACGAAACGAAGGAGTGAATTGTGAAATTGGACCTCTCTCTGTTCCATCCATAACTCCGCATTTGAGTTATGGTGTTTACACGCACCTGCCTTGCCCAAGAAATACCTCATTTTATTCTCTACCAATTACCCATAGCAGGAGGAGAAGGTACTTCGTTTGACCTAAAAATTGAGATATTATAGAGATTTCGCCAGAATGCAGGCTTTGAGACCCCTTAATCCTTTATGCAAAAGGCTGTATGTGTGTGTGTGTGTGTGTGTGTGTGTGTGTGTGTGTGTGTGTGTGTGTGTGTGTGTGCGCGCGCGCGCGCGCGCGCGTGCGTCTTACATCTCTCTGTACAGCCATGGAAGGAATGATTGAGTGCATTAGGAGAGTAAAATATTTCTAAGTACCACGTTATATTGCAGCGAGGTTTAGACAAGTCAGCTAAGTTTATTTATTCTCTCTGTTCCACATGTGTACATACTCGTAAACACAAATGCAAATGGTGATTCTAAAACACACCTGTTTGCGTGTCCGACACACGATAGCATATGGAACAGCGACTATCAATAAACTCGGCTGCATGTTGGAAATATCGACTTGTGTAAACCGCACTGCAAAATAAACTAGGACTTAGAAATATTCTGCTCTCCTAATGCGCTTAACCGTTTTCCCCCATGACTAGATATTCAATTTTGATAAACTAGATATTGTTATGAATAAAAGGTTACACATTTACAAATTTGATAACTGAGTCAGAATAGTTCTTAAGATTTTCAGGAATACCCACACGCTACTCTTTATAAGTGTTCGGTCATGCTTTTCATTTTCTAAAAATGTCCGAAACAATTTTGATTAAAATATGACAAATTAAATTTATATACCTATAAGTGGCTGTAAATTCTTTATAGTGACTGAAATATATACGACTTTTTATAACTGGGGACCCTTTAGAGATAGGCAAAAAGTTCTGAAGGAAAATTGAAACTTATGTACTCGATTTGTATGAAGTATTTCTTCATAGCATCATATTCCATTTTACATGTTCACTCTTTCCCGAACAAGTTAACATAGAACGCTCTTGAAATCTTACGTTTATTCGCTTTGCTTTCTTTACTAGGTATTTAAAGTATCCAATATTGAATACCGAGATTTAAACGTAAATACAGGTTTTGAGACCCTCTGAACCCTCCTCCCCCAATAGGAAAAGTGTAAGTGTATGTGTGTCTGTAAACAGAATGTTTAAAAAAAGAGTCGATTAGATACCAAACTTAGTAGATACTTAAGTTCATTGTTTTACAAGAATATGACACGAGGATTGCAAGCCCCCTTAGATATGTAAAATGGCTGTTTTTCAAAAATGGCCCTAACAATTTTGACTAAATTATCACATATTTAAGATATTTCTGTATTGAATTTTCTGGGAAAAACATCTGAAGTCCTCTATATTATAAATGATCTATGGTAGCTGTCGAATTATAGGAGTTAGACACATCTTACTACACGAAGATCTTTTTAAAACTCATATTATATTTTTCATGGAGTTAATTACTCCTGAGACATTCCTTGCTATTGATTCGAATTTTAAGTACTTCTAATTTTCTCAAATGCGAAGTCGTTATTCGTGTTTTTCCTACTGGTCATGCACATTATCAATATTTCAAAGCCATCACATAGTGACCAGTTTGTATGACATTGTATTATCTCTTAAGCCTAACGAATTGCCCTGTTTCCATTGTAGAGACGATTTGCATGTACTGACATTATTAGTTAACTTCTCTAGAATAAACAGTTCTTAAGACTGCAAAAACATAAGATGTTAAATTTACGAGGGTTACAATATTACCCTATTAATCAATTTCTGTTTTGATAAATAGTGACAATTGTAATTCTATAAACAACATGCAATAATACAATTTCTGCAAGTGTTTACTTTGATATGAACTAATAGGGAAGTACACGTTTTTGAGAAAAGTTTGAACAACAGTGAGTGGGAAAAGTCATTTGCGTGTAACCAGTTTTTATTTTATTATTACACCGAGATTAAACTTTTGAATGCAGGTTCTGCACATTATAACTAAGTAAGTAAAGTGTGGCATGAATAATATAATGTAGCAAAGTAGTTTTCCTAATCGAATGCAATAACATAAAACCGCCAAGGGATCTAACCTATTATGGGAAGAGAAAATAGTACAAGTGTTCATGTTATTATTATTTTTTTTTTATTTCGAAAGCCTCAAGAGGCTTTAGAACATTCAATATACAGTACTTCCTCTACCTACGAGAGCTGAGAGATATAGAAAGCGAAATAAAAGAGAAAACATGGTTTTGAAATGTATTAGCCTTTCTGCTTATTATGTTTGTCAGATTGTTTTGTAGACAACCTGTTGTTGTTAACATTATGTAGAATCAGCGTCGAATCTATTGCTCCTTGCTTCATGCCCTGAACAAGTTTTCTACACATATCAAGCAAGCCGTATCATAAAGTAATATTGCTCGCGTAAGGTCAGATATCCCTTATATTTTTCTCCTTTACACCACCTTTTTCTTCTGTTGTGTATTCTTTCCTTTCTTTGGCTTCCTTTTGTATTTCCGTAAGTGAAGCGGTGCTCTTAGGCAACACCCATTCTTCTTGAAGAATATAAGAGAGAAGCGAACAAAAAGGGGGCAGTTTCTTGGTTTCCTCATTATGTCCTTCCTCCCTCTTAGTCATTTCTTTTTCTCTCCCTCATTTCTCCACACCTGAGCCCCAACAACAACCGAATTACAGACACAATCTCTCTCTAGGATAACACAAAATGCGGAAGAAAAATACGATAGAGACAAGCAGGAAAAAGTAAAATGTAGGGGTTCTGCAAGGAAAATTGGACTTAGCTGTAGATCGACGGAAAGGGGCCGAGCCCTCAGGGTTTTTACAAAGATTACACCATGAGCTACACTTCACATTACACGTGAAAGCAATTTTCACAGCCTTCCTTCTCTCAGTACAATTAGATAAAAACCTTGTAATACTATAAATTAAGGGCTACTTGGAACACAGGATAAGAACAAAATGCATGCTCTTCTGCTAGATTGTACGCTGTCATGGCATACTTGTAGAATACGATGTCTACACTCACATGTTTCTCTACTCACTCTTGTATAACTATTCTTACAAACGTTTATTTTCTATCTACTTCACGTTAATCAAGTTAAACATTTGTAAAACTGATTTTATTACATATTTAGTTAGAATTCAATGGGAATAAAAGAATACAGAGAAAAACGTATTGCACAAAATGCATAGATCTCTTTAAAGCACGCAATAGCTTTCTTTTTTCTGAGGGGGGGGGGTGGGGCAGATAATCCATTTCCAGATATATATTGTTAATGATTCGAACTGCTTAATATCTTGTCATTCTTTTTAAGTCGTATCAATTTTCAGTTTTTCGGTTTCATAGAAATGGTGTATAATTTTAAGGCGTCCATTTCTTACACATTTGACTATTTCCTTTGCATCTGTAACAAAATGTGTTACACAGCTATATTTGGAAAGCTTTATTTCGATTAAAATCACAGAGAAAAATCTGACATGTCACATGCACATGTTTTTCCCTACCTATTCTTTACACAACTGCTTTTTAAGATGCTTATTCTTCTGTGCCCTTAAAGTTAATCGATGCAAGTATTTGTTGCAACTGTTTTATTCCATACTTCTTTTAGGTGCAATGGATATAAGAGACTACAGTTGGTTTAAGTAGTAGTAAACTCTTTTAAGACCTGGTTGCTATGTGATTGACATTCCCTCTCTTCGCATAATCAAGCCATATGCGAATAACGACTTATTTTAAAAATAATACACACACATACTATATACATGGATCTGTGAAAAGACATGGAACAAACACACTATGCACTGTAAATGCTTTAAATGCTTATGCATACAGAAATTACACCTTAGAGACTTAAATGAAGTTAAATAACAACTTCTCTTAAAGTTCTCAATGGTTTTTCCTGAAATGATGGTGAATTATTCTATAAATCATGATAATTACTTCAAGTGACTATGAATTCTTGTGCCTCTGTCTCTGAAACTACTTGCACTACACAATCAAACTTTTGCATGCTCGATTTTAGTATAATCAGCTATCTTCTTAAGCTCAATCATGCATATCAGTTTACTAGAAATTAAAAAATATATACATTTGCAAAGTCAAAATGTAAAAATGTGGAAAATGTGCAGTGTTGTTGCTTTCTTAACACCAATAATATTATAACACTATTACTGTGGTTCAGAAAATTCAACTATGTGTCATATAGGTACATTTACTGAAAATTCCAGCTCTATCCCTCATACTTTCTGAAAAATGTAAATGAGTTTACATTTTTTAAGTGTAAATATTATTTTTCTGTTAGATAAAATAATTTCAACCACATGAATTATCAATGCAAATAACTTAAAATAATTGTCATGACTGGAATGGGGTAGAATGAGACTGAAGAATTCAATACCATGGCTGGGATTTGAACCACGGATCTTGCGGCCTCCGTCCCGCTCCCGACACGGTATTACATATAACATACCGTAATGTTATAATGGTGACTTGCTGTGCTTTAAGTACTTAAATCATAATTTATTTTATCATTCATAAGAATTCCAGAAAATAGCTTTCAGAAGTTTAAGAGTAGTGACAATTAAACTTAATTTAACTCAGGTGTAATTTCTTTATGTTCAGACTATCTTTGTGCTAAATTTAGAACCCGGGCAGTTAAAAGCTAGCCTACCACAGGCTGATAAACATTCGTTCCTCTGCTAGAGACTTGGAACGCAAAGATACAAGATGTGCAAGATGTGAGTACACACTCTAGTGTGTTTGATAGCTTTATTCATCTCACTCGTCAACTCATAACTCTGAAGCATCTCGGGTGTCCTCACAAATCCTTCCCCCGAATGGCACGCATGCGCCACCAAAGAGTTTCAGGACACGTCTGTTTCAAGTGCCAGTACATTTCATCCGTCTAGTTTACCCTGGAGACCAGCCTTACCTCTTGTCGTAACCGTGACAAATAATGGAAACACAAACTCTAAATGATAGGTCGTCACATACGTAAACAGCTACCTTTATCTTCAAGCGAGTCGCTTTTCAGAGATGACAAATGAAGTCTTGATTTAGAGAAGACAAATGCATTGCAGTACTCGTCACAAAAGCTGGCTAGAAGCAGCTTTTACAAACCGTTATGCTTATTTTTCTTACTACTTATTTTCATAACTTGTCTGCAAATTACTCATACAAAACTTCTTTTTCTATACACCGAGTGGAAGGTACCGTTTCGGCCATAGGGATCCTACATGTAACAAATATCTCCAATATAATTACTCTCAATAAAGAACCGTTTCGCTTAAAAAATTAACTTGTATCAACTATTTGGACTATTTGGAGTCATCTAACTTCGTGACGAATGGATATAAATGGTTTATTCTTTCACTAGTTGTCGGACAAACATTGTTGAATATGCTCTAATGTCTTTTATTTCAATTTGAATGAATTTAGTTACAATTTAATGTTAACGTGACTTTAGCAAAAGTCACTTAAGAATTACACTTTAACATTAAATTGTGACTGAAGTCGTCCGAATTAAGGTAGAAATGCATTACAGCATTGTTCATACAATGTTTGCGCCACAGTCAATGAATACAGTATACCATGTGTATGCGTTTGTCAAGAAGCTATACCTTCAAGTATTTTAGACAAATTATTTTTTTTCGGCGACACGGTTCTTTAGTGACAGTAATTTTATTGGAGATATTTGTTACACTCATCATGCAGAATCTCTGGTTAACATGTGGCCAATATATACTATCTCTTTATCAGTGTTGTTAATTTTTAGATACTAGCTACATAGAGCTAGAAATCTGCCTATTTGCTTAAATTATTCTTTTCATCACAAAAGTATAAGCATGTATTTCTAGCTTACATTACGAAATTATACTATATTTTTATAGCTTTAACGTTCTTTAATCAATTAAGTCATATAGGACAATCAATGAAATTAATGAAATTATGTTCAAGTGAGCCCGGAATCCATAGAACTGAAGAGTTAACCAACATTCGTCTTTCAGGATAAGAGCAAATTACGGAAAAAGCGTTGTCCGGTTAAGTCATTCTTACCGAGATTCAAACTCAGGGGCTCTTGAATGTGAGACAGAGACACTATCCGTACAGCATACATGTGGGTCATTTTCATTATCTGTCTTCTTATAGCTTAAAAGTCTATTATGGCATTTTTAGCAATTTCAATGAAATTGCTATAAATCAGTAAATAAACTTCTTTACATTTCAAGTACCTCTGAAATAAAGGTTTACATATCAAGGCAACTTGTTGTCAAAGAAAGTATAGTTTAGAATGTATAATGATCCATCAAAGAGGAGGAAATAATGGGAGAAATTAACACGGAAGTTGAAGTAATTGGGGCTATCAGAATAAAAAGGAAGGCAAAAGTAAGTGACCAAGTGGAATAGACATCATTACATCTAGTATAGTTCAAATAACATGTACTGGACAATCCCGTCACAACATGTTCACCTGTTAAGCACACAGTGGAAAGTAGAGCCTCAGTTTCATCCGTGATAATTTGTTATAACAACTTCATATGTGGCCACACCTTCAAACAATGGAGAATTGCGGTGAATATGTTCAAGATCAGGAAACTTGTGAGTGCAGACTACAAGAATGCAATGTCTGTATACAGTGTCGTGGCCATCATAACCCTACACATAAAGTTTGTCCTGCATTTCAAAACAGCTACGTGTCAAAAGGAACATGACCTGCCATAATATTACTTCAGAAGAAGTCTTGATGTTAGAAAATGGCGAAACATATGCAAATCGTATCTCTACTGTTTTACAAATATTATTTTTCCACCACTTGTCACACACAACACCCACTCCTTACCTTTTGTTGTTATTGGTGAAAATCAACGAATTTCACACTTAGGAAGAGTGAGTGAGTGAGTGAGTGAGTGAGTGAGTGAGTGAGTGAGTGAGTGAGTGAGTGAGTGAGTGAGTGAGTGAGTGAGTGAGTGAGTGAGTAAGTGAGTGAGTGAGTGAGTGAGTGAGTGAGTGAGTAGGGTTTAAGGGCCCGTCGACAAGGTAGGTCATTAGCACTTATCGTAGGAAGAGATTTCAAGACTTGCAAAACCATCTCGCAAAGTAAATCTTAAGAAACGGACTAAACTAAATATCTCTACTAGTCAGTCATCCACTTCAATTAGAAATTTTAATTCTTACATTTCAACTCAGGACGAAACCTTGTCCGTTTTGGGGAAACCTGACTCCTCTTTGACTTCAACTCTCAAAAATATATCTCGAGACGCGTACACAGATATAAATTGAACAGCAATAAATAAAATTGTTTAGCTGTTGCAATTGTTAGCTAATGAGATAGATAGGCTACGGCGCGACCTGCAGTCCAGTCATGGCCCAATGAAGTAAAACTACAATCGCCCAATACATCCATTTTCTAAACAGACATAAGAAGTGCTCGTTGAATTCAGTTTTATCATGATGGTATACAATGTTAACCACGTATCAGACCACTATTACTACGTAACTCAGATTCGCGCCGTATCTGTCTTTCTCGTTAGCCACGACGGAAGTACATACCTCCTACTAACTCATGTATCTAGCCTAAGCTGTATTATGCATGCCACCTTAGCTGATGGCCACAACAGCTACGGATATTGCAATAGAACTCTATATCATTGAAAGCAAATCAACATAGCCTGATTATAAAACTTAATGGTGCAGAAAGAAGTATTGCAACAATTTTCGAAACCTGGCTCAAACCCTCTCAGTCCTATGACATTGTGAGATATAACGTTGAAGTTGGGTATGGAGGTGTTGCCTTCCTTATCAGGAGAAATATAAAAGATAATACAATTTGTCATAACCTTTATGGTATTCCAATGGAAGCGTGTGCTACTCAAATATCATTCAATTCTGTCAACGCTAGTTATTTCCTGCAAGCTTCCTCAGATAATTCAAAGGGGCTATCGCAATTATTTGTTGATTACATTAGTCACAGACATAGAAATTGCATTTAGTGCCAATAAATATCTTATAGCTTTATACAGATATAAATAGTGCTTTTGATTAAGTAAACATTCATATTTTAATACAAAAACCCTTTAAATTGGCACTCCTCCCAGTTCTGTTAAAAATATATGGAATGTCTTTCAAGATAAAAAGTTATTCATAAAATAAAATAATTGTGCTGCACAGTCTCATCACAAAAGTCTAGGTCTATCTCAGGGAACCATATTATCGCCTCTAGCATTCAATATTTACAAGAGTGATCTTTTTTTCTGTTAAATTCAGTGAAACGCGGCTTCTGTACTATGCTGATGACCTACGTCTAAACTGTAAAATCAATACTGAAATACCTCAAATAGCTTAAACGTAATGATCTTGAAATTTCTCCATATAAATCCTTCAGTTGCATCTATTGCACATAATCAATCTCTGTCACTGGGTCCATAAACTGTTCATATTTGGAAAAAATAGTTAAAAATAAAATTAAAACCAACTTATAGGGTGCAATAGAATGGGTTTGCATAAAGAATCTGGTTTTTAATAGGAAATTATAAGTTATAAATATGTATATAAAAAACTTGATTTTTAGAAGAATCAGCTGTACGAAGAAGGCAGGTAGGTATATTTCTGTATCTTATTTTGAAGGACACAACTCAGGGAACATTTTACTTATATTTGAAATGTATTCAGGAACCCAGGTGTTGGTTGTAACTCTACCCACAAGAGACTCGCAATCATCGACGCTGAGTGTAACTTGACGAATTGCTGAGTATGCAAAATTTCTCGCGTGGAATCATGGGAGTTTTGCGCTCAATGGCGGAAATATTACAAGCAGGCGAGCTACGCGGTGTTTTACACTTCCATATGCAAGCTTTGCTCCGTGACCCGAATTGCAAAATTTTCACAGCTCCCGGGGAAACAAAGAGGAGAATAATAACTCCTGTTTTCCAGCAGAGCTGGGCCTTGTTTTTGCTGGTGTTCTGCCCCAGGGGTCCGACTTTTTATCCCTAGCCTGGGCAGCAGTCGTTGTATTCAAACTCTTTCAGCTTTTGTTCGGCTACATTGCATACTGCTTTAGAGGTTATACGTATATATTAGATCCCTGTAATATTAGTGAAAAACACATACAGGTATTCAAGGTTCGGGCAAGCAAGATATGTCCATTTGGACAGTGCTTAACAAATTTAGAACACTCCAAAATTACATGTAATTACAAGGTCATAAATAAACTTCGAACTTTTATACAGCTATCGCCAAATTAGGCGATCACAAGTTGATTGCCACATGGGAAGTGTGTGACGTCATTGCACGAGTACACTGACAGCACAAACACAACTGGACAGACTGCGTACAGTGCATAGTGTCTGTCATTATTCCACCCACAACAACATGGCTCCAGCACGCCTACCGAAATATTCACGTACTGCTGAAGTTGTACAAGAATTTGGGAGTGAATATGTTATCTACAACGTTTTTACGTCGATTGTACTGGCCTCCTCTGTGCTGTGATCATGTTACAGAGTGACCCCACCCATTTCCTCTGCAACCTTTCGTTCCCTGTATCAAGGTTCGCTCCCTAGCCATAAATATAGGGATAGCCTGTGTGGTCTGACAATCTTCAAATCCAGAAGTACAGGGTTCGATTTCCAGACGGAGGGTGGAAATTTTTCATTTAGCCAGGATTACTCTCCATCATCCCTAGATGTATTAGTGAGTGTGAATGTGTAGTATCGCCCATGCTCTAACGGTCTTCCTCATCCTACTGCCTGTCTGAGTGCCAACTGGTGACGTAGGTGTATCTCAGCACGCAGAATCTTTAAGAACAGTCTGAATGCACAACTACAGGCGACTTGACAACAGTAGATTCTTTCCCTAAGAGTATATTAAGAGGATCCCCTCTATTGTGTTAATGTTATTAGCAGCAGTAGAAGGGTGAGGGACAGGTTTACTACTTCTTGGAATGTGGTCGTTAAGGGATGGTCACTGTTACATGTGGGAATTTAACGTAATAGCCAAAAGTAATACAAACTCCAAGATTATGTAATAACACAATAAGGGAGTAAATGTCTTTGCTGTGGAGCGTTTGTTCCAAAGATAAAAAGCTGTCAAAATGAACCTAGATGTTAAAGGTTCCATATGAATGGAACATAAAAAAATTAATTTAAGTACAATAACCTTTGGCTTTGCGGCACTATTGGTAAAACTGGAGAAAAAACGTTAACTTTCGCTAGCTAAATTGTATGCAATTTTAGCTGTTGTGGTTTGTGCACCCTAAGTACAATAAAGAGCATGAAAACATGCCGATGCCTCTGGTTTCTTAAAGCGTTTTTCTTTACTTGATTTTAGTAGAAACCCATTACCATTTGTACAACAGCCCCAAGTGAGTCAATCATTTATTGGTTTGAATTAACGTACGACAAGCAGGTATTAATCTGCAGTCAAAGTTAAAACTTGCACTATACAGCAATTCGTGAGTGTTTACAGATGGCTGGACAAACGGACAGTAGCGTACGTAAACCGTGAAATATTGTGCTCTTCATAAATTTCGCATTCCTAAAATATAAAAAACTCATACCCTTTGTTCAATGAGGCATTAAGTTAAGGAAAGGGCTTGTTAGCGTGGGAAAAATAAACCTCTTATTCAAAGCAAACAAATGTATTTCAGCAAATGACGGATAAACTCCTTATATTTGGTTTAAAGGTTCCTACTCTGGAAAGGCAAACATACTGATATAAACAAATGAAGTGGAAAGTCATGTCCCAACAGCATTACAAATTTACGGAAAAGAAAGAACGATTCTGTTTTGAAATTGAAGTTCAAACCTCATTTACCTATACCAAACACAATGTCAGTGCATTTGGATTACCAATTCTCTCAGAGAAAATAAGCAAGCTCTCTCCAGCTACCTAATTATTACACTCATAGTGCACATAGTAAAGATGTGCTATATTTATATGACTTTCTCCACCTACTATAGTTTACTCCTCAGAGAGCTTGCATAAATTATTCATATTTTTCCATCTGCTTCATACTAATCGAGTAAATCTTTGCAGAGGTAGTTTCATTCCACATTTCGTAAAAGAGAGATAGAGGAAGGTAGTTAATTTGTACTTAGAACTCTGATACTATATCAATGTCAACACGTGACGAAATTTAAAATCAATAAACCTGTTTAAAAACTGATACCAGAAACCAAAACTATATTTGAAATGGCTAATGCCAAAAACGCATTAAACAGATCTACATGATTTGTGCAGTACGTTCTTTTCTGTCTCAAATGGTCTACCAGGACGGGCCGTGCCGTAGCCGAGTGTTAAGGCCATTCGCTTCTCACCAAAGCAGCCCAGATTCGACCCCAGGTAACCGCATGTGGGACTTGTGAATGAAGCGCCGCTGGGGTGGGTTTCCTCCGGGTTCTCCGGTTACCCCCGCCGTCTCATTCTATACACCAGAAAATATACCAGGACTACACAAAGTTCTTTCCGAATGAAACGGATCTCAGGGGTTACTACGGGAAAATTGAAGATATATTATTAGTCAAATAAGGTCTTAGGCATATTTTATGGTACCTATTGGCTAGAATCATTTTGAGAAACTCTAACACTACCAAACATGAAGGTATATGTTGTTAAACTGGCGTATATTATTTGTATGCTTTTATGGCCTTTTACTTTATTTTTGTACCTAAATTCAACAAGACATTGGTTTAATGTGTGATAAAATGGAACCACTTTGGAAGTTTGGGCATATTTTGGGAGAGTAAAAGAAATCTAGTCCAATGGCTAGAAATTCTGATCGAGGAACAGAGCAGTTCACGCTGTAAAATAGTGGGGCTACATTTGTCATTATCAGCATAATTAGCTGCCATTTATTAGGGACCACCTTTTAGAGAAAAGAATACAGTGTAAAAATAGTGTTTTATTATCATAATAAATATCATTCATAACTATACTTCATAGTTATCTCACTATACTTCAGTGCTAGAAGGCGTGTAAATCGAAATTTTACTCATTTTCCTATTCTATTACACGTCGTTTATTCATTGGTATTGCATTTTCCATGACACCATGCTTAAAGCCATCTGGAAGAAGCAGAGAGAGAACTTTGTGTGGAGAATCTATCGATTGTTCACACTTGATTCCTTTTTGTCTGTGAGTAACATACCAACCGGGATTGACATCTGTGGTCAGTCATAAGTAAAGTTCTACATAATAGGCGCTACAAAACTTAAAATAGACAAGCCAATAAGTTCAAAATAGTCACTAACAAGGGACTATGAGTATTGATTAACATTGAAGCAAACACAATATTTTATCCATTTAGCACTTAAGCTCTGTCCTCTTAGGTCAGTCGTTACAGTACGATGTCCAACCTTGTCTCTTTGGAGACGCATATGTAATTAACAGCTATTCCCCACCCACACCTTGCATTGGAGAATGAGTCATCTCTTGCCTGTGGCGTGTAGAGTCAAAGTCAGTAAGCATCCAGTGACGGACACAAATAGGAGATTCCATGGCTGTTTCTAAATTCATAACTTGAATTTTCTGGGACCTTTTAGAAGACCTCTTCATTCTGGATGACTTTTGCATAAATGGTAAACAGTAAGACAGACAAAAGCTTACTAAATAAAACACTAATCTATGTCAAATAAATCTTTTCTCTTTTGAGTGTACTCTTTTCCAGATATTCTTTATTATTTGGTTGAATTTGCCAGTACTGGTACTTTTCTCAAATAGGAATGTGTTATTTATTTATTACTTTATTTATTTTTTTTTTATGTCTTGGTCTTCCAAAGAGTATGCAATTTCAAAGTCAGTGCATAGCAACTAATTCTTAAAACATTTCACTATCACTTAAAGGCTGCTGTATTCCTATATTCCCCTTGCACCTACAAAAAAATTTGCAATAAGATGAATTATGAACATGTTTATGTCGATTACAATGAAGTAGATAGAAAAATAAACATTTGCAAGAATAGTGTGTATAAGAGCAAGTATAGTTCTACATACATTTGCGAAGGGTTTCTCCAAGTAGAACTATATTAAAAGTCTGAACCCCAATAGGTTTTGCAACGATCTCTTGGTGTATTTTCTAAGGCTATGCACTTCAGCTTTGTCGCCAAATATTGATAGACTTTTTAAACGTAAGCAGTACCAAAGAAGTCACTGATGAGTAGATGTTTACCGCACAAGATTTGAAAGTGCTTTCGTAAACCAAACGCAACGTTCATATAACCAAACTGTCACTACAACACGGTAGAGTTTTAAAAGAGTAGCACTGTCCGCATAAAGTGGAAGGAGGTATATACATCATCCCCTCATTCGCAAGCGTTGAACTTTGCTGTGGTAGAGTATCCACCTGTTGTATGGAGGGTCGTGGGTGCATTTTCCGTTTGTCAAGTGGGAATTTTTCTATAATCAAGTTAATACCTATAATCCCCAGAGTCTGAAAGTATGAATGAGAGAGAGTGAGTGAGTGAGAGAGAGTGAGAGTGAGTGAGTGAGTGAGTGAGTGAGTGAGTGAGTGAGTGAGTGAGTGAGTGAGAGAAAATCTCACAACACCTGGCGCTTATCACACTATTTTTTCTTGGTAGTGTTTAACGCCCGCTTTTATTATATATGGCACCGCAGGCGGCGACATTGATGATGCATGGAATGAAGATGGAGCACCGGTGGAACAAGATGGCGAGGGAAACCGGAGAACCCGAAGGAAACCCGCACCAGCGCCGCTTCGTTTACAACAAATCCCACATGCGGTTGCCTGGGATCGAACCCGGACCGCTTTGATGAGAAGGGAATATCGCATTGCGTATCCTTGTACGAAGCCATGACCATTTCATTAGTTGCTTAAGGCCAAAATGCAAGGGTGCATCACTCCTTCTGATGCCATTACCACAACAAAGGTTACAAAATTGGTAAAATGTTTACATTCTCGATCGTATTGGCTAAAAGAGAGAGGTAGCAGAGAGTGCATTTAGTCATACAGACGTCTTATCATGATTGGTAGACATACCATGTCGGCTAGTGCAGGACACGCCTTTGAAGGCTATATCTAGTGGATTATAACTTTAATTTCACTAAACAAGTGTATTTCATTTTTGAGTTGGTATTAATTTTGGTTCCTACATTAACTTAACTCATACGTTCACATTCTCAATCATACTTCCAGACTCTTAGGAAAATGGGAAACAATCTTGACTAAAGAGAATTTCCTACCCTCGTCGGGAATCGAACACCATACCTCTGGATTTGGAGGTTAACATAATAGAGGCAGTCACCGAGCAATATTCTCTTTCACGCGGTACCAGCGTGAGGATTTTTCACCACTGGGGGACCTGCTCCGGGGTACACTCAGCCTCTTGATGTCAAGTGAGTAGCTTTACTGATAGCAAGAAAGCGTCCCCAAAAGGTCAAGTAATCGCCTTACGATCGGGGATTAGGCGAACTACCCATCACACCCATCCTGCACTCCTCTATGGCCTTGGCTGCGGCTGGGTGACACAGCAGTCGGTGATAAGAGCACCCTGTATAAAGAGGACGCCCTGGGGATTATTATTCATGTTAATCGAGATAAATATTTGCCGAAATAGCTACATTATACATTTCGTTTTAGGTACAAGCAAAACGAGGAAGCAGAATCGGTAATAATCAGATGTTTAAAAGCGAGTGGCTGTATGTTGGGCCTGAAGTACCATACTCTTTCCATGAAATCGTGAGAAATAACAGTATAGCACTTTAAACATGTCAACATTATTGAAAAATTCAAATCAATGTCTTGGAGATGCGTGATGCTGCAAAAACAAGTTCTTTTAAATAAGCTTTATGTTACAAAGGGTTCTATAGTTCCTGTGCTGTGTGTCTTTGTGTTTTCTTTAAAATTTTTCAGTTAAATAAAATTGTACAAAATACCTTCCGAGTGAAGAGGATTTCACAACGAACTATTTCTGGAAAACTCATACAGGTATGTATCTGCAGTATGCTATACATTTTTTAATTGTGTCATTTATGTCCCGCCTTTGACTCCTTTGACTCTCCTCGGTCTTTATGGGTTTTATTCGTTAAATTCACACTGACGAGCTCCACACTCTGGGGAACATTAGGAATAATCCTGGCTAGAGAAAAGTTTCCATCCCCCAGCCGGGAATCAACCCGGGACCCCTTGCACAGCATATCGACGGAGCTACGGGGCCAGTCTCTACAATTTTATAAAGTTAAGGAATAGTTAATCCATGCTTTTTTATAATTACAATGATCGTATGTAACAACATCTGCGTGATCAATGAGTATTGCCTTTATAAATGCACCATTAGTAACAGCAGGCTCTCTACAATAAGAACCATAACGATAGAACTGATATAGTATTTTCATTCCAGATTTTATAACAAAGTCTTAAATCACCGTTTTCTTCATAACCTTGTGTAACTGATATATTCTGATGGTAGCTGCCTGTTGAAAAACAAAAGAAACGCGAGGATATGAGCAAAAACCTGTGGGAGGGTAGGGAG
Source organism: Tenodera sinensis (assembly GCA_030765045.1). Taxonomy (NCBI): domain Eukaryota; kingdom Metazoa; phylum Arthropoda; class Insecta; order Mantodea; family Mantidae; genus Tenodera; species Tenodera sinensis. The sequence continues at coordinate 45,070,161 of CM060969.1, forward strand.
AAATAATGATATTGAAGAAGGATGGAACAAGATTGAATCTAGGTAAGCCTGCGGGAACTGTATCAGATGGTCCACAGATGAAATTTAGAGTGGGACAAAGGAAGAAAGAATGCTGCTTATAAACTTCCATCAGAAGAAGGGGTTTCCAAATACCCTGCACCTGCGTAACTTATATAAACTTTCCTTGAGTCACTGTTTTGGCAGTGGAAAATAACAGACGGAGCGCCTCGGCGTAGCGTTGACTGGTTCCAGAACACATGCGGTACAGGATAAACCTCAGACACTGTTTTTATACATAACTAAAGTAGCATAACTTAAGCTCTTCAGTGTATTTAATACGTACAGATAATATCAACTATGGTACTCGAAGCGATAAATTATTTTATCATAAAGTGTTACTACACTGTAATTTCCGAGGTAAATTCAGTCAAATTCCCCAAGTTCTTTCGTTTCATGCTGTTGTCCGCATAGTAATTTTGAATGACACTCCCATAATCACGTCGATTCCATACTATTTAATTGTTACAATAATATAAGAAGTTTCTAAAATATAGCTATAGCTGCTCAAGTCCGTGGGATCTCTATGGTGTATTCTAAGCCGTTTATGATAACCATGCTTTGTATGTTTGAGTGTATTCTGTTGTCTTCTATATGATGATAGCGTTAACTTACCGCTGTAACCCACCTGCTTCGTTCTGTCCTTAAAGCTCCTTCACTAAGCATTAGAGAGGTTTGTTTTCGAGTCCCATGAATGCGTCATAGCTCGGCCGAAAAGTAGGTGGAGGCAAATAAGCCCCCTCCTCTTTTCGCGTCAACTTGGAAATCACTACGCTAGATGTTATATCTAATTCCCTCCGTCCTGCGCGGCTGCTCAGTTTTACACCTCGGCCGAAAAGTAGGTGGAGGCAAATAAGCCCCCTCCTCTTTTCGCGTCAACTTGGAAATCACTACGCTAGATGTTATATCTAATTCCCTCCGTCCTGCGCGGCTGCTCAATTTTACACCGTTAGGTCTTTTTTTTTTTTTTTTTTTGTCTTCTTTCGCATCCTGATGTTTTCCCTTGCACTATTTCCTTCCTTAAACAAATTACTATTCTCATGAGGTATTCAAAATTGTACTGTTTATTCCCAAGGATTAGATGTTCCAATGCGTTTTCTGATTCGATATCGAACTTATAGATTGATAAGTTTAATATTTTTATAAAGAAATGATAGGGAGATCGATAAATAACTGCAATATATAATTTCCGTACATAAAACAATGTTTAACTTAAGAAGCTTGTGTTACAATTTTGTCAACGAATAAGTGATTTCTCAACTTCGTGTTTAAGAAAACGCTTCGCTGAATTCATCAACAGAAAACCTCTTATCTCAAAATTCCGGAAATTTGGACTCGTGGTGCTCGCAATCACGGAGTTGCCTGCTAAAGCACATGTACAAAGAGCGTCAAAGAAAATCTTCGGTGAATTTTGCATCGTTTTCTGGGGTGGTCTGAGGCGTGAGCTTTACCGCTAACCTGAGAGCTCAGCAAGTTACTCCCCTTTGATTTTAATCTCTTCAAAGGCGTGTCCTACACTAGCTCACTCTACCTCTTTCTCGTTTAGCCAACGCGACCGAGACCATAAACACATATTTTGTTTCTACGTCATTGTTGTGATTATTGCCCAAACTATTTACCAAAAGGAGTGGCACATCCTTGCACCGAGGTGTAAAGCAACCACTGAAATGGGGTGTCTCTCTTTATTTATCGATTTCCTTCATTTAATGTAACAGATTTTAACTGCATACATTTATTTAATTTTAACTGAAGTCCCATGAAATAAAAATGGCTTTAAACATAAAAAACATATTATAAAAGTATACATCAAGATATAAATATGTCACATTAAAATATCTCAATCCCTATTTATGTATTCAAAATATTAATTATGAAGCCTTGTCAGAGAAGAAAACGTAAGATATTAGTAATGTAAATATACAAAACTGATTCAACAACTAGTTCTCAATTAAACATTGTAACAAATGCGTTTGCATTACTTAAATTAATTTACCTATTTGTATCCCCACCAAAATGTTCCTGAGGCCGCAAGTTCCACCATGATTTTTCTCCAAAGGTCAAAGTAGGGTAGAAAATCATATTTGTTGAATTCGGTGAATAAAATGAATAGAACTCTGCAGTAAAGATTTTGTTTGAATTTGTTTTCTTCTAACGAAAGTATAAATTAGATTCTAGGGAGTAATTAAATGACTTCCTGGGTCCTGTCTTAGATAGTTTTGCTCATAAAATTATATAGAATTTTATATGTTAAAGAAAAAAGCTGTATATTTTAATCCGCTCTTCGCGGTGGTCAAATCCCCTTGAGTGGCAATATCAACGCAGAGAAAATCTTCACGAAAACCCGAAGAAAAATATATAAAAATAATGAGAGAACTATGGAAAAAGAGCCACTTAAAATAAAACTTTGGTTTTATTGTTTGAAGAAAGACTTCGCACCTGAACCTGAATATATGCTTTGTATTTACAAAATTTCATTTCTGATTGTTCGAGTTTACCACGATTACAAATGGTAGTAGAAATAAAAAAAAAAAAAAAAATAAATAAATAAAATCACTTTACGTTTTAAAGATTTTCGGACTTTTTACCCCAAATATATACCAAAACTCTTTTGAGTTGGTGTCTACTTTTTATTTACAGTAAAGAAAGTATTGTATTCCTTCCCAAATTTCGATATCGAGATTTCACTAAAAATACGTTCAAGTTCACGATCTTCCAAGGGTGTAATACCAGTATATTAAAAAATCCACCTACTATTCTTTACATAGAAAATGTAAAAATAGACAAAATAGACAAAATTCTGATTTTCTTAGCAACGGTTCTAAATATATTCAATAAAACATCATATTTTAAAAGATGTTTTCACAACAAATGAAACGTAAATCTAAAATTTTCTGAGACTAGCCTCAGAAGTGCACTTTATTATGAATGCCTTCTGCTTGAGTAGTAAAGTCAGCAGACAAAATTTTGCTACAAAGAGTCTGATGTGTTGTAGTGACATAACTTCCTCTACTCTTGTACTAGCTATTCTTACTTCCTCTATCTTATTCAGCTTAGTCGAGATAAATATTTGCAGAAATTACTTATCTTATTACTAATTTTCCTGTAATAATAATAAGAATATGGCAGTACAGTACCTACGCTTTGAGCGATAGTCACATCTTTTAAAGCTTCGAAATTCGGTTCTCCTAGCACGGCTAAGAGATAAAAAAAGTGAATAACGACCTTCCATTTTAGGAAAGTTCAAGTATTGGGAAACTGGCTCAAGGCACAAGGTTCATCACACATACAAAAAAATAAAAAATAAAGTATTTGGACATAACTTGTATGCTTTAATGGTATCTACATTTTTTTTTTGTGTAGTAAGATTTGGGCTATCTCTTACAGTTTACCAGTTATGTAAAATTCATCAAGAATGAACAGAACTACATGGGCTATAAGCCAGAAAATTCAAAATATACATTTACATTTAGCATAAAATATCTTTAAGAGCCATTTTTGAAAAAATAAAAATTTTCCAATTAAAGAGTAGTTCAGAATTTTCTTCAAAATCTTCATGTTGCATTCTTGAAAAATATTAAACTTAAGCACCAACTTTGGTTTTTAACCGACTTTCCACTTTTGAGTATTGCTTCTCTCTCCCCCCCCTCTCTCTCTCTCTCTCTCTCTCTCTCTCTCTCTCTCTCTCTCTCTCACACACACACACACATACACACCTTTTCCTAAAAATGCTCTTTTTTCGGATTCAGGGGTGAAATCTCGACATCGAAATTTTTGCTGGAACACAATGCTTCCCATGCTTACTATACGTAATAGAGAAAGTAAAAGCATAGATCTCGTTAAAGTACATATACCAAATATCAAATATTTTGTTGACCTAGCCATTTCCGACATATTCGTTGTTATCTGTGTGAGCTTTTAAATGCATATGCAATAGTAAGTTTCTCTTTATTTACTTTTTGTTTCTTTTATCCCTTGTATATGTAAGGAGAACAGTCTCAAAGCCATCACCTAGCGAGCAGCTCTTCAGAAATTTGACTATCTCTTAAAACCTACTGTATCTCCTTATTGTTCTTACAGCTACAAGGACACCTGTGCAACAAGGTACTTTCTGTAAATGTTTATCTCAATCAACATGAAGTAGAAGAATAAGGGTTTGTAAGAATAGTTTCTAAAGGAGTTAAGAAGAAAGTCATATGAGCGCAACGCATCAGAATGTCCGTCTCTTATTTCGAACCTTAATATTTTGGCCTTGCCATATTTCAAATAACTTTCATCAATGAATTATTTACTAAACTGTATAATCAATAATCTACTTAATTTGTGTGTGTCGTTCTAGTTTATAAATGCAAACCAAATACTTCTTTTAAAAGCTTAAACGCGGTTGATTACAATCGATACTTAAGGTCACGTATCAGATATCGATATGAAGGCAGTGCCAACTATTATCGCACAGAGGGCAGTACCGACCACTACCTGTTCCTTCGCTGTTCTAACCTTGATGTTCTATCTCTCTCTTTCCCTCTTCCACCGTTTCGAATGTTTTTCATCCCTCTCCAGGAATTCTCCAAGCCATGGAGCTACTTGCTGCAGGATACTGCACATTAGCGCCAACAGTTGGCAAACTCTGGAACTATTGCTACCGCTACCCGGCCACGAAAGCAGAGGAGGACTTGCTCTTACTGCCACAACTCGGCGACATTCTCCTACTAAATCCTTCCCTCTCTCCCACCTCTTTACCCCTACGCGCCCCGGGCACCAGGGTTTAAATACTCCATGCAATGTTACACGAGGTGGAACCGAACTTTAAATACAAAGTGAATTACCTCTACACTATCTTGAGTAAAATCTCTACCATTTGCAGTTTGTATTAGAAAGCAGCTTTAGATAAACGTAGCTCATTTGTTTTGTAATATCTGAAACAGCTATGTAACTTTATTGATTACACTGGTCTACAAAAATTAACTTTTTCTCTTTCACAAGAATTAAAATAACAGATTCTAAAAGTATTTTTCGTGCTGAATTCAAATATAATTACAGTTTGTCCGCATCGGGCAGGAGTTTTGTGTGATATTCATTTGTATTTTTATAATATTCTAAAAAATCCGTAACTAGCTATCTAACTCAAAATTATAACTACTGATTCTGACTTACCTAGAAAGTGGTAGATAGTGATTTTCGGGTATATTTTGCATCTGGAACGTCTCTCATTTTAGTCCAACAGTAGTCAGCCAGCATATTGGAACTCCACTTGCCTTGGTACCTCTTCTCTATCGTAGAAATTTGCTGATGAAAACGCTCACCGTGTTCATCGCTGACAGCTCCAAGGTTTTCGGGGAAGAAGTCCAAGTGAGAGTCCAAGAAGTGAATTTTTAAAGACATGTTGCATCCCATAGCTTTATAAGAATGCAGAAGATCAGCCACTATGTCACGATAGTTTTCTGCTTTATGGTTTCCAAGAAAATTGCAACATAAACTTTTGAAAAACTGCCAGGCTGCTCTCTCCAGTGGATTTAACAGTCCCTCGAAATGTTCATCAGCCATTAATGATCGGATTTGTGGGCCTATAAAAACTCCTTTCAATTTAGCATCACTGACTTTGGGGAATTTCGATTTCAAGTACAAGAATCCATCAGAAAGTTTATCCATAGCTTTGACGAAATTTTTCATAACTCCTAACTTAATATACAATGGAGGTAAAAATATTTTTTCAGGATTCACTAAAGGGACACATGCCACATTTTTGTGGCCAGGGAGAAGAGATTCACGTTTTGGCCATGACTTTCTAACGTAGTGAGACTTCTTATCTCTGCTGTCCCACTCGCACAAAAAACAGCAAAATTTGGTGAACCCAAGTTGCAAACCAAGCAATAAAGCAATGACCTTTAAATCACCACAGATATTCCATTCATATTTTCCATATTGTATTTTCTCTAAAATTAGTTTCATATTTTGATATGTCTCTTTCATAGCGGCATGCGCTACTGGTATTGATGGAAGTTCATTGCCAATATGTAGCAGCACAGCCTTCAAACTTACTTTAGAGGAGTCTATGAACAATCGCCACTCATCTAGTCGGTGTTGATGCCCAAGAGTTTCCATAAGTGAACAAATATTATTACAAAACACAACACCATGTTCTTCAGAGAAGTATTCTTTGAAAACACTATGGCGGCTACGATAACTACTTATTCTTACATCTTTTTGGAGTAAATTCCACCCTTTGAGTCTGGAAGTTAAAACTTCACCTTGCAGTTTAGACAGATTTAAATCCCGAATCAGGTCATTAAGGTCTTGCTGATTGGGAAAGTATGGTTCTGATGAACAGCTACTGGCTTCATATGTAAGATCATTTTTATTTTCATCTGAATCATTTTGAGTTTCAGTTAGGTCAGAATCAGAGTTATCACTTAAGGTGGTATCTACATATACTGGTACGGGGAACTCTTCACTGTGTAAGACAGGTCTCAATGCAGATTGCAAATTCGGATACTTAACTGTATATTTTGTTTTAGATGTGATTCCTTTAATATTTGTCAAACAAAAATAACAGTCAGTTGAATGATCCTTCGGTTCCCTCCAAATCATGGGAATTGCAAATGGCATATGATGTGTACCATTTTCCACCCAGTCAGCAGTCTAACACACGAAACACAGCATGTATTTGGGGCCCAGCTCTTATCAAAATCACCAACTTGACAGCCAAAGTAAAGATGATAACACTTCTTTACAAGTGGGGTCATATTTCGCCTCTGAGACTTGAAGGTCAGCTCACCACAAATATAGCAGAAATTATCTGCATGATTTACACACTTTCTTGGCATGATGAAAACATTAAGCACTGAAATACAACATGCACAACATACACAATACACTTCTAAACAGAAAGGAAGGAAATATTTCACTAGTGAACAATGTCACAGTCAGCTCAATACTGACACATCACAATGCCAGACAGGTCTGAGCATGTCTAAACATGAATGAACCTGCACAGTCTTGTTTTGTGGTGCTTCAGCGTGATATTACAAATAATTTCAATAAATACGGCTTGAGTAAAATAGCTACATATGAGGTAAAGGTTCCTATGACAGGTCAAAGAAAACGCTAAAATCATATTTTGAAAAGTAGCTTTCACAGAAAAACTATGCCTGATGGGAAAATTCTGACTACATATCTGAATTCAGGATGAAAAAATGCACTAGATTCACTATTCATATTTCGTGTGAAAAAAATCTTGTCGACCAGTGTTATCTTTTGGAAAAAAATTGTATTCTTAGAATTAGGTTAGTCAGAAGTAGCGGCCTCCAGTTACTAGAACACATGAACATACGCATTAGCCTAAACATTTGGTACGTACTGGGTTTGAGTCCCGTACAGTCTGTACCCTGAGCTTGGGGCTTCACGCTGTCTTTCCAGGTCGATTGGCGAATGATAGTGTCGTTTTCGTAACTCTACGAATTATGTGATTTCATATACTTGCCGTGTCTCAGGGTCAGAAGATCAGGCGAGTGGACGGTGGAGTTTTACTTTGGGTAATGTTTTCCCTGTCGTACGATGTGTAGTTTTTTAGTAATGTTCAGCGCCCGTTCTCAGTAAACAGGTACCACACACGATGCGCACTGAAATGAAATTGTATTTAAAACTAAATTTTAAGGAGAAAACATTCCAGGTCTAGGTTCAGGGAACCTCTTCGGTATTTGCCAGTTATAAGGACAGGTTACCGCAGAGTCGCTCTCGGTGGTCCGGTGTCTGACGAAGCCGCCGTCAGGATAACACACCTAGAAACGTTAAGAACCCCTCCGCTGCGTACGAGCCTGTCCACAATTCTGGTCGTATCTTGTGCAGAACTTGCAGTAATTCGACAATATATTGGAAGCAGGGTTTACTCGTACGCAGCGGTTGTATTTTGGGTATTATCACACACATATTCGCCTTTGGAACGCATAGGGAAATAGTTCTCACCCCAACCGGGAATCAAACCCATGAACCCTCGCACGGTTCTGCAGGGGCTCTACCGACTGAGCTGCGGGACCATCCACAGCCTTTTTTCTGACTCCCAGCAGGAAAGATGAACAGTAGGAGCTGCAAGGGGACTTTGCAACAATGTAAGTGATAGCTGCCTAACACCCTCCTTCGTCCGCTGTTCACTCAGCAGGATGATTTCCACGACTCCTAGAGACGCAAATGTGTAAATCACTCCAGGTTATTAGTATATATTCATGAGAAACTAGTACTATTGAAGAGAACAAATGACAGTAGGGGTAAAAAACCCATATTTGCTGTCACAGATCGAGAAAAATCATTAAAGAATCCTTGACAAGGCTGATCACCTCCGAAATCTCATGTTTTGGTCCTGTAAGTTTGGTGGCATTTTCCTTCCAACTGAAGATTGGCATAAACGAGGAGTTTTCTCAAAATGTTTACATGAAACTTGAAAAGTTCACCACTTCCTTTAAAAATACATGTTCAAGGTTATCGAAACTATTTTCTTTTCAATATCATTCTGAGTTGTGTTTGGCTTTGCAGATTGAGCTTAATCTGTATAATCCTGGAATATCATGTTTTATAAGCAAAATGCGTATTGTAATATGTAATTAGGCACAATGCTGTCGTTATCATCTAGCAATTTATTCATATAAAGTAACTATTGCATTTATGTACTGCTAAAAAGAAATCAAGTAATAGAATGCCATTTTATTTATACAAGTACATGTTTTATGAACGTAAATTCCTGAATATTCAATGTTTTATTATATGCTTTGAGTGCTCGAATTTTTAATGATAGATGTAGATATATATTTATTTATATTTAATACAGTACTGAAGATCAGAAGATCAGGCGAGTGGACGGTGAAGTTTTACTTTGAGTAATGTTTTTCCTGTCGTTCGATGTCGTTTCTGTCGTTCAATACTAATGAGAAAATAGGTCTTGAAGAAATTCTCTTCAAATTGGCTTTGGATGGGTGAAACAACATTCATTTTTGGCTGGCCCCGTAGCTCAGTCGGTAGAGTATCCGCCTGCACTGCAAGGGGTCCCTGATTCGATTCCCGGCTGGGACGGTGAGAATTTTTCTTCCACTAGATTTATTCCCCATCCTGCCTAGAGTCTGGAAACATGAATGTGTGTGTGTGCGTCTGTGTGTGTGTGTGTGTGTGTGTGTGTTTGTGCATTTATGTAATAAATCAAAAACATACAGATTAATAGAAACCCAAAGTTCGAAACAACGTTAACCGAGTGAACCCCATTGCTGTTGACCAATTGTTTCAAGAGGTTAAAGGTCGCCAATATGTCTTTCGATGTTAAAGGTGGCACATAAATGGAACGTAAAAAACATTAGTTTTGTTTCACTGAAAAGTAATAATTATAGCATTTATGTACTGCTAAAAAGAAATCAAGTAATAAAATGCCATTTTATTTATATAAGTACATGTTTTATGAATGTAAATTTCTGAATATTGAATGTTTTATTACATGCTTTGAGTGCTCGAGTTTTTAATGATAGATGTAGAGATAGAGGTAAAGTATATATATAATACAGTACTGTGTTGCGAACACCAACTGCATATACTGCTCTGAAACAATTCAAGACAAAATTACGCAAACACGAGCAATACAATGGCATCCACAGCTTAATAAGTTAATTAATTAATTAATTAATACGACCTCTATACAGAATTTTGTTTTAAAATCTATCGGTTGACTTCTCTACAACGGGTTCAAAAACAAAGGTTTCTGTGGCAAAATGACAGATGCAATAACACCAGCGATAGCAGTAGCTTTACCATGTTTACATTTTACGAACAGTTGGCGGTACTAATGCAACCTAACAAATGGAATATTACCAAATATAACCAGACCGCGCCATAATGGGGGAAAAATGTCATAGTTGTTTCTTGGGATATACCAATAGCCTGTGTCCTACACAAACACTACTATGACAGATCCAAGTACTTTCGTTATCCTGAGTGGGAGGTTTAAAGGAAGCAATTTCCTATTTATTTGTTGATAAGAATTTGCATACATTCCAGATGTAGTAAATCCGTTGCGTAAAATAGTGTGAAAATAACAAGTCCAGTTACTTTTATTGTCACACTATCTCTCTTTTAGAATAAAATCACAAAAACACAGTTCTCTGATTTATCGTTAATGCAATTTACAATCCATGCTGATCTTACAACTCCCAGCTATTGTGTGTTATCGTAACCATGAAACAAGTAGTCTCACATTTCTACTACTCTCTCTATCTAACAAACAACTGTTTCTATTGATACATTCACTGAGAACTACTTCACACAACAATTCCGACGCGATGATTAAATGTCGAAAACTGTCTCTGATGACATACACACTCAACAATAACTGTACACAACATACACTTGAAAACTAGCTTAAAAAATTTGCTTCTCTCGCCGTCCTGACTGGTTTATATAGGCCAAGCGAAGTGATGGCGAATTCTCTGGAAAATACACACTTTGTCGAAACTTTTAGCAAAGAAGCTCGACACGTGAACAGCTTCTGGAATTGCATTGGGGAACAACCTACTCCGCGACAGGTGACTAGTCACGTGATGCTTAAAACATACACAGAACAAGCTTTAGGCACTGACGCAAGCACTGCGTCAAAGTAATTATAAAACATTATAACAAACTTGAAATGTATAATTAACATTGTTCAAGAATGTTTAAATGAATGTTTTTCAGAGGTTCTGCTGTCCTAACCAAAAGACTTCAAATTTTTATGAAAAGAAGAAATGAGAAAAAGAAATAGGAACTGCAAAATATGAAACAATAAGTTTAAGTAACACTGGCTGTGAAGTAAAAGAAAGGGAAGGCGAACAACTTGTGATAAGATTTGACAATATCGCAGCGTGTAACATTGGTTCTACACTTGGATCGATGAAAAGAGGTAGAGGTGTCTACACAGACAATCTCTTCCACTTCTCTTTCATTCTCTTGCCCCTTTCCTTCCACCCACTTTACTCTGCTCTTATCCTAAGGTCATTCTCTCCTCGGACATGTTACTTTTTGTGTTTTTTAGCTACCCCTTCTCTCACACCCTCTTTCTCCTCCTACCTCCGTCCACCTATTAACCCATGACCTTTTCCTAAAGATGAGAAGGAAAAAAAAAAAAAAAAAAAAAAAAAAGAAGGAAAGAAAGACCTGTCGTTCATTTGCATAGTTCACTCTCTTACGTCACAAAACGTAACCCCCTCCCCCCGAACTCATTTCTCCTCCCCGGCTGCTAGTTGAGTTGGTGAGCATCCAATTTTGAAGCTTTCATCACTAACAAGATGCTCTGGAAATATCAGCTTGAGTTCATTTTTTTTCTTTGCAACTTTGTCTACATAAAGTAAGACATGATGTCCGAGAGGAAAACGGAAAATGGACCATGCTGAGATTGTATCTATTACTCAAAGAGCATGAATGCAATCTGGAATGAAACTTTTGGAATGACCAGAAGTAGATTTGTTACAGAGAAGCCTTTGGGAATGAAGACATAAATTAAAATTCACAGAGTTCTACATACAGGTTCTACCAAAAGTTGAAGGACACCATTTAAAAATCTTCTCTTCAAGGAACACATAACATTATAAATTATAAATTTATAACATATTTATTCTAACATACATTTGTAAGGATTTTTAATATGTTGTTGATGTTATTGTGAGATGAACGTAGAACCTTCATTAATCTTCACTTAAAAATCTATCGTTCTCATGAAAGTTTTACAATTTTCTGGCTAAATATGGCGCACTTCTTCGCTATAAAAAAAAAAAAAAAAAAAAAAAAAAAAAAAAAGACTAGGCACAACCAATGATTGTGAAAAGTCAATGTTATTTTCTAATCTAGCCGTACTCGATTGGTCTCAATCAATTACTGACGATATAGTTTTATGAATATCACAAAATTTAACAATTAGGTATTCACTTTTCGATGTAGGTATGATTATTATTTCTCGTCGTTATAGTGTCGATCAAAATCACTTCTTTCTCCTTCGTTGTATTATATATGAACAAAAGAACTCAGGCCACGCTACCTATAATTTAACATGGTTGTTTCAGGGGATTTTCTGTTGTCTATATTTACCAGAGGGCTTCCTGTGCCTTTCAAACACAGTTTTACTTCTTTGGGCATACTGTTCATAAGATTCCTACATTTTTGCAGGTTAATATTATTCAAAGATTCGGGCAATGTCTCTTGACGTTCTGGGCAGTTTTTTCGGCCTGAGAGCAGCTACCTTCCGATCTCATATGAATGTGTCACTGTTCTATCCTTTCAGGGCGATGCAACCTTTGGCCTACCGCTTTACTTCAGACATCTGTGCCACAAACGTTTCACTTATCCCCAGTTGAAATGTAATAGAGCTCTACATATAGCTTGCTGCACTTATGCATACCAATGACTTACTATTTAATATCTTTCTTCAGGTTTTTCATCCGTTTTTGCTTAACAATCTCCTCTCACAATGGAACAAATCGGGAGTTTCAGCCCAACATATTATAGCAACATAACAAGATCAACATAACAGCATTTAGTGGTATGCACGTTATCATAAAAAGACATCTCTCTGGATTCGCTGGCTCATTCATCATGGAATTGAATCCATTGCCAAATAGTGTTAATTTAAACTCTTTTTCTCCAATTTGTTTTAAAGTTATAAACTTCTTCATTTCATGGCGTAGACAGTCAAGTGCCTGTTCTGCTTTTAAAGTCCTCCAGCCATCGTTTCCTGGGTCTGCAACCGATCTCCTACCTTTAGTATGATATTGTATTATATGTTTAGTAAGTCTGACCTCTTTGAAATCTTTCAACCTGTCATTCGTATTAAAATTCCTAACTCTTCTCTTTAATAACTTTCATTTGTTATTAAATCTCTCCGTACATTCCTTTTACACTCTTAAGAATTTCATTTCTGGAGCCTGTATTTTAATCTGTTGCTTTTTTAGTTAGTGTTAAAGTCAAAGTTTTAAACATTATATCAATGACATAAATATAGGATAAACAATATAGGATAACAATGACATATTTATAAATATTCCTCAGATGTGTGCTTTTCCCTTCAGAGAAAAATAAAATTGATGTCCCATAGCTTTTATAAAACTGAACAAGTTCGTAACTTCCTTAAATACAATGACATCTGCATAACTATATTTTTAAATGTACCTTTTAATAAGATGCTTTTGATGAAACCTAAGGCCACTGCCAAAATAGTTCAAAGACAGAGCGTAATTCAGCGGAATACGCAGGTGTCCTTAAACTTTTGGTAGGTGCTGTAGGTAGATAAAGCCATTTCTATTCAGTAATTGGTTGCTGAGTGGTCACGTCATTGTATAATACCCTATCTGCGCGACTACAGTCTTTGTAGGGTGGTAGAGTTAAATCTAGAGGTGCTGAGTTCAAATACGTCGAGAATGGGAATTATTTAACTGGGATTATTCCCCGGTCTCCCTGGAGTCTGGAAGTGAATTGAGGTTGTAAACGACGTGCAGGTATAAATTAATTTAATGAATATAAAGAAAGACAAAGAACCCACTAGTAAAAAGTAGGAACATAATTGCCAATTTGCAATTGTTATTAAGGCAAACCGCCCATATGATCTTCTTCTACTTCTTTTTCCCTCATGCATTAGACATTTTTGTATGTAGCAATCTAATCTTGTTCGTGTCACCTTTTATTAGACCCTTCAGCGTTTGAAACTATTAAAATAAAATGGTAATCGCTTTCTATTCATTCTTTTAAGATGACATCCTCTTAGTTTGATACTCTTTAATTTTTTCATTGAGACTGCATATATTGTGACGCCGGACGCGGCACACAACAAAGGACGGTCGAGGCTAAGGAACTTCGTACCACATACCAAGCAAATACGCTCAAGGTCAGGGTGCTTCGCTCGACTATTTGTGTGCACGTGACTAACAACAATGAGCGCGGCGCATAACAAAGGATTGCTGGAACCTTCAAGGTGCATTCGGCCGCCGGCATATTTGTGGAAGTCGAGAAAGGTCCATGTTACGTCATCCTTGCTAAATAAGGAGGCAAGGGAACAAAAGAAGAAAGTTACAGACGTGGTCACTCAGTGTGTCAGTCAGTGCGAGGTGTATTTGTGTGTGTGTGTGTGTGTGTGTGTGTGTGTGTGTGTGTGTGTGTGTGTGTGTGTGTGTGTGTGTTTGTGTCTGGGCTTGTGTGGTACTGTCGCCGTGAAAGGTAGGTCACGTGGAAGTGAAGTTTTAAAGAGTGTCGAAACAGAGGAAGTGAAGAAAGGTAATAAAAAGACTGAGACAGGCTACGAGAAAAGAACAGCCGTGAGTTTTAATACGACTGTAGACTATTAACGACAGTGGAAGCGATCTGTGTATTTGTGATAACATTTTGGAGGGAAACTGAAAGAAAAGTAACTGGGCTGTTTTTGTCGTTTTGTCACAATATCTAGTTTTTTTCTTCTATCCTCTTGTTCTCTTATATCCTGTCACTGTTCTTAAAAATTTCACTTTGTTGTTCTCTGTCATAATCCATGCTTCACTCCCATACAGCAATTTCGGCAAATTGACATTAATTTATTGCTTTGTTTTTCAAACATCCTTATACTGGCATTAAAATGGATAAAATGTTCCATTTGTTTGAATTGATCTATTTTCCATACGACATATCACACCCTAAATACCTAACTTCGATCACCCCGTAGTTCTTTCTTTCTTTCTTTCCCTGATTACCCTCCCCTTATGTAGTACTTACACCCTCCAGGACTTACAAGCCAGTGCCTAAGGTCAGATGCCTGTCGGGGAGCAGAGGGATCTCTGGACCAGACAGAGTGAAGACCTGGAAGCGTGTGGTCAGCCAAGCACCAGGTATGATAGTGAGGAAGAGGATGATACGAAATGCAGGTGAAATACGAGATGGCAATTGCTCCATTATCACCCTATATTATATATATACACCTAGGCTTCGCACTCGTTTTTCTTGCTTTTTATTTTTTATTTATTTGTTGTAAAATTGTGTTTTTTCAGAGAAGATACCTATTTAGATACCTATTTAGGAAAGCAAAACATTTAACTTATTTAGATTACTCTCCTGGTTATGTAGGACTAACATCCCATAGGGCTTAAAAAGTTAGCTGAATATAAATTTACATCGTCATCGTTAGAGCCATTTCCGAGATACATGAGACATAAATATATCATAATCATAATCATCATCACTATTATTTCAGCCGTAAGGCGTCCACTGTTGAACATGGGCCTCCCTCATAGTCATTCCCCGAGTTTGAGTTTTTCCTCGAGCATTTGTTCCACCATGGAGTTCTGTTCTTTGGCGTATCGAACATTCCTGTTTTCATCTTTTCCATTCCAGAGTTTATATCTTTCAATTCGGCTTCTATCTTTGTTTTCATCTGCGGCATTCCGTAATTCATTTCTTTTCCTATTATGTCCATCTTGGCTAACATTTGTTTCATCATCTGCTCCATATCGCGGCTTTCGTTGCACTCCTGACACCAATTGTGACAACTTTTTTAAGTATGTATTTGTTTTTTCTTAAATCACCTGAACGATACTATGCAAAAGTACTGTTGAACAATAACAAATACTACAGAACGAAAAGGTAATAGATAAAGGTATTTTGATTATATAGAAAATTTTATGAATTATTCATTCAAGAGGGAGTAGACAAAGGAATGTGATTCTGTTTAGTTGAAAAAAACTGAGTAAAGAAAATCGTGTAAATGTAATACGCTGCCTTTCTATTCCAAACATATAGAAATTGTATGAGCTGTTTGTAGAAGAGGGAATAGAGAAAACCGTGTGAATGTAATAGCATTTCTATTTCAAACCTATAGAAAATCATAAGACTTATTTTAAATGCGAGGCTAAAAACATTTCTGTGTGTAAAATATGATTTTTCAAGAAAATTGTTTGCAGAAGTGTGAGTAGAGAAAGATATAATACTTTAACATGTAGCATTTCCATTTCAAACAAAGGGAAAATTGTACGGAATATTTGTAGAAGAGGGAATAAAAAAGTGCTTTTTTTTCCTTGTAAAATCATATTTTTAGAGGAAAATTGTTCACAGAAGGGTGACAAAGTCGTGTGAATGTGTTTCCTAAAAGTCAGTAGAGAACGTAATATACAGATTTATATTTCACAAATTCAGAAATTTTATAAATTATTTGTAGGAGAGGAATAAAAACTGTGGCTTTTGTGGGAAATTGCGTTTTTTCAGAAGACACTTATGCACTTAAACTTAAAAAGCAAAACCTTATCTGAATACATTTTATGCAAATCGTTAGAGCCATTTCCAAAATACGCGCCATACGGTTCCACATAGTTGCCATATTTGTTTAAGCATTTGTCTAATGTCCTGCAAGCTTTGTATAATGAAGCTATAGAAGTCGGTCGCGTGTGAGGATTACCAGTCTACAAATGCTTCTTTCACCTCAGCATCTGTGCCGAATGGCACATCAAGAAAGTACTTTAGGTAGCGGAACAAGTGAAAATCCTCGGCGCCAGGTCTGGACTGTATGGTGGGTGGTCCATCTATTCCCATCCTGAAGATCTGATGAGATATTGGGTTCCTTGGCAGAATAGGGTCTCACTTTGTCATGCACCAACAATACTCCGGACGTCGAATGCCACGCCACTTGCTCTCCGTTGCACATCGGAAGTTAGAGTAGCTCAGTAAATGACTGTATTGATTATTGACTCTTGGTGCATAAACTCCATGTCCATCCTAAAATACGGATGCCTTAACCTTATGCATTGACATTGTGAGCTTGGCTTTGACTTTGACTGGAGATATACTGTTATCCATTCCATTGATTGACTCTTGACTTCGTGGTCCACTTCCCGTCCCTTATCATAATGTGGTCCAATAGACGATCACTTTCCTCATGATATCGTTCAAAAAATTCAAAGCAGAGGCGATTCTATTCATTTTGGTTCCTTAATAAGCAGAACAGTCTGAGAACCAAACGTTAGCACAAATTGCGACATTGTAAACTTTGAGAGAATTTTTTTGTGCGAAGTTGTTCCATTCACATCCGGCAATTCCAATGCTTAACTGGAAATTGTGAATCACTGGTATTCAAGGGTATTTATCCACGGTAATGAACGGATCTTCATGATCACTAATGGCCGGCCTGATCGTGGTTCTAAACATGTTGAACCGACACTGTCAACAGCACACTGCAACATTCCAATGCAAAGGCGTCGTTGTACTTCGCAAGGCATAATGGAAGTCGTACCATGCGCGTTTCAATGATTCCGCGAAATTCGATTACCTACGTCGATTCGGAGCTCACTTTCCGAATTACCCGTATTTACGCATGAGTAACACCATGTAACACTCATTTCTGTCAAAATACCAGTCTGTTGAGCCACTATTGCACCAAGCTTGCTGCCGAGTGGCTTCTGTCACGTTGTATTCTTCCTCTGAGATAACTCCAAGGAAGAAGAATCGTCACGAATTAATTGAACACTAATATTTCAATATCTGTCATCGATACTGTATTGTAAATGAGGTATTAAGTGGCTGCTTTTTGGTATGTCGTAAGTAAAAGAAAGTTTTATCAGGACTATCTTGTGTGATGAAGTATTTCAGAGAAATGAAGCTTCCTTCTTAGGACATGTGGACGGAAAGAGGAATTATTAATACTGTGACTTCTTTTCCAAGATAGCCGCTTTATCTATCCCACACAAATTTCTTCTTTCTCCACGCACTAGAGTCGATCCTAAGTGTGCGAAATTCTTCTGTGATCAATTTAAAATAACTTTTTATCGCTTGTTTATTACCCTCGAAATCGCTCGAACGCAGCTAAACCTCCAAAAAGTCCTTCCTCTAAAATTCTAGGAGTTAATACACGCCTCCGTATGAGAAATAGGTTATCCGTCGTTAAGCACAAATGGGCGGATAGATGAACCACATATCAAATTCACCTCCTAGCCTAGACAAATTTCTACTTTCCATTTTTTATCAGTTTCTGCTCTAAGCGCTTGATTTCTGATTGATTCCATCGCTTTTAGTAATGGTGTACAAAATTAACAGTCACAAATCAATTACAATAAAAAATTCTCTTGAAGCACCTGACTGCATAACATGATTAACTATCTTCTACTCGAATGGTAATTCCCCAAACATAAAGCCAACGAACATCTAGTGTTTGTATTATAAATACTATAGATATAATGTGCTGTAAATCTGTATGCTTTAAAGTCAAGATACTTCCACTTTATGTAACAATATATCATTTGAAGTGTAAATCGTGTATGTTCGTTGTTAATAAATTAATTATACTTATAAACTATTTCTCTGGACGAGCCAAATATCTAAGAAAAATAAAGTGTGCCTTGAAACAACTCGAAGCGTGAACGGTAAGCTATTATCTCAAGTTGTATCGCATTCATATCAGTTTCATTTGAGTTACCGCTCGCTCCCTACACATAACTTGTTTCATCGGTGTCCAAGTTTCGTTGCCTGGTCCAAGGTTCAAGCAATTTTATTCTCAATACTTGTTTATTTCTTAATTGCACATTTTTGTTCCAATTTTATGCCCCTTTAATATTCGGAAATGATGTTCACTCGTTTATTATTTTGTTAATCCTTGTGCTTTCTTTATAAACATTAAAATCAGTCTGTGTCACACACATAACATATACGCACACTTACACTGTCACCAGGCTCTAGAAAGATGGAGGATAATCCTAGCTAAAAAAAAATTCCTCCAGCCGAGAATCGAAACCAGGATCTCTGGACTTGGAGACTAACGTACTAACCATCACACAATAGCGGAAGTCAATATTATTGTGTTTATTAAATAAGATCATTTTCTTAAGATTATCTCCATTGGAAGCGCAATGTGTGCATAAATAAAAGTAAAAATTAATTACAGCAAAAGCATGCAGGCATTTATTGAACAGATTGATTGATTGATTGTAAATTGGAGGAGATTCCGCACATATCACGCAGACTCGAATTTTGTATGTCAGAGCTCGGGCGGAAGGGATAAGGTGATAGTAACCAACGTGCAGCCGATGAGCCACAAGAAGTGGTCCACCGAGCATGGTTCTTCATCTCACACAGAGGCTGGTGGCTCCGTAGGACAGAAGAGTGCAACGCCACCTGTGCACCTAGAATCGTATTTACAGAGCGCACTGTCCACCCACGGAAAAGCGCCACCTTCGCAATGCAGCCAACACACAACCCTGAAAAGCCGAATGGAAATTACCTGAAATGGAACAAAAGACAGGAAATTCAAGGAATGAACGTGTATTCCGACTAGCACTTGAAAACTCCCTGTGTCAGGCAGATTGGTCGCGGGAATCGAACCCGCGGCATCTCGAATGCCAACAGCACAAATTACCGCAGAGTCATCTAACTTTGTTACCGAACAGAGATATGTTGCATGTTAATAGAATGACACAGAGATTATTTTAAAAAATTGCAACGGAAATACCTTGAACTCGGAGCAGCACTGTGCTTGTTTACAACTTCAATGAACTGTACGAAGAAATGAAGGGCTATCAAGGAGAAAAAGAATGTAAGATTAGATATCATTGGATTATATATGTATTTGCCCTTCAAGACACAGTTTATCAGAAAAAGATGATTCATTACTCATTTCTCATGTATCTCATATTCGAGGAAAATACTTTGCTCATATGGAAGTAAACACTAAGAAACATAAGGGAAACTATTCAACAAAAACGATGCTTGCAAGAATTGGGGTGTGCAGAATATTCGACAATATCACAAATATCGAAACTGCATATACATAAAAATGTGATCATTTACTATAGTTTGATACTTGGGCCGCACCAAACATGTACGCGGTGTCCAAAATTGATGTATACACACTTTGAGACGTTATTCCGCAGCAACGAAATGAGACAGAACTACAGTTCTTGTTGTGTATGATTCAGAAGGCAGTGGGAAACAGCAACACGTTCATCGTTCTGCATATGTTTACAACCAAACCTGGTGGTGAGATTATCATTCGATGAACATAAGTGGTTATTGAAGTGCAATTGCAAAGTGGAGAATGTTGTTGTTAACTAATGCTGGATTTCTGACAATGAAGTCATTAATCCTCTTGCTCTCCAATATTTTTCACAATGATATTGAAGAGAGCAATAGCAGTAATAGTAACTGCTTTTTAGAGAACACCATATTTTTATGCTTTGGCGGTCACATCGCTCTCTCACAACCCCCAGAATGTCTGGAGGACCACACCTGTCGTTGGTTTACGGGTCTCACCGACCTGACCAGGACAATTATCAAAATAAATTCACCGACCATATCCTCTGATTACCAATCAGAGGACGTATTACATGACATGACAGGTCAGCATGTTGGGGTTAAGATTTTATAGAGAAATTAGAGAAATGGGGAGGTTGGAAAAATAAAGAACCCTAATAGCATCCGGGTCGGAAGAGAACAAGAGATGACCAAGGTAAGGTCAGATAAAAAAGTTACAGTGAGGAGCAAAACACCAGTAAGTGGAAGTAATGTTCTGCTCAGCTTGGGTACCTTGTGGTCGCTATTCACATATACCCTAGACAGAGACCCCTGAGGCCAAAAATATCAGAGTCCCACCGAGTGGAGAATGTGGTCAGGTTTAACTACGTTGGAGGGCTGAATCTGGTGCATCGCCTCAACAAGGGTAACAAAAACAAGAATTGGAGACAAGTTTGAAGTCGATGAAACGGTGAAAAATGTGTTGAAAGTTTGGTGTGTAAGCAACAGAAGTTCCACTGGTGACGAGAATACTGAAGCAATGAAGCAGATTTTCGCACGGTCGCCTAACTGTATGTTCCCATGCGATTGGTATCAAGGAAACTAGTATTTATTGACAAGGTCAAAAATGGGAGCCTTACACTCCGAGAGTTCTCCATGCACCAAATAAAGACGACCAAGGCAGGTGACTGCAACTTTGTGAGGGTTCCTGAATAGTTGTGATCAAAGAGAAGATTTTCAAGTCAGTATGGTGTAGTCAGATGAAGTCACATACAAACTTAATGGCACAATTAATCGACATAATGGTGTTTACTGGGCTAAGGAAATTGATGAAAATGCCATCAACTTCCCAGAAATAATGGTATGGTGTGGCCTGTCTTTCAGAGAACCCTATTTCTTAAAAGAGACTCACGGGTGAGACTTACCTACAAATGTTGGAAATCCACGTCTTAATGTCCTCTTTCAGAATTAAAGTGAGGTTTACTTACAACAAAATGGGGCTCCATCTCATTTTCATGTTGTTGTGAGAAATTTCCCGAATTATTAATTCAATAAGAGGTGCATTGGACGAAGAAAACGTGCTACTGAGTTCCCGCCTCGATCTCCCGATTTAACCCCCATAGACTGCTACCTTTGGGGAGCTATAACAAAGACGATGATATTCCATGTGTAATCGGTTCAGCATTGTTGTTGGGACTGCGACAGAATGCGGACATTTTGAACATGTACGGGCTTAAAGAAGTTTAAGGAAAAGCATACAACAAAAGTTGTATTTCGATCTTATTTCGTTGCTGAGAAATAACGTTTCAAAGTGTGCATACGTGAATTTGGGACACTCTGTATATTAGTTTGAACTCTATCTGGTCAGACTACAAAGTCAGTATCTTACAATAAATTGTGCTGCCTTGCTGCTTGTTCTGAAGTGCATAATGTTACACCACACTATCGTCACTTAGTAGCTTGCTAGAAAAAGATGACAGAGGTGTGCATTCTGAAATATGGTCTTCCCATGCAGTTATTAATCCATAAAGCTTACTTTCAACCGTCTCAAATATCTTCGAGTGGTTGCTCCTAGCCCACCCCACCCCACTCTTCAAGGAAAGGCACCTCCTATTAGATTACCAGTTGGGACACTCTTCTACCAAGTATCTGCTGGGATTGGTCGATAAGGCTTACACGAAAAGTTCAGGTCTGTCACAGTGCTCCTGGACGTAGAGACGGTCTTCGCCACCACATGACACCAAGGTATTTTGTACCATCTCAAGCATGTAAACATATATCCTTCTTAACTCGCATTGATCAGCACCTTCCTTCGGAACCGCACTTTCATGGTGAGAGTGCAAGGACGGCTCTCATTGGTTAGACCCATAGTGACGGGAGTCCTGGAAGACAGTGTATTGCTCCTGCTACTCTTCGTCGCCTACATGTCTGTCCTTGCCACAGAACCCAAGACTGTTAACTTGCCAATTGCAGATGACATTCTCATAATTGCAGAGAACAATAATGCCCGCTGCTGTTTTCCTCTCCTACAACATCAACTCCATGTCGTCGGAATGAGAAGTGAAGAATGACATTAGCCCTTGGGAGGAATTCTGCTTTTCTCTGGCAGAGGTTTATCACTGGTAACCGGGTTACGGTAGACAAGTTCGCTGGGTTATCTCCAACAAATACTTCGGTGTCCTTGATTGCGGATTGGCATTCACTCCTCATGTCAGGACAAAGGTTGGGTTCTGCCACGCTGCCCTCAGACATTTATACCCTGTATTACGCTCCAGCATATCTTCATACTTAAAGTTATGGCTGTATGGGGCGATTGTTCCGCCCGTGGTCCTCTACGACTGGTTGGTTGTTCCAACTACAGTGAGACACTGTTTAAGAAGACGGGTTCTTCTAGGGAGTTGAAAACTTATCAACGTGATTTCCTTGTGGAGCGCTTCACATGTCGACCAGGTACATGGATGAAGCAGGACATAGTGAAAGATAAGCACTCTCTAGGGAGTTTAGTAACAAAAATTGGTGATAACATTTGGGAAGAGCATTTTGGGGTGGTTTTAAGAAAAATCCATGTCTGTAATCTTACGGATATTAATTCCATGGTTAATGGGCTTGGTAAATTAAGCCCGGTGGGAATTAAGTATAGAGCATTTTGGTAGTAACGTTTTAAGATTGTATTTTCAAATTGCTGGTGTAAGGAGTTGAGATGTTGGTTTCACAAGTGTAACAAGAATCAAGGTTTACATGAACATTTTAAAGCGTTGTAAATATTTCATAATTAATTATTGATTCGTGTAAATGTGTTCATGCCATAATTTCTCATTTTAAGAAGTGATGAATAGTTAAACTTGTGCAGTGCAAGCGAAAACTAACAGCTTAAATATTCAACTCATACATTTTAATGTAACACCAAATGGTGGTGTTATGAGAAAAGTAAAGCGTTCAAGTTTGGTGGTAGGCATAATTTAAGGAGTTGCAAGTGAGATGTCACTGATTGATGTAAATTCGCTATACAGGAAATTCTGAAACTCGGACAACTATTTAAGTTGTATAATTTAATTATATAAATATATGTCATTACTGCATTAATCTGACTCTCTGTTTGATATGCCTTCACTGTCCACACGGCCCTATGTATTGGGCATAAGTAGAGTGTAAGAGAAGGACATTAAAGTTCTTCAAATGCGTGATTTTATTTTTCTTCGACATCGACAATAGAGCCATGTGATAGGTTTCACTCAGAAGTTTTCAAAATTGGGTTATAAAGTATAGTAAAAGTTTATAAAAGTGGCCAGAAACTGGTTTACCCCTAGTAGGAGGAACTAAAGGGTACGGAGGGTACGGAGGGGAACACCTCGCTCACTTCGACCTACACAAATCGATTGTGGCTACCGCCCCTCAGGGGCGCACAGGCACACAGGGTCGCAGTTAGACCACAGAGACACGCGGAAGTCCCTAACAATTGCTGACATCTCTACATCTCGGCGCCAAGCAGCCATCACACCGCAGGTCCGATATCTCCCTGAGAGTCTCCCCTCGACGGAGAACAAGGGTCGGCCAAACGACACCTAGCGCCGGGAGGAGCAGATACCATGAGCTGTCAACCACGCCACCTGCGTGGCACTGTCAACACTACACGCCTGAAAGTACACCTGAAAGATGATAAGGAAATGGAATGAAGGGAAATGGTGGAAAGGAAACGGTGGAATGAAATAGTGCACCCCAGCATTCGCCTAAGTGACATGGGGAAACCACGGAAAAACCCATGTCAGAGTGCGCAGTCACGGGGATCAAACCTGCGACCTCCCGAATGCGGGCCTTAGAGGAGGAACTATACTTAGTAGGATACTTTGCGATGATCTTATTTTAGAATACCTGAGGTCGCTTAAGAAAGATTTTTTGCTTGAAAACCTTTTGTCTATTCCGGCATGTAAATTACCTTTTAGCTTACAACAAAAATATATTTGCTGCTTAACGGGTTGCATAAATACTGCACCATATAAGAGATGCCTGTTTTGTAATATTTCATTAAGTTAGGAGCAGGTTCTCTTTTTATGTTACTGAAACAAAACGAATTATATTCTATTACTATAAAACAAAGTATTAAAAATTGCAAAAAAATCAGGTCCCGTAGGTTAATCTTATTTTATTCCTCAATTTATCATGTTGATTTGGGCCCCAAATATTAGAATATATTACCTGATTGAATAAAAGCTCTGATGTAGATTCTTATATTCACAATTGTTTCAGTTATCACAAAACTATTTTATTGGTATATTCCGCAACAGATGACTACGCTATTGAAGTTGCACAATTAGAAGGGATTTAGTAAATAAGCCTATTCATCTATCATACCATAATAGTGTATCATAAAGAGTACAGAAAATCTCTGGTGGATACGTTCTAAAACATAATGTAGAGAAACTTGAAATTTTTATCTCAAACTTTGGTAATTCTGAAATTCTGTTGATATTTGATGCACCGTTCTCCGCCATTCGATGATGGTTTCTCTTTCGAAGTAGTGTTTCTGCTCCACAATAGTGTTTTGGGCGTCAGTGGTCCTTAAATCCACAATATATCTGCTCGTTGTTGTGCCTGGCTTCACTCCAGCGATGAGACTACTAACTTAGGGTATGCGTGAGTGTTTATTGGTTAATGGACAATACGAAGTCGTTGTACATAAGGTTTAATCATCGTCATGAGCAATACGGTTTAGGCCTGTTCCGCTCCACACGTTATTGAACTGGTCATACCATCGTCTTCTTGGTCGACCTATGCTTGTAATCCTTAAATTTACAGTTACTGACCGGTTACTTGTAGAACTGGTAACTATCCAGGAGTACGATTCTCCACGTTGCGGGCAGACATCTCATTCCAAGGTGTTCCATCTTCACTCCATGTATCATCAGTGTCACCGCTTGCGGTGCCATATGTAGTAAAAGCGGGCGTTAAACACTACAAAAGAAGGTGCTGTAGCTATGGGGCTACTCCCAGGAGAAGTTCATCTGTCCTCTGTACTCGCTGACTATCAGAGTATCCTTTTAATTCCTAAAAATCCATCGATTTCGAATCTATCTTGTCCCCTTTCACTTCTCTAATTCTTCTAACCACCCAATTTCATGGAATCGCCGAATTGTGGCCATTTCCTCGAATTTGTACCTGGTCCTTAATGACCTAACCTCTCGGACTCTGCTGACTGATTATCTAACGACCTATTCCTCCACTGTAACATGAAACAGATTCTCTCCTCAGGATCATTTGTTCACGTCAACTTGATACAATATATTTTATATTTTCTCTCTACTTGAATATCTTCTCTATAAATCACTTATTGATCCTATTTCATTACATACCTTATTCTTTTAAAATGAGTATTCACTTTATGAAATTCTAGTTTCAGCATCATGTTTTATGTCACAATTTTTTCAATAGAATGTATCCATAAATGCTGCTTATTTGTGGAAGAATAATTAGTAAATTTTGCCTGGTATTTTCGTGCATCTAAAAGCCATAGATAAGGAACGGAATGATTTAAATCAATTAATTTAATATTCTTCATTTAACACATTACCTCCCAACTTTTCTCAATGCCTATGTTTGCTAGTGTTTATGTATTATACTCATATCAAATTACATAAAAGGTTTTCTTTATTTTTCAAAGTTTTAATTTGCACAGAAATGCCTACCTACAGTGGGAAGATAAAGTACTACATGAAATGTACACAATGATGCTTTCCAAGCTGTTCAGTATTTTATAATTTTACTGGATGATCATTTTCCTAGCTGAATTGTTTGTTATTTTCAAATATTTAATTACGTTAGTGCCTATTAGAGCTTGTATTACAAATTTCTTTCGGTTTTACAAACTATTACTTTTATCATTTACATTATATATAATTATTAGATTTAATGACTTTTTAGCACAGTATTTTTTCGGCTCTGATATTACTACTTGTATGTGGTTATTGGATTGCCTTTTATATACATTATTTCATCTTATTTTCTATGATAACCACTTTGGAGATATTTTTTACTGATCTGAATGCTGTTACTTTATTTTTTTTTAAATTGGAAATTGCCATTCTTTTTCATGTTCATCCAAAAGAAACAGGATTTTAAAGCCATCACATATCGAATCAGAATTTTATTAATTAATAGCCAGGAGCACCATATAGTCTGATATTTTAATGTGTATCATTTCAATTAAAACCCAACTGCGCTCCTAAAAATTAAATTCTTATAAATGTTTTCCCCCTATACTTTCTTTTGTTTCTAATATGTTTTTCCTGTGTTAAAGGTGAAAACTACAGACTAGTTCATACTGCATGACTACCTGTATTTCGTAAGCAAAAAAGTTTGCTTACACAGCTGGCATAAGCAGGTGCTCGAAGGAATTTGAGTCAAGGTGTTCAAGGAAGGGCGGCGCTTGTTGCTTTTAGCTTGCACTTTTGTGACAGAAATGTTAAGGATGGAGTGTTTTGCATCCCCCATGGGGTTAGAGGCTGCTTTCTCAAGACTACCAATACCGTGTCTGGAATAACAATTCGTACAAGCGAGTTATATAATAGAGAGAGGGACAAAGGGGGGGGGGCGGGAAGGAAAAATGAGTGAAAGAGCACGCTTTTACAATTTGAAAGAGCACAAAGAGAAAGAAAAAAAAAAAAAAAAAGAATCTGCACGATGGTTATTAACTGAATAATAAACTTTATTATTTATTTTTAATTTTTTTTCCAGTGGTGATGTTGAAGTTTAATGTCGCTTAACCGAGTGGGTTATATGAAATGATCGAACTCATATTTATATACGCCCAGGATGCATAGAGCTTGAAGTTACCATAAATTTGTCTTCCCTGGATAAGGTAAAAACCCAGAATATGAAAACCCATTACATCGAAATAAGTGATTAAATTTGATATGTTTACTCGTTATATTTTAATATTGAACAAAGATAGACATTCTTCTTAGAATTGAATTGGGATTATGAAGCCACAGAATGTAGCACATCTGAAGTGGAATTAAGGAAAATATGACAGTTATATTTCAATAAACTATACATAATTGTTACTACGGCGCAACTTTCAGTATTTCATGGTTTTGATAATTGGGAGAGGGAACTAATTTAAATAATTGCGAATAAATCAATGAATAGATGAATTACAACAATTATAAGAATCCACTCTATTCTCTAATATGTGCTGACTTATATTATTGTGACGTCGGCCTAAGGCAGCGGCGGGAATGGCAGCAGCAAAGGCTTGCGGCCAGACTGCCTCACAGCATTGTCAGTACGTGCAACAAAGACACTGCCTCGCATGACAATGACAATAATCAGAGCCAAAAGGTGTTTTCTAGATTTCTCGAGAAGTGTCCGGCAGCCGGTGCATTAGTAGAAGTTCGAGAAATCTCCGTGTTACGCCATCGTCGCTATATAAAGAGGCAAGATATAGCAGCAGTTAGTTACAGACAGCAGTTTTTAGTTTTAATGATGTGTATCGGCTGTGTGGATGTCGTCCCATAAAAGGAAGATAGCGAAGCAGTTGAGTGTTGAGTGGTTGTATCGTCAGTCAGCTGTTTGAGAGACAGAAAGTGAAGAAAGAGCGGGTCAAGTTTACGAGAAGGAAATAGTTGTATGTCGTAATATGATGAAAGACACAAGGCTGTGTTAACGACGTGCATTCAGTTTTGGGTGAAAATAAAGAAAGAAAAAATAACCAGGCTGGATTTTATCATTTTGGTATCAGAAGTGGGATTAGTGGAATTGTCATTTGTTACATTATGTCTGTACTGGTATGTTGAATAAAGTAAAGTGGCTATAGCAATTTCTGTTCCTTTATTTGGAATATGCGAATCAATAACATTTCCTGTACCTGAATATAAAACAGATGGTACCGAGCAGATTGTCTCTCACCAAGGTGGATTAGATTTCATTCCACGTGACCATGTCATCTTCGTTTCCCCCCACTATTAATTCCAATAATTGCTCCATAATTACCTTTCTTTTCATCCATTTTGCCTTCATTTCGCATCATCGTTTCTCTTATTCTCACACCAGGCTACAGGCTGGTCCCACGTTTCTAATTCTCTGATCCAAGGTCTGTTCCTGGACAGGCTTTTGAGCCCAGGTGCTCAGTTGTAAGTCCTGGGAGGAGTAACTCCTACACACGATGAGGGTAAGCAGAGTAAATATGATGTAAAACAGATCAAGTGTATTTTATTGGTGCCTAATGTATTTTAAGGTTATAACATATTCAATATAGTTTAAACATCAATGGAATTTTATAATTTACAATCTAACACATTACTAACAACAATAGTATCAGTTAAGGAACATTTATGAAGACATCCAGAATCAAATGCCTAAGCATTAAAATTAAAATCTAAAACAGTCATTACTAACCTGTTACAGCATTTATTGACATGTAGTAAACAAATTTCATAAACGATTAAGAACAAGACGATCAGCAAACTGTGCAAATTTAAATATAAAATTCTGTAGAGACAAAATAGATAACTAAAGAAAACAATTAATTGCGTACATAAAAACAAATAATTATAAAGTAAAACAAATGTTTTTTTCATTACGTCACTGCATCATAAGAAAGTGAAGTGAAAGTTAAAATTTGAACTAGGTCACATTAGGGAAGTCACAGTGGAATTGGACAACGTCACATTGTTGTAGAGTTATATAACAGGAAACAACCTACATTTTGTAAATTTTCCTTGTGTCACTTATTAAAGGTTAATTATCTACTCAAAGCAGAGGTACAAACAGTTCATCACACAATTTTATGGTCTGTGGTATTTCTAGCTTCCGGCCTTACCTATTACGCCCTTGGGTGTGTAGTGGTTACTACGTAACGACCTAGCTGGGAACCTGTCATATTTTCTCAACTATTTACTACCTGGTTTACATAAAACTTAAATTGCTTTGAAAACAACAGTTACATTGATATATTAATTCTGGAGCACTTCCTGTTCCATTTTCTACAGTGTACCTGTCTCTCTATTCGTTGCCACCCGCATTTATAAGCTCTACATATTCTATTCTCATTAAATTGTATTTGAGAATATGGCCCAAGCAGGTTTCCAATAAAGACACAGAAAAAAAAAATAAACTAAGCCCCGGCACTACAGCCCATGAAGAGCCAAGCCTTACCGCCCAGTTGCTGCGTCCCCCACCTCGGCCCACTACAGGCGTCATTGGTGGGGTGCAGTACTGGAGGGTGGAACGTGGTCAGCGTCCCGATCCCTCTCGGATCGTTATGCGGTCTTCACGACCTGGGGGCCGCTACTTTTCCAAGTAGCTCCTCAATTGGTTCTTCCGGGGCTAACGAGGCTGAGTGCACTCTGTACCAGACCTCCGAGAAGGAATAAAATCACCATGCTGGTACCGGGGATCGAACCCGGGTCCTCCGCGCACGAGGCAGTCGCGCTACCAACTGTTCTAAAGTTGCGGTCCTTAACAGAAAGGGTAAATTAAATTAGGTTGATAAAACGGAACATAACAGGTATACAAAATACGTTCCTTGAAAATGGCACTAGTTTATCCCTTTCAGTTCCGAATTATTTTGCTACTTATGCCGTTCTTTCTCTAATTCGAAACCGGTTAAGACTAAGCGGTCTGGGACACCTGCAGCCCACTGACTTCATCGTTAGACAACAAGTAGTGCACTGGCCATGCACTCTAAGCCTGAGGTCGTGAGTTCGAGTCTCGGCAACTGCAGTTAAATGTGTCCGTGGTAAAGGACAGGGAGGGCCCACATAAAATAATCGGTGTGTTGGTGTGATGGCACGCGTGGATGATGACTGGGTATCATTTGACTGCGATTGCATGGATTTTGCTTCTTTTCTTAAAAGAAAAACACTAGAATGTAAATTGTAAAAAATAAAAAAAATAAAAAAAAAATAATTTTGTACAATTCAGAACATCTCAAATACATATGTTTAATTGGTTATGAACAGTATCACAAGAATATAGCAGAGAAAACTGTTAAAAGTATTACAAGTAGGCAAAAAATGCCTATGTCCATTATAATGGACACCGGGACTGAAAGGGTTAAACCTGAACATAAATGCAGCAATTGGAGTAGTGTTAAGGTGCTACCGTACCGTAAACGATTTTGAAGTGCAACTAAAGTGTTATAATTTTGATGCACGTCGCAATCCACCATGTAAACAATTTCGAAGTGTAACTAAAAATGTTTTATAATGCAGACTATAACGCACCGTGTTATCCAAAGGACTACTCACTTTGATGTGAACTTGGTTGTATTTTCCATATATCAGACCAATCAATTATTGCTTATCACACTCACACCCACCCACCCACCCACACCCCCCCCCCCCCACACACACACACACACGTGTCTTGAATATGACATTCCCTTGTAGTCTACC
Source organism: Tenodera sinensis (assembly GCA_030765045.1). Taxonomy (NCBI): domain Eukaryota; kingdom Metazoa; phylum Arthropoda; class Insecta; order Mantodea; family Mantidae; genus Tenodera; species Tenodera sinensis. The sequence goes on from CM060969.1 coordinate 45,100,829, forward strand.
GGGAAAATACGAATCAGTTTAATTTAAGGATGTGCCGGCACATTGCCATGGTAGCACAGTAGTTTAAGCAGCAGCACGTAGAGCGGCTTTGACTTTGAATTGTTTCATTTCTGATTCTATTTGTGTAAAACATATGGTATTGCAGGCTCAGACATATTTTGCGATTCTTTATCAACGTCATTGAGCTGGTATTTGAATTTTGTAGTTGGATAAACAATCTCACATTAAGCTTTTACATGTTAATTGAAATAACGGCAATTAATCTAAAGTTTAGTTTTCTTATCAGTACTTATGTTTGAGCATATTTTATGCTAAATGAAAGTGATTCAAAAAGCACAATTTGATAAATAACGTTAACAAAAGCTGAAGGTTGTGCATTACAAAGAACAAAAAGTGATGCAAGATACATAATCATATATTAAAAAAGGCCATCAAGAGCAACTTATTTAATATGGATCGTTATGTTACCGGAGTGGAGTCTTTAGTAAATTACAAAATATTACAAAAATCAAAAAAGTAAAGACATACAGAGAATATTAAATATTATTGTATACTAATGTCCTCGTATATATACTAGGGATAAATATATGTACAACTATCTGATATAATGCACATAATTGTACTAGTAACACAGGATAAGTTTAATGAACAATATTATATCAATGTCCGATTCATTTGCGTATTTATAATCTCACCAAAAGCGATTCTCCTCAGGATCTTTCCAGCCCCTTTCACATTTCTCTGTATCATTAACCTCCGATACAGATTAGATGAGTTCAAGCTTAGGCATTTTAAGGTCATTGTAGGGTGCTTATACTATCAGGTGATTAGACTGCATTGAAAGGGTAAACATTTGGACAGACTTCATGCACTGCAATCTACATAGATCTATTGTGTCTACCGCCCCCAGAAGTCTACAGACCGCAGCAGACAGGACACAGACGTTGAAATCTCTAACAGTTAAGACTCTAAGATCTGTCCCACTATTAGAGTTGCCTAGAAAGGCCGGTTAAGGCCTGTAAATTCCACGGGGAATAATCTTTCCTTTGAAGAAGTATTGGCGCCATCTGTCCGGTAGGTCATTTGCCACGAAACCTAGGAGCACATCGAAAGAAGGAGGCGGAATTAAAGGAAAATTATGAAAAGGAAATCGTGATAGATATGACTCTGCAATCGCTTACCGCGCAGGGAAAACCATGAAAAACTCAACATCAGAGTGGAGCCTCACACGTTAGGGTGCTAGACAGCTAGCTCGGTGCTAGACAGAAGTAATCTTTATCAACTTTTAGAGTACTCAAAGCCAAAACGTAAACAAACCTACTAAACAAGTGGTAAACGAGCAAACATAATTGCCTATGAGTAATTGCTCAAAAGTTAAGCTCTGCGTGAACTTAAGATACTAAAGGCATCTTACACACACACACACACACACACACACACACACACACACACACACACACACACACACACACACACACAAGGTTTTTAAGGGTATAAGTGCAGGTAATTGAAAACAGCGTAATGAAGAATATTATATCAATGTTTGCTTCATTTGCGGGTTATAATTTTCTTTTTTAAGAGAAGTATGTTTTCTGCTTGATTAGTACCTTCAAATAGACATACCACATACGTCATGTGTGTTTCTTTTCTCCCAGAGAGTGAGCGGGAACCGTATCACAAAATAGGTGAGCCTTGCGGAAATTAATGTTATAACGGAACCAAATTCGAATGTCTTCTGCACCTCACCTGGCCAACAACTAACGCCTGGATGTGTGAACACGTGGAAGCAAAACGGATAGTCTATACTGACATTGTTGTTTATATCACGGTGTAGTTACGATCCTAGAAAAGCATCAGGCAGTAAATCTTGTGATTGTTGCTGTTTCTGTTCCATTAGTACCTCACTATTAACTTTCATGGTTATATAGACAACCTTTACTTACCAACATATGCTTACAAGCAGTGGGTTAACTCGTATACAGTGATCACACGCACTTTCACACTATTATTTTCAAACTTCAGACTGATAATAGAGATAGACAATACTCTTGGGTAGAGAAAAATACTCGCCTTTTAACTGGGAATCGAACACGGACATCTCACATAGCAAGCAGTGGTAATTCTAGATCTAAATATTGCATGCTTCATAAGCTAATAATACCTCGAGCATGGCTAGGGTTGTGCTTTACCCAAACTTGGTTGGAAGCGAGAGAAACATAACACAAAATACAATGAACTGAGAAATTCAGATATAATGATCAGCTAAACCTGTGATTATGAGTTTGGTCACTGTGCTCAAAACAAACATTGAACTTTGCGGTTCAAAATAACACTACTCGAGATCATTATCACTGTCTTCGATCTGAACTGTAGCACTTTACTTAGAGGACCTTCCCAATGTTTCTGAACACACAAATGTTCTGTAGGTTATATACCCGCATTGTATAGTTTCGAGAACGTTCAAAGTCCTACGCTTCCGTTTCTAGAGAAATCTAGCAAAACATGATGAAAAAACGTAAACAACGTGATCGATATGAGGTAACGCCCGATAGGTATGCAACACACCTAACGAACAGGTAATGCGGATAGGTCCTTAATGTAGGTACCAGGAAATCTGCCGTAGATAAACTCTAAGGCAGCCTGCGGTTGTTTAAATAAGTGTACCTCATTAAAAGGAACCCTTCAGTAAAATGCAGGTTTCCAGCAATCAGAAGAAAGTTATTCTAGTATGTTCAATCGAAGAACAACTATAATTCGCCTCTGCAGTGTGGGTTTAGTGTCTGCCTCACATACAAGAGGTCCCGGGTTCGAATCTCGGTTAGGGTGAATAATTCAGATAAGGATTTTTCCGAGGTTTTCCCTTATCCTGAGAAGGCGAATTCGGGTGACTAAGCTCTGTGAACCTTGGGCTTATTTGAGCATCATTTCGCTAATTTCAGTCATTCATCAGCTGATGTGATGTTAATAGGAACGTTAATATGAAATAAACAAGAACCAATAATGCGGGTTAAAAAATATGGGACACGAATGACAGTGAGATGCAACTTACACCACTAGAAATTTCTGCAAAGGTACGAGTATATGATGTGAGTAATAACTTACTGTCACAAAAACCAAGAAATGTGTATGAAAAATTGTACGCACAATTCACATCAGAGAAGGTAAAAGTTTTCACAAAATGTTATGCTCGTTACTTGTACGAAACATGAAACTATCAACGTTATGGACTTACAAATTTATTTCAAAATAAAATTTCAAGATAGAATTCAGAATAAAATCGATACGTTCGTGTCTGCGCGCATATCATAACGCTGTCAGCTGTTTCACTTCAAAGTTAGAGTAAATACAATTATTGACTAAGGTAATCGTAGAATATTAAAATAATTTATACATATTCTAAACTTAGACACATGTTGGGGTACAAGTAGTCGTGTGGAACTTTACTATGGGGCAATTAACATGGCCGTGTGAAAATTATGAACTGAAGGAGCAACTTTCATAAACGTTTTAATTACACTCTAGTCTCGTTGAATAATATGGTATAACCAAACCTAAATATATATTTATTGAAACAAATCAACAACTCACGTTTGTGGGTTTGACAAAGTAAAGAAAAGAACACAATAACAATATTACTAGCTGGAAAAGGGTAGAATGACATTGAAAAATTCAGTGCCAAGGCCCGAATTTGAATTTCTCAGTCTGAATCTATCCCTTTTCAACCTTGCCCTACACGTGGCTAATGTGAAAGAACAATTTATTTCCAGTATTAGTATTAATATAATAGTTTTATGCAATTGAAGCTGTATTCAAGACATTTTTTTTAATTAACGTCCTCCAACATTGTGTCATATCGGACGAATGAATGAAATGAAACGGGTGAAATGGTGCTCAAATGAGCCCGAGGTCCATGGAGCTTTAAGTTACCCGACATTCGTCTTCTCAGGGTAGGGAAAACCTCGGAAAAAAACCTTACCCGGATAACTTACCCTAAGCGAAATTCGAACTCGCGACCTCTTGAACGGGAGGCAGACACGCTAACCATCACGCTACAGAGGCGGGCAGTATTCAAGACTGTGCACAGATGCTTTATATGGCAAGCGTGGAAAAATCTATGTATATTTCTAGAGCGCGAAGCCGTGTGCAGTCACACGCGATACACGTTAGCTCAGCACGTAGTATGAATGACGTAACCGCTACCGCGCAGATGTCGTATATGCACGCGCATCAGGAGGTGCCTACAGTTGTGTACCTGCGAGAGGGCAACAGTGGAACCTATGAACACTGAACTTCGAGTTTTTGCACATATAATCATCCTCTACTTATTTTCTATAGCAATGATGCAATACCAAGGTACCATGGCTTAAAAAGAGAGATAGAAGCTATTTTGTAATACCTTTTCTCCAAGCAAGAATATGCAAGAATTCTGTGGAATAATCAACATCTGAATTCATAATTTCCTATATTGTTGTCCTGATAGCAGACTACCTGCTCACTTCTCATCTCTTAGTAATTTGTACCTAATAGATGAAACCTGTAATCCCACATTAACCTTAAAAACTATTAGACATGTTGATGTTAGGAGCTCCAGATACAGGAGTTTCCCCAATAAATAATATATACTTTCGATTTCTCCCTTCTCAACTTTACGAAGGGAATGCATATAAGTGGGTATGTTATCAGTTCAGCACGACATGAAACTACAAATGAAATGCAGAGACAGAAGCTAACATTTCATAACTTTTGTCTCATTTGTTGAAAGCTTAAAATACGCTCTAGAAACACGAAACATGAAACGATGTAATTACTTCAGAGAGCGAAGAATGTATTTAGGTAATGAAGCAAGTGATGTTAGGGATTATGTAATGCAGGTTGCATAACAAACCAAGAATAGCTAAGAATTTTAAATCAATAATTGGTGTACTTGAACGTGGGGAAAACAGGCAAGCATACTGTCTGTACTTTAACTGACAGTTTTACGTTCAGCAACCTACTTCAAGAGTACGTATTTTCCATGAAAAAATAATTTGGTGCTATTAGTTTGAGGCTTAAAATGTGTTTCGCTGTGGGAAATAACCGCAATAGATGACAAATTGTAAGATAAACGGTTTTGTATTTATTCACAAACACCAGATATGGTTTTTCTTCATGATTTCACCAAGTCTTGATGGGAGAAAGATGAAAATAACGGCATCAGTCCAAACTAGATAACCCGTAAATCGTATTTAGTTATTAAAAATAAAACACCTTCCAGCCTGCATTGATTAATAGAAATTAAACCATGAATAATTCTATAAATTACATACCATAAAATTAAACTCTATATACAAACTTGATGTTCACCATATGTAATCCCGGAATTATTTGGCCAAGTTGAGCTGTCTAATACTTGGGCACACTCAGAAATTCCTGTCTCCGTTGCCTGTAGAAGCCGACTCTCCATTCTTCCTTTCAATGATTCACAAAATTCTGAAGGGCTAACACATTTCTTTTTTGATCCACTATCTATAACACAATAAAATCTGTCGGAAAGTCTTTTTTCAGTAGTCTTACATCTTTCTTATTTTCCATCATTACTTCAACTCCATCTGTCGCAATTGCAATAAGATTTTCTCGGAAAAAATTGTCAGAAAAGTCATGGTCATTTAAACACTTTGTGCTATATACACCTTCAGCAGTCACTTCATTTAGCTCAACTATTTAGCTCAACTATATCCACAAAAACATTTGTAGGCTCTTTCATTTCAGGAAGCTTTCTTCTTAAGTAAATTATCAAAGACTAATCGTCGTTGGCTAATCGTCGTGCTTTCGTCAATCATCAATGATATTTTGCATGTGGAGTCAATTATTTTATTTAGAATAGTCTTTCTCATCTGAATCGCAATATGATTAATAAGGTTTGTGCAAGCATTTCCAAAGTGTAAAATGCGGCCCGCGGCTAATATATTTAGTTCTTGAAGTTCAGCCTCAGACTGAAAATCATTAAAAGCCTGGCTCTTTTTAGCAACTTTGTACGCTGTACGGAACATATTTGCAGCCACTTCTTTTTCGATTTTGAAGGTTCTCGTGCAGACGTTCCCTAAAGTGTTTTCTTTCGAGCTATGTAAAATCTTGGCTGTAGCTTGATGAGCAGAACTTCCCTTATGCTTGTATATTTTCTTTCGCAGAGAGATCATCTCATTTTTCTTCGGATCCCCATAAGATGTCACAGAAATTGTAGCCCACGCCTGTGCCATATTCGTCCCTTGTTTGTTTCTGTCTGGTCCTAGTTTCCCAACTTCTCGACATATTCTGCAACCAAGTTTCTAGATTTTAATCAATATCCAGTCATATTTTGCACAAAGTGAATTTTTTTATTTAAGACAAACAATCAGGGATACCATCTAATTTTTCATCACACACGTGTTCACTCGAGGTCTCATTACACACTTTCACTGTTTTCGTTTCCGGCTTCACTATTATCCCCGTCATCGACCTTCCAGCATTATAATTTGAAATGCATTTATCGTTGTTCTGTTTAATTTCCTTCGATCCTAGAGACCACGTAAAATAGTTATTTTTCGACTCATCGCGTCTTCTAACTTGAAAAACCACGTGCACACTGCACAATATACTACAAGCGTGGATATGCCGCTAAGATTACCAGACACAACTTCTTACCACGTCTACCACTGCGAGGAATTGAACTATACCTACGAACACGGAACAGATCGGCTCAGATCCATACAGTACGGATTTCGATTCTTTCCTCAGATCACGTACCTACAAATTCTTATTCATAAACATAAATTAACCAATAGTGAACAAGAAGCTTGCTGAGTAGATAGCAAAGGGGTTGTTGTTATGTGTTCATTTTTGACGCTTGCAAAGAGATTCTAACACTACTATGACTTCTGTAAATGGAAACCAACCCAACAAATATTAATAAAACCAGTCGGTAGCCATAAAATCACATTTTCTACTTTTTAATCGGGAAAATGGTTTTTAAATTTTGTTTTCAGAAAATATTTAGGGGAACGCGTACCCCAGCGTTCTCCTAGAAAAAGAGCGCTGCCCCTAATATCCTATGTATAAAAAATCTGATGTGGTGCACTCACATGACTTTCTCTACTCTTGTACCAACCATTCTTACGAACCCTTATTCCTATATGTTCTTCGTGTTAGTTAAGATAAACATTTGTACAAATTATCTTATTGCTTATTTCCTTGTAGGTGCAAGGGGAATGTTAGAATACAGTAGGCTTTGAGCGATAGTGAAAACTTTTAAAACTTTGAGATTCCGTTCTCTTTGCACACTTAACATATAAAAAAATGAACAACGATGATCCATTTCACGAAAGTTGGTTTCCGAAGCTCACATGCACAACAAGGAATATCTCCGAAATGATTCAACCTACAAGAAACTTTATTTGGGCATAAATTGTGTATTTTAGCAAGATCTACATTTTTTGTATAGTATGATTTGGTCTATCTCTAACGGTTTACAAGTTATGCAAAAGTCGTCCATAGTAAATACGACTACAGGGGCTATAGCCAGAAAATTCAAGATATAAATTTCATTTGTCATAAAAATATCTCAAACACATGACATTTTAATCAAAACCGTTAGGGCCATTTTCAAGAAAATCAAAATTGTCGAACAATTTTCCATGTAAAGGATAGTTTAGGGTGAGGCTATTTTCTTCAAAATCTTAATGTCGCATCCCTGAAAGACATTAAACTTAAATACCAACTTTGGTTTTTAACCTACTTTTTGTTTTTGAGTTGTGCTGTCCACAGACACACACACGGACCTTTTTCCAGAAATGCTTTTTTTGGATTCAGGAGGTCTCAAAGCATATATTCCCGGTGCAAATTTGACATAGAATTTTTGGGTGGAATACAATACTTCCCAACTCACAAGTAGAGATAGAAAAAAAGCATCTATCGTAAAGTTATATACTGGGTCACTCATACAGTAACCACGGATTAGGATTTTATGTAAATATAACGGTAACTAAAGATATTTAATGATCCTAGCGGTGCGCGCTGGGCTGAAGCATGGAGCTCTGGTTCCCGGCCACTAATGGGGGAGGCTGGTCGATTATGCGGTCTTGTTGGCATGGGGCCGCTGCTTGTTAATCAAGTAGCTTCTCAATTGCCGGCCAGGAACTTAATAGGCTGAGTGCACCTCGAACCAAGTCTCCCAGCGAGAGAAGATCTCTATGCCGGTATCGGGAATCGAACCCGGGTCTCCCGCTTCATAAGCAGCAGCGGTGCTACCACCACACTAAGACCATCTGAATGCAAGGTTAGGCCAAAATAAGGTGATTAAAAATACTGCAATTATTTTATTAAATTTTTGTATCGGTTATTACTGTGAAATGCTTTCTCTCTTTACACCATGAATGCAACCTTGCTGTTGTTTTTGGACAAAATGTGTAATAGGTTCCACGAGCGACAGGCGATTGTTCAGTTTGGTAGCAGAGCTTGGCTCCAACACATAACCATTTTCTTCTGTTTGCTCTTGGTTTAGCTACCTGTAATTCGAGAAGTAGCTTTCAGTTGTAAAATCTGACCCATTTTCTTGTAGTTGAACCACATCTTGCACTATGTTTATTTTTTAAGCATACCGTTAGACAAGAGTCGCTGTTGCACTGCAGTGGCCCACATCCGCGTGTGCGCCGATAAGCCATAAAGCCTAGTGAAGGAACCTGCCATGTACTTCACCTTACGTTTCGGAAACGAAACGCAAGAAAAGGAAGAAAAATGAAAGCACGTACGTTTCGAATAGTGAAGGAGTGGTATGGTATGGGAAGAGGAAAACAGACCGTCGTCGTGTCGCTGGAGGATTCCGGGCTCGCATGTAATGGTGGCCATAAGGCTGCCTAAGGGTGGGGTAGCCGTTGCATGTCCCAGGATAAGTTCCGGATATTGGCACTACTGTACCCTGACGCCGTGTGTGTGTAGTTTGTTTGTTTGTCTTTGCAGGGAAACTGAGAATGGCACTGCAGGAAATACAGCTCTCGACAGCAAGAATGAAACACTTTCCTGCAGGAAAATTGTTGATGAAAATTGACATGAAAATATAAAGATGCACGTATGTTAGGTGTAACGATTTACTTTATATCACTAAACGGTTTTATAACAACGGTTTTTAATTAACCTTGCTAAGCTCAGATGATGCTGAAAGTATTTACATGAAGCTTTAGGCATATTGCTAAATCCAGAACTGATTTGTAATAATATCTTGCACCCTAAACTACCCTTTAAATGAAAAAACTTTCAAAATTTGTGATTTTCTCAAAAATGATTCTAACTATTTTGAATAAAATAATATATTTTTAAAGATATTTTCATAATAAAATGAAATGTAGGTATATTTTTAATTTTATGGCAATAGCCTCTGAAGTCTTCCTTGTTTTGGACGACCTTTAAATAATGATAAACCAAAATAAATATAGAAAAAATTAATATACAAAACTGCAGACCTCGCTAGATTCATTCAAAATTCAAGAAAGCACATTTCTTTGTAGTTAACCATTTCTGAGATATTTCCTGCTGTTAGTTTGAAATGTTTCTCAAATAGGAATACACTGTTTCTTTTCTGCTGGCTGTGCAAACATAATGGAATTTCAAAGCCCTCATAGTGACCAGCTCTTAAAATATTTAACTGTAGCTTAAGCCTAGTATGCCCCTATTACCATTGTGCTTAAAGGTAATATGTATACCTCGATTAACATGAACAAAATTTTGTAGTTCCAATTTGAGAAGAATGACAGAAAATCTGATGAACCTAACATCTGACTTTCTTTCTCTTTCGGCCATGTAAAGAGCACGGAATTTTAAAGCTGTTACATAATACTCAGTCTTGAAAAAAAAAATAGATTATCATTTAAAGCCTTTGTATTTCCCTAATCCCTTGAACTACAACGAAAGATGCAATAAGACAATCTCTGCAAATGTTTATCTCGATTAACGCGAACAATATAGACGAACCAGTGTCTACAAGAGTGAGTAGGAAAATCGTGTGAGTGCAGCGCAGCAGATTTTTAAAACTGCAATCGCTGAAGCTCTGCTGTAAATGTCAAACTGTAGTGTAAGGAGGATTCTGAATGGTGAAAAATGCTGTAAAATTTAAATGATAAAAATGAAATTAAATGTTCGACTAATGATGAAGGTCCAATTAAGTAGTAATGTTGGTTTTAAAACACACTGCTAATATTCCAGAAACTAAGTTACAAGCAACTATAATATAAAGGTAAATCAAAAGTAGAATATTTTCCATTTTTAATGACATTCGCAGATACATTGACATAAGACATTCATCGATAGTTTGCATTACAAAGTTTAGAAGCAAATCATGTTTTGCATGCGTGTTTCTGACTTTTAATCATATCTACTTACAATTAAAAAGCGAAGTGTTTCAAATAATGTTTCCTGCATTGTCTACAGAACTTTACAAAGAAAAGATGACGCTAAAACCTCGTCTTCTACTCTGTTCTGGCACTTGTGGTGTCAGGGGTTTAACTCGGAGCCGCACAGTTTCCTCTTGAATCCGATTTTACTTAAGGTGAGGGATTAGCCCAATGGTTAAGGTCCCTGTTTTATCCCCAGAGTACTCTGGTAGATTCTTGAGGTTGGGATTGGGCATTTCCTCCCAACCCCAAAAGGTTTTGGTTTTCCCGCGAATACTCGGGAAGCTGTTTGCAGTGATTTCCTACTGAACGATGGCCACTTCCCTGCATCGAATGACGCTAAAACAACAGAATTTAAATAACCAATTCTAGAAATGTTTAAAAGTATTCATAAAAGTATGGTGCATTTGCTGCCGCGACACTCGCCGACGCTTCCAACTCTGAAAAAAACCTAGCGGAATGAAGGGTAAGTGGATTTTAATATTAGTACTAATATGACAAATTTATTAATAACCAATGTTCAATTACTCTACACATATAACTTATTCGTTGTAAATTGTAATGTTCATAACTATTTTATCAGAATTATGAGATATTTCTATAGCGAAATCAAAATAAACTAAATATTCAAAATCAACATTTTTTTCACTAGCAAGATTGTTAATGTTCTCCCACACAAGATAATGTACATAGATCATAAACATTTATAAACGTAAAAGATCAACGCGATTGTTTTATATAGATATTTTTGAATCGTGTATGTGAATTTTTAATTAGTGTTTTAAGGACTAATCCCTCTTCCAATTTCTCCTTCCCTCCAATCCCTATCTCCCATCCCCCTCCTCCGTGTGTCCGTGTGAGTTACAGCTGGATGCGTTATATGAGGAAGCAAAATATTAATGAAGTGCTAAAAATAATGATTTTAGAAATATACGCAATGTTGAATTTCGGTGATTTCAATGTCGGTCAACGATGTCGGTAACTTAGTACGCAGTGGTAGTATGGCTCAAATTGCAACAGAAGAACGTTGTTTTGTTGTAATAACTACTGTAATATGTTTGCTCCAACTTTGCTAAGAACTGTAGTACCTTTCTAGTGCACGTAAGAGTCCGATTTACATTCACATACTGGACGAAATATTAAGTATAATCACTGTAAATATATTGTGTTTTAATATACAGCGTATAGTAAAACCTATACACAGCAAAGACAAAAAGGATCAAACGATTTAAAAAGAGTTAATTACGCAGATGTTTTGCTGATAATGACAAATGCAGCTCCACTCTCTGCTAGCGTGTATATTCAAGAAAACTTACCAGCAACTGGAATATCACTCACCCAAAATATGATCAAACTGCCAAAGAGTAACATTACACATTACATGTTCTCAATAGCAGATTATCGTTAAGATAATACTTGTTTAATTTACGTGCAAAAATTAAATATATTACACTAAAAGTCGTATAAATGACCACGAAAAGCTTGTCGTTCTCATACAAATGTGCAACTGTCATTCAATTTAACAACACACAAAATCATTTTTCACACCTTACTATAGAATTCCGAATTATGGTATTGATCTAACGTTTCCTTTTGTACCAGTAGTAGCGAAACAATTTCATAAAGACGGTATCCGGAACACCTTCATTTCAACTTAATTATAATATATTGGTACATTTTGTCTTTGAATTGTTCTTTAAAATGTTTCTGTAATGAACAGATACCGGCTAGATGGAATCAAATATTGGTTACCTGAAGGTGGAATGGGGCACATTTTATGGACGTAAGTGTCCAATTTCTGTTGCAGAACGCTTCGTTGGCATCAATCAGCGCTTTTCAGTTGTATTTTATGGGATGGAATAGTGTACTTTTGAGAACAGTTTTCGTAATGATAACAAAAAGTTATTCAGTTCAAAAATATGAAAACCTTACCGTCGTTTTTAATATAAACGCTGTTTTTGCAGCTTTTTCTCTTTAATATTGTTGCATCTATGCCAGTGAAATGAGACCATATATTATATCTTGTCCTTGGCTAATAAAAAACTACTTCGTACCAAAAAAAATGCATCCCAAATGGGAGCTATTAATCATGAACCCATACAGTATTTGCCTCATAGGTCAGCTCGTTTTCTTTTATTATAGTGATAAGGTTAATGCTCAAAATATCATGCCTTTTATCTGACTGCACTGTGTATTATAAAATGAAATGTTGGTTTATTGTAGGTCATTAGTCCATTTTAAAAGTACTTAATCAAGTGTGGGGAATGTTTTCATTGAATTGGAAACAACTGGTATAAAATGTTCAACAAGTTGCGTTTGTATAACAATTTGCAGGAAAGGAAAAATAAACAACATCTTCATTACTTTCATCGCTCAACTTGTATTTTGTAACTTCAAACATAGAGTAGCTGTACGAGCAAAGGTTTGGTCACAAGTAATATCCTAATACGTCGGAATTAATCGACAAATTCTACAGTGGAGCGATATACTTTATCTGGGAAGGTTATACCGTCGAATGATATGTATCTGCATAATTTCATAATTAAAATATTATTTTAAATACTATGTCGCAGTGATTTGATAAGAAAATTTTAAATTCTATGAAAAATAACCTAATATACCTAAGTTTGGCTTGCTCAGCACTGGTAACTGAGGAAAATAAACCCAAGAATTATAATAAAAAGCCAGTTTATAATCTGAAATAAATCTTATTTTATTTTTCAACATTAACGGATAACTTTTCTTCTGGAAAAGTGCATTAATTACTAAACGAGTAATTGTTAAAAACACAGTCGAAAGTCTAAACAAAAGAATGACAATGATAACCTGTAGAAAACAAAAGAATGGTCAGGTGAAAATTTGGTATATGGTAATTTAACGCCTGTATGTCTGAAATAGTCTAAATAGTTTTAAATAATTAGTTTCTAAAATAAACAACATTGAAACAGCCATTTTTAAATTCCCCACTACTTAAATGTAGTAAGTAGTGGAAGTATTGATTTTGAATATAACATCATCGTAAATGCAGGTTTTGAGGTTCCTGGATCCACAAATAAAAATTAATTAGAAAAAGGGCCTTGATAGAGAGAGATAAGAGTGAGAAAAACAGAGAGAGAAACAGAATAGCATACTTCAAAAACAAAATTTCCTCATCTTCCAACGATGTAATGAACATCTACAAATAACTTCTTCCTAAGCTATCTTCTACTTGGAAATTTTGTGGCGGTTATTGTACTTCTCATTATCTCATTATTTGCAATGTATACTTAAAAATAATGTGTGAACTTTTGTATATATTCGGAATGAATAACGCGTGGTAAACTGTAAGATATAGAGAAAAAGTTACTGCTCAAATACTGTAGAAGCTGTTAAAATATACAATTTATAGTTCATTTATATAATTCCTTTTTGTGTCATCATCCATTTCTGAGATACTCTGTACTAATGGTTTGAATTTTAAGCTAACTTTTCAGGTGTTAAGTAGCTTTTAATTTATTCTCGTGGTAGCCAACCACCTTTTGAAGACTTTACGTCACTTTATGCTCAAGCATAATAAACATATTTGTACAAACATTTATCTCGATTAAAAAACATGGATACAAAAGTAGTTTTGTAAGAGCATTATGTAAAAGAGTAGGTAGGAAAGCAAACATTTATTATTAAAGCTATTAAGCTTTAAATATCGTCTTAAAATATAACGAAAAATGTTGCTATTTCTTTATTCTTCTTTAAATAAAATGCTTTCTGTATGTGTTCAAAGTAAGTTGTATTTTTCAGGCTGTACTAGAAAGACAGAAACAAGATGGCGACAGGCTAGGGAATTTACCTTGAGAAGAAAGAAGCCCAGGAGCCTACAAGAGAAGGCTGATGGGACCCACCGGAATTGGGAGTGTGGCGAGATGAAGGGAGGAAGGGAAGAAGCATCCCATTTCCTACGTTGGCCCAGTGAGAAAGGTAAGGGGTGGCCAATCAAACACCGGCTCCTACGAGTTACTCACACACAATACTCTGCATGCCAACAGGATGTATAAATACCTAGGTTTACGGGCTGTATTAAAACAATGACTTGTGAAACAGGAATTTAAACAATAAAACTTCTTACTCAGTTCTTGTTGAAACTTTCTATTGCTATGCAGATTCAGTTTTATGGTTACTAACCATTACATTTTTATCAGAGAGAAGAGAAGGGGAACGTGATGAGCTGTAAACTATCAAGCTAATGTGTGTAATTTCGAATTGTACACGATCACTGTATTTTAGTTTAATATTTCTTATAATCTTGATTTTTAGTACCATTTATGAAAACTGAAAGGAACGGTATTCAGCAAAGTATTTCAATTATCAGGAGCTTCTACGTCGTAATAGTAACTTAAGTGGGACGAAGAAGTATTAAGTTAAAAAATATGATGTTTAACAGTCGTAAAACCTCCACAGTTATTCTACAAATGATTCATATAACAGCTTACTTTCTTACATACTTTCCTATTAATTATGAAGTAGTTCGTGCTGTTAGATACTACAGTATTAGTGGTAGCGCTGTTACTTCCCAAGCGGGAGAACCGGGTTCGATTCCCGGTACCGGCGTAGAGATTTTCTGCCCCAATGAGACCTGGTTCAGGGTGCACTCAGCCTCATTAAGCTTCTGAGGAGTCAATTGAGGACCTACCTGATTGAAAAGTAGCGGCTCTGCTGCGTAGACCGCATAACCGGCCGGGAGGGTTCGGCGCACTGACCATATCCCACCCTCCAGTATTCACCCCTCACATGACGCCTATGATAACCACAGCTGGGAGACGCAGCGGTCGGGCAGTAGGCCTTGGCCCGGTCAGGGTTGTTGCGCCTGGGGTTTATTATTATTATTATTATTATTATTATTATTATTATTATTATTATTATTATTATTATTATTATTATTATTATTATTATTATTATTATTATTATTATTATTATTATTATTATTATTATTATTATTATTATTATCATCATCATCATCATCATCATCATTATTATCATTACTATTATTATTACTGTTATTATCATCATAAATATGTATACCTACACTAAGCAACATTGCCGTAAAAAAAAAAACACCCTGTTACTTTCTCCTGCTTTTTTCCAATCATATCTTATGTTTTTACTCGGGGACCTAAAGAAGCTGAATGCACCCCCCGCCAGAGCTCCCCATGCCGGTACCGGGGATAGAACCCGGGTCCTCCACACCAGAGTCCAGGGAAGGTACCTTGGTATTTACATTCCAGGTAATAATTGATGATAGGTATCATACAATGTTGTAAACTGTAATTCTGAAAAACAATGTGCCACGCACCAAGACATTTTTGGTATGTTATTTTTGCTGTGGAAGGTTGCTAATCGTAGAATTGTAAATATTGAATGTATTTCGAAAAAAAATGTATAATTGTATTAACCATTCAAAATGACTTGAGTGGTCATTGACTTATTTTTAGTAGTAATGGATTTTTAGACAAATAAACTAATGTATAAACCGTTACGTAAAACTCATCCTTAAATCAAAATTTCTAATTACGCTTTAGTAGATTTACATGACATACATAATATAATAAATAATTAGAAACTAAAGGATTAATGTTTTCCTTACAAAAAAGCTAATAGCATCACCATCACATGAAATGTCAGTATTGCGCAATAGCTCCCATTCTGTAGATCTATTTGTTGGATTTCTTCTGCTTTCACCAAATCAGGAAACTGAGAAGCAGGTGGTGCACTTGATGGAACTGTTAGGATTTTAGCAGGTTCTAATACTTCCAACATTGTAAGAAGAGGATCACTGAATGAAAAACGACTTAGTATGTCGCGAACTGACTCAACATAAAAATCCATAGAGCGTAATTTGAAAATTTGTACATATTTGTCGGGCAGGGATGATTTTGTCAGAAATATTTGAACTTTGGCACCAAAATACATGTTTTCTACATGCAGAAATACTTTTGGATCCTGTATTCAACTTTACCTATTTGAGTAGAATTCAAACGTTCAGGTTTAATGTTCGCAATGCAGAAACAACAAATGTGGTATACTGTTTATGAATACAAGTGATTATGTTAATCTTATGTTTTTATACACGAGAGAAATGCCTTGCATGAAAATCTTTTTCGGAAGAGCGAATTATATAAAGTTAAGTAAAATAGTTTTTTTAATGGAAAATACATAAAAAGCTGGAGATTTTGAAGTGCGTTCAGTTTTAGCAGTAGATCAGTAGATTTGCAAAAAGGCAACCCTGTTCATGACTCCTATGGTGGACAGAGGTGGGGGACGCAGCGGCTGGGCAGTAAGTCTTGGCCCGCAAGTTAGTTATGGGTAATTGAGCAAAGGAAGGAAGTATCTCTAAATCATGTATTGGGGATTAGATAGATGTAAACGCAAAAATACATAAAGTGTGATAAATGAAAGGACAGCAAATTTGAGAGATGGAGCCAGTGCATAGTTCTTTGGAGAAATCATAAGCCCATTTGTGAGGAAATTTGTGGAGAGCAAAAATGAAATAAGCTTTCGTGGTCCTTTGAAGAAAAATTTAACGAACAAATTATTAAAATTTTACATATGAAAACTTTTAAAACATCAGAATTTCCATTGCTCAGCTATGAAATAAGAATAAATTTGTAGGCAGTTTTACTCGTAATCTGCCGAGAAAAAAAAAGTAATATTAAATGGTTAATCTGAAATAGGTTGATTTTGGATAGTGAGGTGACTATAAAAAGGGGAGCTGATATAATAGTTATGGATTCATGTCCCAATCAGACAAGCCAGTTTCCACTTTTCGCATTAATAAGTTCGTCAGTGCAGGGCTATAATGTTTCCTTCATTCCCAATACATTTACTGTAGTATAAGAACTGAAAAAATGTATGCTACAGTTTCGCAATGCCTGTTTCAAAAACAGTTTTCTAAATTATAATTTCACAAATTTCAAGCACCACGTAACAAATATGTTTTGAATTAATTTTCTATTTTATATGATCATTATTCTCATTCCGAACATTTGTACTTTTAGGTATAGCAGTTATATCCGTGTTGAGATTAATTATTAACTTTCTGGATGTAAACTTTTATAAATTGAATAAATCTCAGTTTTAGGTAATTTTCACTTTCTTTTCTATATAATGTGGGGGAAGTATTTTATTCCACCCAAAAATTTGATACCGAGATTTCAAGGACAGTTTTACATTTTGAATTTTCTCAAAAATGGCTAACGATTTATTTTTATTAAAATACCACATCGTTTAAGATATTTTCATGACAAATTAAATGTGTATCTTGAATTTTCTCATGAAGTCCTTTTCATTCTGCATGCATGTTGCACAAGCATTAGTGCAAGAAATAGAAAATTACTTACTAACAGCCAATGTAGAACCCGGTAAAGTACACAATTTGTGTCAAACCTTTTTTTTCAGTTAAATTTTTTCGAGATAATTTTTGTATTTAGTATGAATTTTATTCTTTTTTAAATGCAAAATCCTTGTTTACTTTTTGGGAGGGTATACAAATCAAATGGAAAAAGGATAAATAAAAAAAGAAAAGCAAAGAAAACAACAAAAAGACTAATTTCAATGGCATCACATATCGACCCTCTCGAAAGATTTGGCTGGCTATCATTTAAAACCTATTATACCTATATTCCTGCAATTTTGCTGTACCTACAAGGAAACGTGCAATACGACAAATTCTGCAAATATTTATCTGGACTAATATAAATTATATACGAGAATAACCATTTATAAAAATAGTTTGAATAGAATGTGAGTAAACACATCTGATTTTTTTTAATAATACTACTTTTCTTAATTTTTAGAATTATTTTGTCATTTCTTAGACATTCTAGGTGATCGAAATTTGGGTTCGGTCATCATGAACTGTTTGATTGTATTTGGTTTTGGATTCAAGCAGTGAGACTGAAGCTTTTAGTACGGATTATCTCTAGGAGAGCGGACACACACACACACACTCAAAGAGTTGAAACTCCTACTAGAGAGTTCACCCCTCCCCCCTTTTCTCCCTCCTTAGTTCAAGAGAAGGTGTAGTCGGTGTAGCTGAAGGTCGGTCATTCTTGTAATATATCCGCTAATTAATGAAAGGTCTTCACCCCGCCCCCTTGTCCAGAACTGAGCATGTCCAAGGATGAGGCAGGGTCCACGTTTTGAGTTCCAAAATAGTTGGTGTATTCACTTCACTCAGTACCTATCCCGTCATGGTAAATTACATATACAGTTGGATTTCTTAAAGCATCAGTCAACTCTATGGTTGTCATTAGCACTTCGGCGTTATAAATAAATGTCTTTATGAAACATTTGGTACATTTCACTGACCCTCCTTGTTTGCTTTACTTTCTTGATTTGCAGGCACAGGAGGTACTAAGGTACATCCTTAAATTCATTTGCATATCTCCATCCAAATTACTTATTTATTAACTGTATGTGGAGGCCACGGGTTCAAACCTGGTAGAGGCTGATGGACATTTTTCTCGGGCGCAAAAGACAGCTTTTTCTGGAAGCGAAGCAAAAAATTCAAGCCCATGAAGAGGTCTTTAAGCAAAATTAAGCGCCCACTATAGAATGGAATCTGAAAACTATAGCAGTTAAAGGGCGTCCATGAATAAAAATGCAATTAATTTTTTACTTTCTCTACTACAAGTAGTAAGTAGGGGAAGTATTGTATTCAACCCAAAATTTCGATATGGAGATTTCACCGTAAATATATGTTATGAGGCCCCTGAATCCAGAAAAGCAATTGTAGAAAAAGGCCTGTGTGTGTGTGTGTGTGTGTGTGTGTGTGTGTGTGTGTGTGTGTGTGTGTGTGTGTGTGTGTGTGTGTCTGTCTGTCTGTCTGTCTGTCTGTCTGTCTGCCTGTCTGTCTGTCTGTCTGTCTGTCTGTCTGTCTGTCCGTCTGTGAACAGCATAACTCAAAAACGAAGAGCCTGTTAAAAACCAAAGTTGTTATTTAAGTTTAATATCCTCCAAGAATGCGATACGAACATGTTGAAGAAAATTCTTCCAGCCTAAACTACCCTTTACATGGAAAAGTTTCGAATATGTTTACTTTCTCAAAAATGATTAATGATTTTAATTAAAATGCCATATGTTTATGATAGTTTTCTGGAAAGTGATATCTATATTTTTAAGTTTCTGGCTTTTCTCTAAAAATGCTCTTTTTGTATTCAGGGGGCCTCAAAACACATTTCCATTGAAATCTCGACATCGAATTTTTGGGTCGAATACAAAACTTTCCCTATTTACGTGTATTATCTATAGGTACGTAGGAGAGAAAGTAAAAAGTGTGGAATATTGAATTAGATTTAATAACACTTAATGGTTGAAAGTCTTCTCTCGTGACCTGGTGCGTTGAAAAAAGCGTTTCAATTCTCAGTCGTTAAATACGCGTCTGGCGTAGCCCATGGTTCCGAGTTTTGGATTGATTCCTACTCAACATGATTGGATTGAGGCACTTAGGTAGTTTCCGGCTGTGCTGACCAAATCTGTCGATGTTCCTCGATATCGGGTTGCCGGGTAAGGCCCGTGTTATCATCATTATCGAAGTAAGCAATTCTGAAGAAACTGACTTCAAGTACTCTACGATCATACCACCATCAGTATATATATATATATATACATATATATATATATATATATATATATATATATATATATATATATATATATATATACATAACGTACACAACAGCACCCATGAGTCACTGACGTCAGTAAGACACGGTTTTGTGATTGTCTGTATGCTCCAACAAACTGAACCCTAACATTCTACCTAATTTACTTTCGCCGTGCTTTTACTGCTTGAAAACTTCCGTTTGTTAATAACAACAACAACAATAATAATAGTAATACTAATAGTAATAGCAATAATAATAATAGCAATAATAATAATAATAGTAATAATAATAATAATAATAATAATAATAATAATAATAATAATAATAATAATAATAATAATAATAATCAAGAATAAGAATGAATATGATAGACATATTTATATACACATTCTGAGATTTTGTGGATGGTAGAGGAATGTATTGTTTGTATCAGAGCATGCACCTCCGCGCCCCTGCTGGGAGCTGAAGAGATGACTGTCGACGTATGGGGAGTGGTAAGCTCGTGCTATACACTATGCAGGATACGAAAGCCTTGTCCCGGCAGATTCCTAATGGTACTGGACTCAGAATACAGAGCATTATTTTTGTAGATTTTAATCTTATGTGCTGGTTTTCTTACATTGATTGAGCATCAGGCTATACAATAACTAAAACAGTAGTAGTATATTTCTGTTATATTGTGCTAGAGAATGTTTTAGCAAAGGTGTCTTTTGTTAGAGAACTGATTTCCTTATCATTTAAAACACACACATGTAAAAAGAGTGAAATCATTCAAAAAGTCAATTTTTATTCTCCCTACTACGTGTAGAGGAAGTACTATATTCCACCCAAAAATTCGATGTCGAAATTTCACAGGAAATATATGTTTTGATGCTCCTGGAATCCACAAAAGAAACTGGTTTAGAAAGAGGCCCGTGTGTAGGTATGTGTGTCTGTGGACAGCATAACTCAAAAACGAAAAGTCGGTTAAAAAGCAAGGATGGTATTCAAGTTTAATGTTTTTCAAGGATGCGATAGAAGATTTTCAAGAAATTCCTCCGCCCTAAATTACCCTTTACATCGAAAATGTTTTGAAAATTTTGATTTTCTCGAAAATGGCTCTCACGATTTTCATTAAAATGCCATATGTTCGGGATATGATTATGGCAAACGAAATGTAAATTTTGAATTTTGTGGCTATATCCCATGCAGTCCTTTTTACTCTGGATGACTTTTGCATTGCTGGTAAATCGTAAGAGATACACCAAATCTTACTATACAAAAATTTAGATCTTGCGAAAACACACAATTCATGTCCCGATAAATGTTATGTAGACTGAACCATTTCGGAAACATTCCTTATTGTTTGTATGAGTTTTCGAATACTTTCATAATTCATAATTTATATTTTTATTCATGCAAAGAGAATGAAACTTCAAATTATTAAAAGATTTGACTATCGCTCAAAGCCTACTGTATTCCCATATTCCCCTTGCATCTACAGGGAAATAAGTAATAAGATAATTTCTGCAAACGTTTATCTCAACTAACATGCAGAAGATATAGGAATAAGTTTTTAGAGTTTGTTAGTACAAGAGTATGAGTGCAACACATCAGATTTTTGTTTATGGGTAATAATGAATCAGCTAGTTGCATAATCTGTATTAAGTGTCCATTACTAATGGTTCTAAGTAATTTTACACCAATTTGTAAACGCGCAATGCTAAATACCTCTTATGAATTTCAAAGTTATTTTTCTGCTTTGGTTTTATGCGTTCGAACTGTTCCACACATTACTATTTTTGTTTAATTTCGTTTAAATATTGTAGAGAAACACGCAAAACTACATGCATAAAGCTTTTGGAAGTGATTATCCTTTGTGTTATTATTGGAGAAATAGGAATTCAAATATCTAATAACGGTGAAACCAAATTTAATGGCGGGTGGCAGGAGGAACTGGTCAAAACAAAATCCAGTATGAGGACTGTCACGCCTTGCAGTGCTGTAAGGTTATGCGCTCTGTGCAGTGAGTGAGTGAGTGAGTGAGTGAGTGAGTGAATGAGTGAATGGGTGAGTGAGTGACTGAATGAGTGAGTGAGTGAGTGAGTGAGTGAATGAGTGAATGGGTGAGTGAGTGACTGAATGAGTGAGTGAGTGAGTGAGTGAGTGAGTGAGTGAGTGAGTGAGTGAGTGAGTGAGTGAGTGAGTGAGTGAGTGAGTGAGTGAGTGAGTGAGTGAGTGAGGTTTAAGGGCCCGTCGACAGCTAGGGCCCCAGCACGTTGTGAAATCACGCTGTAAATTCAGTTATATAAATTTCATTTGCGTCCAAAAAAGTATGCCCACAACGGAAAAAAGAACAGTAGTAGTCAGCTTTTAGCCACCATTAAACTTTGTGTCTGCCATACTGTACTAAAATTAGTAAAAAAATGCTTTTCGTAAATTCATTCTTTTTTTTTCCCCTTAAAATGTAAAACATCGATAACAATAATGTATAAACTTAGGCTTTCACGGCCGGTGCTTTGACTATTAGATATGTTTAGTTCTTCCGGGCTTGTAGGTCGTGGTCTAGAAGGCATTGTAGATACCAACGTTTCGCTAAGTGCTGCGCTTGGCATCATCAGGGCAACACGATCCGCTGTCTGCACTGGTGAGAGTTTGAATGTGGAAGCAGAGAGAGAGAGAGAGAGAGAGAGAGAGAGAGAGAGAGATATGTGGAAGCAAAGACCGTTAATGTCCGTTAAGGTTTTTTTATATAGTGGTAGTGGGTGGGGCAACAATGCACCACGGCCTACAAGCCCGGAAGAACTAAACATATCTAATAGTCCATAACAATAATTTTCAATGTCATTTCTTAAATATTCGTTTGAAAAATCCTATGGAACATTTTTCTTTGCCACTAAAATAATTGACCGGCTCCGCAGCGCAGCAGTAGCACTCCTACCCCTGGTGAGGAGGACCCGGGTTCGATCCCCGGTATTAGAGTGTAGATTTTTCCCCGCTGTGAGGTGTTGCCGGGGTGCACTCATCCTCATTAGGTCCCGAATGAGCTCTTGTAAAGAAGTAGCGTCGCAAAGGCCGCATAACCGGCCGGGGCTCCGACCATGTCCCACCCTTCATTTCTGCACCCCACTCTTTAAATGACGTAGATACTGCGATGGAAAATTTGTCTACATAGTAACAATTTAGTGCATATACCTGCAGTATAAATTTTGGTACATATTTTCATAAATGTCTACTCTTAATAAAGTTAAATTAGACAATAATGAGACAGAATGATCTGCCTCAATAGCATGTCTATGTTGCAATTTCCATTGCTGTCTAAAACGGTAGAATGCTTAGTTTGTATTCTGTATACCCCTGTTACACATGCAGGTTACTCAACTATGCTAGGGCATGTGCCTCCATTCGTAATATCATCCTACCTTACTCCATGTTCCTAGGTCGTCTCTCCCCCTCCCCTTTCCACTCAATGTCTATCCTGTAGCCCTCTGCACATCCCAGGAAATATGGACAGTATAACGTATATGAGAACGGAAGTGTGTATAGGTTTTGTTTTGTTTTTCGTGCTTGTCTTACAGAGAGAAATCTTCATCACAAACACGCCATACGCAGAGGAATAAGGGAAGCCTAATTCATCCTGGTTTACAGCGGAAAAATATTCTTCTTTACGGTGTTGGAAATATGTTCAGAGAAGATTGCGTTTCCTTTTACGCGCAAAGCCAAGCAAGGTTTCCTTCGGTATTACAGCAACATAGAGTTTGTTTACGATAGGCTGAGATGGAACGAAGAAACTTGATCGAACAAAATCAAAGGTTTTCGTGTCATAAATATGCCCGGAGGAAAACATCATGCAATGCTGTTTATTTGGCTTGCTTTAGAGATTTAATGTTGCAATGATTTGTATAAATAGAAGCACATTTCTCTCACGTGTTTGTAATGTTTAAATGTTTATTTCTGGGTAGCATTATATGACAAAACGTAGCAAATGCTTAAAAATTGAGCAAAAGTAAACTTCCTGCTATTACGCACATTTTACTGAAATTCTGCTGGTTAAAAGCACATAGTTATATTTAATTCTTAAGTCTTGCAGCCTGATATCTAATATCTAATATGCTATTCTAATAAAGCAACTCACAAACCAAATGGTTGCTTAGTAACTGGTTTTAGATTCTTTCGTTACCAGATACCGTATGGTCTCCAACATCAGACCGATCTTTAATATTTGAGGAAAATATGCCCTAACTTACTATTATAGGAATCATTTGGCTGCATGAAAATTACACTAAAATAGCCTGTCAAACTGAGTAGAACTGAGTCAGACACTTGTGACGTAGCACAACTGTGTGACGCCTGACACATTTGTTGACTAGGGCTACAAAGAGAAAAGGGCAGACTTTGTGTGTTATAACCACATATAACTTATTTTTAAAAGGCATCTACGAACTATTTCTGCTAAAGCCATGTCCAATATTAATTGAGTGCTACAGTGGTGAACCACTGTAGCAAACTGAGGTCAAACGAGGGCAGGTGTGAAAATGGACAACAGCATTTAAGTTAATATGGTATACATTAATATATTAATTGGTAGTATAATTATAAATAATATAAATTTATAATTACATAAATTGATAACAAATAAGAATTTATAATATAATGTAATTTATATATTAATTGGGAGCTAATAAATTAGTTATTTGAACCGACTTGCCTTCTATTTGAGAATGAAGCATTACATTCTTCTAAAACTTAGCGCTAGAAACTGTGACTATTGAAGCAGTATTAGATATATCTGCTAACTTCTGAAGTATAAATGACTTTATGATTTCAAATAACTATTTCTGTAACAACATGGAGAAACGGTCTTTAGACGCTAAGGACCACCGATAATTGATCACAGTGAAACACTCCTGTAAAATGTAAAATACAAAACACAAACTTTAGAAATACGCGCTCTTTTATCAATGTAAGCGCCACTTACTTCATGACTACTCCCACTGTTATACTTTGGCATACCTATAAGATTTTAATATGAATCTGAAACACACGTTCTAACCTTTGGCTTTGCAGATACCTATAGTTCCATTTCGTCACGAGTACAAGATGGATAAAGAAAATAAATTTGCTGATCAAATGTTTAAAAGCTAAATGGTATTTTATGCTGGCTCTTTACATAACATTGCGGAAAAAACTGAATATCGACAACACTTCTAAGCTTTGGAAAATGTAAACCACACCAATAAATGGCCAATGTCACCGAAAGTTATTTGAAATAAATGTTTTCTAGAGAGGTTTACACAAAATTCGTCGTAGTGGAAAGAATTTCACAGCTCTCGGTGCAATAAGGCAATAAGTAGGTGAAATTTTATCTTACAACTTGTACTTTCATGCTACCCCATTATATTTTCAATATAATAGCATATTAAAGCTGAAAATTTCTATTTATTTGCCTCTGTACCATTTACTTAAAGCACTGCATTAAATTTAAAACTCCATTTCCTCGCTTATATATATATATATATATATATATATATATATATATATTTATTTATTTATTTATTTTCAAAATGATATCTATAACTTGTTTGTCTTTAGAAGAACTTCAAGAATTATGTATTTAGAAATTTTGTGCACTAGTTCAGCACAAAATTATTATTTTACTTAACTCATATTTAAAAAGTTGAGAATCCAATAACATCGAACTTTCCTAAACCAATTAAAATAATGAAATTCATACAGGAAATCTTTTGTATGATTAGTATTTGCTGAAATGAAGAATATGGGAGCAAAACTAAGGTCCAAGACTAAGGATATCATATTATCTTATCAGAATTAACTATAAAAATTAATATCTCAACAACAGTTTGACATAACTCGTTACATTTTTGTGAGTACCATATTTTTTATCTTCTGAGTATATTGTAAAAGGGTTAAAACAATCACAACAAAATTACGAAACTTTTGATTTTCGCACATGTATTGCCTTAAGCTTTTGTAAGAGAGATCTTTGCAGCTTTTCCTGCAAACAGCTAGAATGTCAGATCATTATTCTTCTAGATTTCTCATACATGCGACAGCTTCTACCATAAATAAAAGTGAGGTAGGATGTTAGAGCAGATGACGTAAAACTACCTGCAAGTTGCAGCCATTTTAGAGGAACTGTTGTTGCGTTTTTTGTGACCTCCAGGCCAGCGTTTCAGATCTAATTGTTAGCCAGAAAGTTTAAGCAAAAACTGGTTTGGGAAGGTGGAGAACCAAAGGAATCTTTGGTTCAAGAAAAGCCAAACACGAAAAGGGCAAAGGTTTCTTATAAGCAGCAAAAAATAAGAGGTTTTTCAGACAAGAGCTAGAATTCCATTGGAATCCCCCTCCTACCTCGTTTTGCTCATCACCAGCTTCGTTCGTTGCTTTAAGCTGAAAACTTGCAAGATTAAGGCAGTCGCTGCTAATTTAATTAGATCCTTCGCGAGAGGAACTTTTGCCAACTCGATTCCGGCTGCAGCAATTTTGAGCCAAAACCAGGACGTAATGGGTGTGGCTCTTGCAAAAGCGAGCCTCATTCAAAAGTGGAACAAGTTTCATGATCTAACTTCCATCCTTCTTTGAATTTTAATTGCTGCACTTTAGTCCAGTACGTCTAGAAAGGCACAATAACACAATAAGGGACTTTAATTAAGTTTTAAAACATCTTTACTTAGGGTAAAATATTCTGTGCACTTTAAAAGAATAGCGCCGTTGAAATAACTTTCGCTTCAAAAAATATTAGTATTCCAGCCAAAGTGTTATTCTTTAAAAGTTTGATGTAATGCACAACTTCCTCTCTACACGATAAATACAATTACATCCCTTGGATAATGATTCTGACGTATTTCTGCCTAGGAATGATCTAAAATGAAGTAGCAAATGCTAATTTACACACAATATACAGAAACAGTTTCTTAAGAACTTAGTCGTGCTAATGAACTTTCAGGCTGGAAAGAATATGGAAGAACTCCAAAATTTCAAGGCTGACTATCGGAGTTGGGAGTATCAAATTCAGACAGAAGGCTATGAAAACAGCCGACGCTACGAAAAACTTATTTCACACATACCTTTAATGAGCTCCATACTTTTCAAGGAATAACACTTTGTCTATCTTTTCAGACAAAATATCAAATATATTTTGGAAATAATTGCTTTTACACAACAGTCGTGTGCAGGACAAGGTTGGAGAGGGTACAGTAAACTGAAACATTCAATGCCATAGTCGGGATTTGAACCATGGACCTTCCAGTCTCCGTCCAATTGCTCTAACCACTGAGATACCATGGCAACGTGCCAACACGACTCTAAATTCTCCAACTCACTCCCAGTAAACCACAAGCAGATCTTACAAGCACATGAGATAACTGGACTGAGGCTGGAAGATCCGTGGTTCAAATCCGGACTATACCTTGAATTTTGTAGTTTTATTCTATTCTCTCTATATTCGATTTTAATAATCATTTTTGCAGGAAAAAAAGGAAAATATTCTGTGCAAAAATTCTATGATGAATCGGCAACATATCTTTAAAAATACTTTGGCGTCCATAAACAGAGCCTGATTCCGATATACCTATGCTGAGTTATGCTGTTTATTGATAGACTACAGGCTCCGCGTATTTAGATGTCATTAAGTTTGTATTTCCAGCGAAATCTGGATTTACCATATAACATATATTGTTATATTTAACCATATAACAGAAAAACTAAACAAGAATATACTGATAATTTCGTTTCAAAACGCCGCAATATTAGCCATAGATTTAAACTAACTTTAATTTCAACAAAGAATAAATCAACTTACGTATAGCACACTAATTTTCAGATTTGTACATTATTAAATCTATCAGTGCTTTTCCCCATTCTCCTTTGGACATTTATCTGCCACATTTAGATACATTTTCACATTTCATATTTCTTCTTTAGAGGCCCATATGTCGTGGATAATACTTTGGATAATGTAATTACGTTGATGGAGGTGACGATGATGGTGATTATATTAATTATTATTATTATTATTATTATTATTATTATTATTATTATTATTATTATTATTATTATTATTATTATTATTATTATTATTATTATTATTATTATTATTATTATTATTATTATTATTATTATTATTATTATTATTATTATTATTATTATTATTATTATTATTATTATTATTATTATTATTATTATTATTATTATTATTGTTGTTGTTGTTGTTGTTATCATTATCATTATCATCATCATTACCATCAACATTGCAACAAAAAGGCAACAAATTGTGGGTTCTTTTAAACTTAATTTACACAAAAAGTGTTGAACCTATTGAAATACGTTAAAGGAAAAAGTTGTTTATTCAATTTTCTATGAATAACCCATAAATCAAGAACCTTCAGTCAATAATAATTCAGCGAGGTGATGATAAACTTTTTGATAAAAATATTTTTTCTGAAAAACTATAAACTTTTCAACTTTTTGGTATTAGACTTTATTGTTATTCACAATATGAAAAATTTGCTGTTAAAGTCTGGCGGATCATTTCACTTCCACCATGTATGCATACTTCTAAGTCATGTGGACAAATACTGAAAATTGGAATGGGAATGAAGTCCTTAGAGCTAGCAAGTCGTAGAGTGGAAAATCGTGTTTTAAATAAGAGTTAGCAGCTTTGAATGTTAGCAATGTCTATACGTATGAATGTTGGAGGACACAGCGATATATAGACGGGATTTAAGTTAATAAAGTGTTTTGAAATCTTAGAGACATATTTACTGCAATCAATTATGGGCAGTCTGGGCTATAGATGTCTAACGGTCGCAGCGAGGGAACGTTCCGTTTAGCATTTCTGTAACTCATGGCAACTTATGCTTCTATTATTTATTTTAAACCATAAAGTATTGATGCACCAGAAGAAATTTACTAATTTAAACTTGTTTCCTGTGCTAAGAGTCAGAAACAGCTAATATACTTATAAACAGTCGACAACTCACTTCGAAAGGTCATTATTAGCTTTAATTAAACTTAGCAGTTAACTTAACTGGCGTCTATTCCCACACCCATCCATGCATATCTTGAAAAAATGTATAATTCACCACTGGATCAGCTGGCAGAAGATTCTTCGAAGATTGAGATATTGGATGCTGCATTAAAAGCATGTTAAAAAGATATTGGCTGCAGCTAAAGTCATCAAAGGCAAAAACAAACACCTAACTACTCCGCGTGAAAGGGATACAAAAACTGTGGATAAAATGCTTAATAAAAGCATATAACGTTCCAGCCAAGTCTTAGGATAATTAATTCAGCAGTATAACCAAACGGGACTCATTCCTCTTGCACGAAGTTTTACGACGCAAGATAGCAGAATTTTCCTGATGCTACTTAACTCGTTCTTATCTGTAGACATTCATTCTTGAATTTTAAACTTTTTCTCCGGTCTTCTCGGAGAAGAGGATATGCGATTCATTGCCCAAGTTTTTTGAAGCCTTTCTTGAAAAAAGTGCCATATCCTAGCATAATTTTACGACTCCTCTCGGAAATACTCCTCCTAACGTTTCTTTACTTGTTTCTTTCAACAAGTTTGCCTTGTGCATTGGAAAAAGCAATAGATAGTGCTTGCTTAAGCTATACCTAGCAGGCAATGTTGTTTACGTGCACTTCACAAACGAACAGGAATAGCAGCATTTTGAAGATGTTTAAGAACTAATTCTTTTAATTAATGCAAATGTATGCAAACTTATTTGATATGTAGTGCTGAAATGTTATCTTGCACTATTAAACAAAGTATTCTTTGTATTTTCTGTTAATTAAGGTAGATGTCTATAGAAAAGTTGCATTACAGGACGGAGA
This sequence comes from Tenodera sinensis, assembly GCA_030765045.1. Taxonomy (NCBI): domain Eukaryota; kingdom Metazoa; phylum Arthropoda; class Insecta; order Mantodea; family Mantidae; genus Tenodera; species Tenodera sinensis. The sequence continues at coordinate 45,130,701 of CM060969.1, forward strand.
AAACCAACAATGACTTTCCATTTAAGAAGTGTAAGCAGGTGTATGGATATTAAAAAAAAATACATTTGGCGCTTTTTGTGTAGTAAGATTCTGTCTGTATCTTGCGGTTTACCAGTTATGCAAAACTCTACAGAATGAAGAGGACATAGAGTAATTCATAACAAAGATTACATTTAATTTGTCACGAAAATATAAACACGTGGAGTTTAGCAAAAAAACTGATCTTTCAGAAAAAATATACATTTTGTTCGCCTGTTTGGAAGACCCTGAACTTGGCTGGCCCCTGCTGTGCAAGTGGTCCCGTGTTCGATTTCCGGCAGGGGGATAGGAGTTTTTCTCCAGCCAGGATTATTCCTCATCCTTCCCTGAGTCTGGAAGTATAATGGCGGCGCCGTGGCTGAGTGGTTAGACCGCTCGCCTACCACCTAGGCGGGATCCGCCTGAGGTGTTTGGGCGTGTTTTCTCCGGGTTCTCCGGTTTCCCCCGCCAATTGATCTATTATAACCCTTCCAATCATCCATTTCGCCTGCATTTCATATCATCTTCCTCACTATCATACCTGGTGCTTGGCTGATCACTCACTTCCAGGTCTTCACTCTGTCTGGTCCATAGGTCCCTCTGCTCCCCGACAGACGTCTCACCCTAGGTTGGCTTGTAAGTCCTATAGAAGGGGAGGGTAATCAGGAAAAGAAGTTTTGTGTTTAACCACCTTTCTATTTTGCATAATGCTGTTCACAGATACACACTCACACGCCCACAAACCTTTTTCTAAGAATGCTTTTTTGATCCAGGGAGTGACAACACATGTATTTCGGGTGAAATCTTGATATCGCATTTTTGGCTGGAATATAATACCTTATTTTCTGCAAGTACACAGTAGAAAAGGTAACAATTAGAAACCAAATATCTCTACCAGCTACTTACAGTAGGTACCTGTATATGCCACCCAATAATTGGATATATAGTTTTCAACAAAATGCATATTTTGAGGTATCTTACTAAAGGGCAGTTTTAGAAAAAGATCCGTGTGTTTGTGTGTGTGTGTGTGTATGTGTGTGTGTGTGTATGAGCAGCATAGTTAGAAAACAAGTGTCTGATAAATACAAAGCTTGATCCTTTTACCTTTAACCTTTTTATTCATTTACTACCTATACAGTAGTTATTCCAGAAACCTACACGAAAAATAGATTAATTTTCAATTTAACTTCCAACAATTTTTATTAAAAATATATAATCAACCAATTAATATAGTTACTATTTTAATTACATCTTAGCTATTTAACTTAAATAGTTAAAATCTATAGCTTCCAAGCTGTAACACAATATTCTATAGAATCCCCCCCTCCAAAAAAAGGCAACCTAGGTTATCTTTGATGACAAAGAAAAAATTTCGTTCTTCTTAGGAGAATAAAAAGCTACTCTAATCTCATTTCTGTATGTTTAATATATTTTCATAATAAATAAAGTGTATATCTTGATTTTATGGCTCCTGAAGTCCTGGTTTTCGTTTTAAAGGTCGTTTGTATAACTGCTAAATTGTAACAGATAGACCAAATACTACACTAAAAATGCAAGTCTCGTTAAGGTACACAATGTATGTCAAATGTATTTTTGTAGCGTTAACCATTTCAAAAATATACTTCATTATTGTTTGAACTTGCAAGTATTTTCTGAAGTGGAAATATTCGCTTTTCCTTTCCCGCTGTTCTTCGTGGTCATGCAAAAATAACGAAATTTCAAAGCTTTAACATGGTGACCAGCACTTAAAGATTTGACTATTGCTTAAGCCTAATGTATTCCCCTAATCCTCTTGTGTCTAGAAAACAATATCAATGAAACCGTTTCTGTAAAGTTAACCTCTATTAGAATGAAGTAGATAGAACAATAGGCCTTTAAACAGTTCGTTCAAAAATGGTAGAGAGTAATTAAATGTAATATATAAGACATTTGTCCTTGTATTTTCCCTCTTGCTATCTATCTTCAAGAATAATTTATGCATTAAATGGGTACTCTACGATTGTTAATTTTAAACCTTCCATTCAGCGAATATTCGGACTTTCTCGGTTTGTTCGAAATAAAAACCTAAAAAATACTTAGTATTTTCTGAAACCTCCATGCAGGCCATTAGAGCCATTCTTAACATACGGAAATTATTTGACTTCTGAATTACACATTATTAGCTGTAAATGCTAGGAAGTTATTCTAGTGTTACTGATATTGTAAATGCATACATAAACCATGCCTTTGGTAGGTGCATTTTCTGGCATTTTGCAAATATCTACCTACAACTTTTACTTGCTTGCATGATATAAATGCAATATTCATTCATTTATTCTGATATTCATTTATTTCTCTAACCATGGTTAACGTTACGTAGAATAAATATGCTTTTATGAAGGTAATCTTTCAAATACTCGAAAGGTTCTAAAGCTTTTAATTAATTATTACTGAAGAAAATCAACTCACAACCCTCCTCTTTCCTCCCCGCATTTTCATCTCGTCTCGATATATTAATGATTTATTTTAATGTTACCTTCTCCCACAATCACTTTCTCCTCTTCCCTAATTTAGGTATTGCTGTTTCTCCATTCAATTTTCCTGAAATACCTTCATTACAAATTCATCTTTAATTGTTCTTCCAATAATTTTCTTTACTTCGTCGCAAAATTAAGTTTTACTCACATACAAAATAAACAAAACCAAGTTGCAGAAAAAGATATGTTTTAACACCCAGAAGAAAAAAGATGACAATCCAAAGTTAAATCCATTTTTCATGTTCAATATAGAGAAAACTAGTCATTTAATACCTATCTTGTGGTATTACAGAAAAAATTAGTAATTCAGTTCTTTACGAAACGAACTACAAAGGCGGGATTCTTCTATTGATTTTCCACAAATACCTATATTGCATACATTTTTCTGCAAATAAGATAATACTTCTGGTATTCTAATATTCCGTGATTGATTTTAAACATAAAATAATTTTAACCAAGTTTTATTCCAATTTACTAGACAGCAACTTCATAATCAACCACACAGAACAAGTATGTTTTAAGTTTGTAAACTTTGTAAACTTTTCTTTCCATTTACTTTTTTTTAGGAATCCCACCATTTACACTGTTGTTAGCAAGATAAATATTGCTGTACAATAAGTGAGTTTTTGCTGCTTTAGTAGCCATATTTTTAATCTTAATGAACATTTTGCTCTGGAAAAAGAAAGGAATACTTGTGGGCAAGAGAAGCAGTATACCTAATAATTACTTATATTTTCATTTTCTACTTAGTTTCAGCGACATATTTACGAAATCTCCCAAAGCAGTCTGATCTTTTTAAAATAAAACTGTGTTCAATTTCTTAGAAGCAAGCTACCAAGAAAAAGAAAGCACAGTTCTTCTTCTTGCCTTACCTATGTGGGAAGTTAATTGTTATTCATACTGATGTAAACAACTTCCTTTCGTGACATGCGTCCCTGTAATTGCGCAGGCGCCTAGAAAACAAAAGAACACCTTGAGGAGATGTTTCCTGTTCTAATGTATTTAAACCTTATCACATATCTAGCACTGTTTACCATGCACTAAAATGGTGCGCAGCTGATGGTGACGTGAGAAGCAACGAAATTAAGTTACAAGCAATTAAAATCATTATATTAGGGATGGAAAAATAACAGCAGGGTGGTCTGCCCCCACAGTGCCCTACTACTTACCTTATTGGAAATAATTGATAAGTAGTGTCAGAGGTATATGGAGGTAATGCAATAACCTATGTTTTTAAAATAGTGATGAAAACCTGTGATCTATTTTGGTTGTAGTACCTACACTAAAAATTTAAAAACTACTAACAAACTTTGACTGGAAATTAGAACTTATTAGAACTGAAGATACGTGAGCAGCACTAATTATTAGGAAGAAATTTGAGACATGAAACGTAGGTTTTTAAGTTTGATACTTAAGTTTCAGCACTCAAAGTTGCAAAAGGCTACGCACGCCACTGATATGTGCCATGCAAATGTCACAATGCTACAAAAAATAAATCGATCTGCTGATTGGCTAAATAAAGTACTGCAGTGGTTCGCAGTCATGCGTTATAGCCTGAAAGTTTGTATATATTTTAACCTTTAATTTTGAGAACAATGCACATTGGTTATTGAAAAGCGCAAAGCACTTTGAGCTAGGCAAGATGAAGATACATTTATTTTATATATTTCAGCAGCCGTTAGGTTCCAAGTTTTATATACACACACTTCATTGCCCAAGACTCTTCCATGTATAATGAAAAAAATTCAAGATATGCTGTAACAATAATGCTTTCCCAAATTCTTGCACTTTTCTTATAGATGTGCATATTTTATTGTTTATTGATTATTTATTAAATCATAAATCTAGCCTTTTTGTGTAAAGACAGCAACAGCTTAAGCAATCGAGGTAGCATTTAATTTAATTACTATAAACAAAATTTCTCAGCTAAAAATGGGCGTAAGAGTTGCTTAGATTTACTTCTTTGGGTTAAAAACCAGCATTTAATTGTTGAACTATGACTTTCAATTAATTTTCTGCCAAGTGTTTCAATCCATAAGTAAGTTTTTTGAAAAGTATGTAGACATCTATGTTAAATATAGCACCTACTTTTTCTATCTCAAAACCACTGCACTTACAAGAATTCCAATTTTAACGTAATTAATTGGTTTTAAAGACTGGAGTACAGAGCAAAGAAATAGATACCTTTGCTGTTTTGCAATATCAGAAACCATTTCACACTGACTGTAGCAGTTCAATCGCACAGCTGATATTTTATATTACAGCAGCTGTCAGTGGTTTACCGGGAAAAATACGAATCGGTTAGAGAATTCAATGTCATTCTGGCAGGTTGTCACAATAGCGTAATGGTTAGAGCACCCGCCTGGTAAGCGGAGGGGCTATGACGGAAAACGCAGTTGTGGCACTGAATTTTATAGTTCCTATTCCACCTCTGAAAGAGGCAATTATATTTATGTAGAACTCATTGTAGAATTTTCTTTCGAAATTGAGAACCTGTTGTAATTTCGTAAAATTCTGCTGGATCTAATGCATTTTTGGACTCTGTAAGAGAAGCTTAGAGTACAAGAACTAACATTAGTGATGCAGTTGTAGCAAAACAAGGGAAACGGATATTCAAAGCCTAGGTACTTATATAGTTTCCAAACTCTTATTTCCCTACATTACATCAACACGGCTACCAATTTTCACGTGCATAGCATCTGTTACTCACAAGCACATAAAATGTCCAGTGAGAATGTAAATTGTAGTGATATGCCTTTTACTCACCAGTGTTGGCGGCACCTGCTGATGATTCAGTGTCAATTTGCGCCATAAAAATCCATCATGGAAAGCTATGGAGGTCGTAGGCGTAATATGGCATTAACGCTCATATAGAGATGTAAATAAAACGCCACCTGGAACGAACAGAATAAAATGACAACCTTAACGTAAGAGTACACAGCTATGATTCAAACACCCACATGAAATTATTTTGAAAAACATTTAGATATTTCATCTCTGGGGATTTTTTCCCCACAAGAAATGTTCTTAGCAGGTTCCTTTATCTATGCGCACAGACCATTACTTTGTTTATTGGATTCCAGCCAAAAATCTGATACTGAGATTTTTCTCAAAATACTCCTTTTGGGACTCCTCGAGTAGGGTATAAAATGTGCACTTTTAAAACCATATCCTTAAACAGCATAACTCGAAAATTAAATCGGTTAGAATTCCAAAACCAGTATATTTCAGGTATGTGATATAAACATTTTCAAGAAAATCCCCCAACCTAAACTGCCCCATTATGGTTATTTTTTATTCTCAGAATGACTAAGATTTTTTATTAAAGTAGAACATGATTAAATATATTTGTAAGAAAACAGAAATTATATCTTGAATGTTCTTTAAACAGCCCAGAGTTCGTCTTTTCACTTTATTAATCTGTAAAGCATAAGAGACAGACAAAATCTTATAAAAAGTAGGTATTATTGAAGCACATAAATTATATTGAATAATTTTATTGAGTTAGCCATTTCCAAGATATTCCTTGTAATTGGTTTCAATTTTGAAATATTTATAGTTTCCTCAAATCAGAAGTCTATTCATTTTTCCTGATCATTCAAAGACCATCGAATTTCAAAGTTATTACATAGCAACATGTTTTTTAAAAACCTGACTACCGCTTTACCTACTATATCCTACACGAAATGTGTAAACGTGAATTGAAGGTTTATGTGAATTAAAAAGGAATAGCAGGCACAATAAGCATTTGTAAGAATAGGGAAGTTTGTAGAGTTATGACTAGAAGAAGTCATCTGAATCCAAGAATTATAAAAATATACACACACATAAACCTAATACAATCATGTGATATTAATTGAAGCTTTAAAAGTTGAATATAAAGATCAACTTAAAATGTATTAGGCATTTCTAAAATATTCTTTATTTAATGTATACTCATTTAAGTAGGTAGATAGGGTACACGAATAACTCTTAAGCTTCACAGCGATCACACATATCCGATTTACGTCTTCTAAGAGTAAGCGAAACCCCGGTGGGGAAAAAATACTTATTCACATAAGTTACAGGGAATGAGATTTGAACTTGTGACCTCATTAATGCGTGATAGATACTCTACCTCCGCACCTACTAAGGTATGCTATACTTGTCTCATATTGTTTATACTTGTTCAACCTAATTAGCTATATTCTTCATTTCTTGCTTAAAACAGCGTTCTGCTGTGCAATGAACCTCGTGTGCTTAATACAGTGGTATAGTGTCTAGATCTCAAGATTACTGAGAGTCGGTTGGTCGGAACGAAAAACAGACAAGCAGCGCGCTCGCTCAGCGTAAATATCGCAGATAATCAGAATCTTTTAGGGCAGCGCTGACCAATCTTGCCTGTTATGTGCTAAAGACGTCACTTTGTCGCTCTAGCCCACCTCCTTCGTTTTGTGCATGGAGGTTTCCTCTTCTCTCACTCAGGTAACCAAGCATTAAAGATTATCTGTGTGTCCCATGAATGCTCCATAACTTGGCAAAAACTAGGTGGAGGCAAATCTGCCCTCTTCTCTTTTGCATAAGGTTGGGCATCACTGTTCTAGAAGTTTCACCTTCTTGAACGTTCTGAAATCCTGGAAATTTTTGTATGAGGAATAATTTAGTATAAAAATGTCCCGTTTAATAAAACATAGGTACTAAATGATTTATAATACAATGCATACTAAACAGAAATGCTAATAAGATGTAACTATTAAATTCCTATTTCCAGAAAAATGAAGGCACGTTTATTTATGTAGTTCTACGAAACTCAAAGACTGGTGTTTGGAAAATGAAGCAGATATACCTAAATGAACATTCTTTGTTGGCGTATTTTTATGAGAAGTCGAAAAATATTAAAGTTTGGAGTCTTTGGAATGAATATTCAATACTGAGATCAACTGTTTTGATTGATAATAATATTGGTATCAGTAAGTTTGGAAAATTAAAGACATGTACTAATGCATCTTATTATGAAGAAAAATAAGACATGGATGATCATTTTACCTTTTGTTGAATGTGTATTTTATGTTTTGATAGCGTATTTTGTTATTTATTATATTAGTAGATAAATGTATTTTAGAGCATCTTCAGGTAGTTATGGATTTTAGACAGAAGTATTTGAGTTTAAGGTAACTAAAATATTTCTGCTAGTGGGATAAATGCATGGATTTCTATCAGAAAATAGCATTCTCTTGTAAATATCATTAGGCAAGCGAACCTTAGCTAAGAACTCAAAGTTACTGAAGCAAAGTTAATATAACCAGCAAAGTCTACGCCAGTGTTCAACAGCAAACAGCGCCATCTGTATGCAAACTCATCAAGGTCTACAGCTGTTGCTATGTAACTAGGCTGGCGGACGAGCAACAATGTCGTCTTGAAGGCAGAAGTTCGCAATTTATGAAATTGTTGAACCCAGGACTTTATTACCACGCCCAACTGGTTTCAAGAGCCCTAACTTTTCGGAATCGTTAGGGGAAAAATGAATACGAAGGATAAAGAGCAAGAAAAGAAGAAAAAATCCATCTCGTTACGAGTTTCAAAGGAAAATCGCATGCTATCCGTTTCATGCTTGGGTACTAATTTAGGTCAAGCGCCCCCACCCTTGCCCCTCTAACCGCCTTCCCAAGTCTGTCGAGGGGCCAGGAATACAAAGTATCGCTCATGAGAACAACAATGTATCACGTAAAGAAGAGATAAGAAGGAAGAGGAAAGAAAATCCCTTTTTTCCCCCTCCTTGTTCTTTCTGTTCCTCGAACGCATGCGCGGGTTTCTCTGCACCACGATAGGACCAACGCCACCATTCTCGTGGAAGGTGCCTGCTTTCAAACTAATCCATAAACCCCCCCAAACCAGACAGAAGCAACCGAGAAGGACGCCATATCGCCGCCATATTTGTCCTTTTCAGTTTTACGTCACCGATCGAAATTACTTTTAAAATTTGCCAGCAGGTAAATTAACGTCTTTCTTGTTCATAATTGTTGTAATATCTGCAGCTCCTTATAAAGGAATTAGTTTACTAAAAGTTAGTGCCATTTTTAATTCATATAACGAAGCAGAACTGTGAGTATGAGTGCTTATTTCTTTTAAAACGGTGCAAAGTAAATTCTGTATTTTGCTATCCGTAGTTTGAAATTAATACAAACACAAAGGTGAATTATTCCCACGATACGCGAACACTTTCCTTCCACTATGCCAAATTCGAGAATTTCTATCGACCTAAGTGCTTGAAATCGAAAATACACAAAATGTGACACAGTGGTGGGGTACGAGATATTTAATGCTGAAAGTGAAAATACTGTTTCTTGCAGTGCTATAGTATATGCCATTTTTAGGAGAAAGTCAGGTTTATAATGCTCAAATTCTCTTGATCTTTAAACTTCTGTTTCAAGCAAAACAGAAAAAGTATTATCAGTGTTCAAACGCAATAAATTTTCAATTTTCAGGTGTGTGTAGTATTAAATTGTAATATCTGTTAGGTACTTATACACTAGATTTTGGCATTTAACAAATAATAATAGTATTAATAATAGTAATAGTAATAATAATAGTAATAATAATAATAATAGTAATAATAATAGTAATAATAATAGTAATAATAATAGTAATAATAATAATAATAATAATAATAGTAATAATAATAATAATAATAATAATAATAATAATAATAATAATAATAATAATAATAATAATAATAATAATAATAATAATAATAATAATAATAATAATAATAATAATAATAATAATAATAATAATAATAATAATAATAATAATAATAATAATAATAATAATAATAATAATAATAATAATAATAATAATAATAATAATAATAATAATAATAATAATAATAATAATAATAATAATAATAATAATAATAATAATAATAATAATAATAATAATAATAATAATAATAATATCTTAATTACTGTTACTTCTCAGTTTTCCTATTGAACCGACGTTCTATTTTACCCATTGTTTGCAGTATGGAAATGTTTACATTTCTTTATAGTATGCATTAGAATGTTTTTAGCATTAAAATGATACACTGCAAATATAATACAGCAAATAAAGTGAGGAGTGGCGCTTTAAACTTAAAATATTTGCATGTTTAAAGTTTTAAAAGTAAGTTCTTATATTTTGATGAGAATTTCCTGCCTTGCTTAGTAAGGCAGAAAAATATTTTGTTTGAATTCATGACATGAAAGGTATTATCAACATTAAAGAGTGATTATTTGTTCATTATAGGCATTCTTTTATCATTTATTCACGGCACTTAAGAAAATGTGGAAGCATATGGTATTGTTAATGATTAATTTATATTAACGGCGAGATTAAGTACATTTTCGTTTGTTATTAGATTGAATGTCTTTGTTCACCCAGTTCTATGTTGCATTTAAGTCCAATGACTATTTTTTAGCTTCTCCACCGCAACTTTTGTGAGGAGTGAAAGTAATGTATTCCATTAGAAATGTAATTCTGAATTATCCTGAACCTCAACCAAGTACTCCACGAAAAACATAGCAACGAGCAAACAGTTCTCAAAAACCAAAATTTGGATAGTACCAAACTCAGTATTTGAGTTCGAAATCTTCAAGATACAGCTCAAAAGTTTACTATCCTTAATGCTTTGCTTCAAAATGGTCATAATTTTTATTTAAGTATTACGTGTTTGACATATTGACATGAGAAATGAAATGCGTATTTAATTTTATATGAATATTTTGTGAACTCCCCGTTATTGTGAGCGAGTGAATTTTGGATTATTTTTATAACTAGTAAACCATGAGAATGAAACTAAAACTTACTACAAAAAAAGTTGAGACAATTAAAAAATATAATTTATTTCAAAAAATATTTTCCATAGCGTTAGCAGTTTTCGAAATATTCTAAGCTGAGCGATTACATTTTCTAGGATATAACTGTTGCCTTAAGGAAGATGCTATGCTTCGAAAATTACATAATTTATCCTATGACAATAATCCTTATAAATCAGGCATTTTACCGAATGCAAGTTTATGTTGTTTAAAGAAATTTGTTACTATGATTTTTGAACATTCACGCGTGCTTTCGATAAAGATTTCAACTTTGCCATACATGAATGGGAGATGTAATTGAATATAGCAGATAATATTGTATGATGTGCAATACTTATGTGCAAATTTTAAATGACCAGAGAAGTTGGTGACACTGTCTCTTTTCTTTTTTCTCCCCCCCCCCCCCTTTTTTTTGTCATTTAGTCAGTGACAGTCGCAGCTAGAAAGTAAGGAATATGGAAATTTTGCAAATGACAACGAAATAAAGCATTATAAAAATGAAGAAACTTCATAATTCTTTAGATGGCATGTTGTCTTTGGTACAATTTACGTTCAAGATACGGATTCCATGACCTTGCAGAAAGTGAACTTTTGTTTACAATTATTCTCTTTTTCACTCTGATGGATTACTCGTTTATGCTGGGCTGGTAAATTAGCAGTAGTTAGATAAATTACATTTCTTATCTAAATATATCGCGGTTCGACTTCAACTAAAAGAAAGGGTCCTTGTTTTCCCTTGTATTTATGACTAGTATTCATTTGTGCAGTAGAGAAAATTGCATATATTATGCTTACCTTTAATTAACACCTGCTATTAAGCAATATTATTCATTTTATTAGCTTATTTAGCTCAGAATAACATAATTTTAAGAGACAAAGTGTAAAACATTGATATTTATTTAAAGATATATTGAAATAATTTGCAAGTCTTATATTTCAAAGAATTGCTGTAATTAGAGTTTATATTAATTTCAAGAAGGTACATTCATTGAATTTGAATTCATCAGAAGAATCAATTAAATGCAGCCCGCGTCAATATTGGCTAGGATAAGTTATCTAGATAAGGTTTATTCCGGAGTTTTTCCTTATTTTGAGAAGACAAATGTTTCGTAACTTAGGCCCTAGGGATTCCAGGTTCATTTGAGTATATTTCAACTATTTCATTGATCATGCGATATGACCTATTAGGTTAAAAGTTAAACTTGAAAAAAAAATTTAATTTAATTTAATTGCTGTTATTAATTGTTGACTAAAATCTAAATTAAAAGCTTGTTAGTCACTGGAAGATACCCTTAACCTGACGTTCTAAAAAGTGTACCTTTAAAAGATTTGACCATCGCTTAAGCCGTATGTAATCCACATACCTACAATTTCATTCGTCAAAATCTTTTACAAATGCCCACCCTATTTCGAAAGAAACGGCAAAATTACAATCTTAGATCAATCCAGGTGAGAATCATGGACCGAATCATTGGCTTAGGTGATTCATTTAAAATATCCAAGAATAGGGTCAGAAATAAAAAAATGAACACATATACTAAATATACAACTAAGAAATTACTCAAAATGTTTTGAAAATTCAATTCATGAAATCTTTAACTCTGTAAAACTGCATTGCTTTTTTTTAAAAATATCATTATTGGATAACTCAGAACTGGATTGCCATTAATTGAAGTGAGATATAGGTAATCTTTTACAAAAAGTGTTACTCTGTCAGGCACACATGAACAGTTATAGTCGTTCAGAGAAGAAATGTAAAACATTTTAAGATAATGTTTAAATGTTTCATGTCCAGTAATAAATTGTATTAATGTTTTAGCCTTTATGAAATACATATTTCTTCTAACTTAATTGACATTATTTGTCCAAAGTGACACTATTTGTTTAACGTTTCGACTCTCTGGTTGTCATATATAAGAATAGGACAGCTAACATTTTCAAATTTACATGGCGCAGTATTTTAGTATATTCATTATCTGATATTTCCTAAACATCCTGTGTATAATCGAATCCATACCAGGTATTCATATTCTTTATGTGTAAGGTCTAGTGGTACAGGGTGCTTATTAAACTTTCACTTCTGTAAGTGCTGAATAAGAATATTGCACTTATTATCGACAGTGTGGTATTTTTGGCAACCCACAATCAGCAGCGGCATTTAATATTCAGCTTTTTTTTTAATTTAGTACTTTCTAAACTTTATGAAATAATAGTAAAAGTGTGCATTTAAGATAGGCACGTAATTTATAATCGAGATATCATCATTCAAGTGGCCCCGTAGATACAGAATTTTAAGAGCTGCTGATATCTGACCATTACTATTCTCTTGCCTGTTGTACAAACACGTTTTATGGGTGCAAAATATATTTATATCACCGGCTTTACAGTACAACTTTAGCAAGGCGTGACACGCGTATGATTGGATTCTGTGTTGACCAGTTCCTCTTGCCACTCACCATTTAATTTTGTGTCAGCCATAGTAGTCAACGGCCCCTTAAACGCTATTTCTATCACTCACCCACTCACTCACTCACTCACTCACTCACTCACTCACTCACTCACTCACTCACTCACTCACTCACTCACTCACTCACTCAAGTTGTGTAAAACCTGAGTTTAGTTATAGATATATTTCTTTAGGTTAGGATGTTTTAAACTAATTATTATAATTTTATCTTTAGTATCCCATACTACTGATCAACGAAACGCCTTGAAATGACCCCCCGTTTCATGGCTGCTTATGCCAAATTTGTATCACTTCTCTAGTATTTGAATTATCTCCATGGCATTTGTCCGTTTTTATTACCTCCTTAGCATTTGTTAATTTGTTTTCGATCAGCTAGCCCCCGGCCAGCCCTAATTAATTTCTTGTATTTTTTAAAAATCTTTATAGCTTCCTTTTTCGTGGGAAAGTCAATTAAATTCCACTCAATTTTTTATTTTCTTTAGATGAGTCAAAAACTTTGTAAGATTACTGTTGATATAATGGTGCATAGAGTATGTCAAGAACATTTACAGGTCATCGAACCTAACGCTGTCGTACAGTAGGCTAGCAAAGCGAAGGTTCAGTTATTTACAAGGCATGATAAAGTGATCTACATTACACTGAGCAGTTAGTATATGGAAGTACGAGAAACCGCAATTGATTGCGATTTATTTTATACCGTTCTTAGGTCACAAATATTTCTCTTTATTTCTTGTCTAGTATTGCAGTGGATTTCAAATAGTATACGATTACGTAGGAATGTTGAACTAACGAGCCACGCTGACCAGACACGGTTACAGGTAGAGGCAATGACCTTTATTATGGTATCCAGCTTCATCTAACAGTAGGGTTATAATCTATGCCATTCGTATTAATAGTTATTTATGCATCAAGTCCGCTGAAGGTTTTGCGTACGTGATGCACAGTTTTTTATTAAAATTTCGATATTAAATAAAACAAAGATACTGCAACATGTATAAGAATCCCTAGGAAGCACTGATCACAACAATATGAGATGCGGAGGTAGATGGCAGTGCTTATTCAGATTTCTCTTTCTAAACAAGAAGCTTATGATCAAAAATGCGGGCGAAAATCTTGAGGAAATTTGAACCCGAGCCAGAATGTCAGCAAAGTTTCGGCACTAGAATGAAAAGGAATGTAATGTACTTAAAAACTAGTTGTGATTAACATTAATAAATGTATGGCTTGAAGTTCTTGTTTTATGGTCAAGATATTGTTTAAAACGCTGTTAAAGTTGTTGCTGACATATGAATTTTGTTTATTACGCCGTTCAAGATTTCTACGACGACTATGTGACTGGGTCACTAAAGAACTGAATTTTCAGTGTGTTAATAGTTTCCTAAGCAATTGTTTTGAAGACTGTGTGCCAAAAATGTATTAAAATGCGATTACAGTACAGTATCAAGAAATTCCTTGGAGGATTGAAGCATTCATTAAAGTTTACCAAAGTTCGTAATTGAATTAAATGTTTACTCATTTATGATTATCCATAATTCATTATATGTGATTTTTAACTACTACTCATGCAACGAACACGAACATTTTAAAATTCATAGCATCTGAATGTACCTACAGAAATGGCATCACAGTTAAAAGTACCCTTACCAAGGCCAGATAGTAATTTAAACATTTCAAAACTTTCTTAGCGTTTCCTACGTTTTTGGCACTTCAAAATGTGCCACTAGGTGCACTTTCTGAATAGTTTTCTTCTTATTAAAACTATAAATAAACCAACTAACGTGTTCAATTCACCATATTATATTCTCTTTAATTCTTACAACAGCTTATTTTTATACTAATAGAGATAAATGTTAGTAAAATGGCTTCATACCTATACTTTATTTCATTGCAGATAAATAGCTATAGAAACTGAGACGATAGTCAGACAGGTATATGAGAAACGAGTCTTTGCAAGAGTAACCATAAATACTGTCATAAATTATTCGAAAAGTCAAAATAATATAAACTAGGATCATTTCGAAAATGGTTAATATCTTAAAAGTTGAACACAAATTCTGTGTTTAAACAGATCTAGATTTTTCCCACAAGGATGTCTATCTCAAATGTTTATCAGTGATATTTAATTACACGAAATTCACAAACTATTGAAATAAAATTCAAGTTATTCCTTTTTATCGAGATTTCGCCGTAAATATATGTTTTGAAGCGCTCTGAATAAAAAAAGCATTTTTAGAAAAACGTGCTGTGCGCGCGCGTGTGTGTGTATGTGTATGTGTGTGTATGTGTGTGTGTATTTATGTCTGTGTGTGTCTGACTGGACAGCATAAATCAAAAATCAGAAGTCGGTTAAAAAACAAAGTTGGTATTTAAGTTTAAAGTCCTTCAAGGAGGTGACACGAAGATTTTGAAGAAAATTCCTCCACCCTAAAGTACCCTTTACATAGAAAATAAAAAAAAAAAAGACTTATTTTCTTGAAAATGGCCCTAACGATTTTGATTAAAATGCCATATGCTTGAGGTATTTTTATTACAAATGAAATGTATATCTTTAACTTTCTGGCTATAGCCCATGAAGTCCTAGTCTGGATGACTTTTGCATAGCTGGTAAACCGCAAGAGATAGAATATTAATTTTATTATACAAAAAATGCAGATTACTAAAGCGCAATTTATACTCGTATCTAAATGAAATTTTTGTTGTGACCCATTTTCAAGATATTCCTTGTCATTTGGAGTTTTGGAGAAATACTCCTGTCAAAAGGAACATCGCTATTCAGTTTTGTATGTGAACCGTGCAAAGAAAATGGAGTTTGAAAGCTTTAAAAGATTTTACTATCGCCCAAAGCGATATTTCCGTTGTATGTCCAAGAAAACGAGTAATAATATAATTTATTCAAATGTTTATCTTAACTAACCCGAAGAAGATAGAAGAATAAGGGTTTGCAAGAATGGTTAGTGCAAGAGTAGAGAAAATCATGTGAGTGCAATATGCTAGAACCTTTTCAGACCCAAAGAATGAAGGAAAATATTTCCAAAAGTAGTTTTGTTGAAAGCCTTCTGTGAAGATGAACTTACAGTTTAATGTGTATCAACTTGTCTTTTTTGAGTTATTCTGCGCACGTGCGCGCGCACACACAACACTTACACACAACATATTAACACACGCGCACACACACATGCACACACACCAACCGTATATTAGTCTACCAAGCGAAGTATTTACATCCTTGTTTAGCAAAAACTGAAACATTAATAAAAATGTTTCCAACTGTATAACTATAATAATGGTTTGAACCTGTAATATTTTTATTCCTTCACTGTGTGGGGCGTTTTACTAAATTATTGAAATAGTTATTAAATCATACTGACGAAATTACAATGAAAATTATGAGTAACGTATGCGTTATTTCTTGTTTGCATAATTTGTGGTATTAATTTCAAGTCAAATAAAATTTAAGATTTGTCATTAAAGTGTAAATACTGGAAACAGCTCTTAAGTTGTACGAGTAATATCTAGAAAAAAATTAAGTTGGAGGTAGTAATCATAAACACAAAACACAAAACACAACTGGGCTCACTGCCTACAGTGCATAGTGTTTCTCGAATGTGTTCACTATTACCACACAGAGTAAAATGACTCCAGCACGAAAATTGAAATATTCACGTACTGCTGAACTTGTGCAAGAATTTAGTGAATATTTACTGCAAATGGTGAAGCCGTTGGATGTAATTTATGCAAAGACATTATCGGCAACGTTCTTTCGTCGACTGTACCTGCTGCACCTCTTTGCTGTGATCACGTGAGCTACCCTTCTCACTTCTTGTAGTCCATACTTCGCAACTTATCGTTCCCTGTATAAAGATCCGCTCCCTAATGATAACACTAATGTGACTCTGGTTTTCAAAAAGCGTCGTTAAACACAGGTGATATTATTGTTATCCTTGTTAGTTATATATGTATAATATTAACTTATTGGCACCCAACTATGGCTGGTACAAAATTTGATAGCGAATGGTCAACACAAAGTCCAATCAGAGGGTTGCTAGGCCTTGCGGTGTTGTATAGCTAAACATTCTGTGAATGTAAACTGCTGATATAACTGTTATTTGCGCCCAAAACATGTATTTGTACAACAGGAAACAGAATAGTAGCAGTCAGGTATCAGCCGCCATTAAATTTTGTGTTTGACATAGCAAGAACATATACAGCTCGTTAGCAGGGTTACCCTCTGTAAAGTGTTGAGTAATGTAAGCAGCTACTCAAAGAAATTGTAGACTTATCCAAAAAGTTAAACTTCCAGAGAGCGAAACTATTATTTCCTTACCAACCTAAATCTGCCGTTGCTATATCGGCGCCATCTTGTTTACGTAATGGCTAGAACGCTGTAGGCTGATGGGAACCGGAATTCAATGCTACATTTACATGATACAGAAGAAAAGAAATACAAATTACTAAGATACGAGTTTATTTCATGTTCTTCCAAAAGTCATCCTGTAGCTATGGAGTTGACATCTAGTTCCTTTCTGG
This sequence comes from Tenodera sinensis, assembly GCA_030765045.1. NCBI lineage: Eukaryota > Metazoa > Arthropoda > Insecta > Mantodea > Mantidae > Tenodera > Tenodera sinensis. The sequence goes on from CM060969.1 coordinate 45,148,061, forward strand.
AATTAAACGTTTATAAAGTTTCCGCAATGCTATTAGTATTATGCATGACAATTGTAAAAGCTTCGATGTAGGTTATACATCCAATTATTCATGGTCTCGACATGCTCATTTCATTCCAGCGATAACTTCTCTGACGAATGTGTATTGCAGTGTTCTGCCGCTCTTCCATCCCATTACGTTGTGATGTTTACTATGCAAATGAGACCAGAATATTATGTTGTCATTAGTCCGAAGCGCAGATGGTTTCCATGGAAACCAAAGTTGTGGTTGGCTGCATCATGATATGTGATTATAGCCGCTGACGTCAGTCATCTCTTTGATGGGAGCGCCTAACTTCTCACGACTTCTCCACAGTAACAAGCACAGCTATAATTATACAATTATAACGTCTGGCTTTGTAAAAAAAGAAAACTACACTCACAGATAGCAATGCATATGAAGTCATGTGTCATATGTCGTCTATTTAAAAATAGGCTAAATATGTCACACAGTGGAAATGGGATTATGTAGAATAGAGCTTACATGTGAGAGTACATTTCATATGGTTTTCTTTAGGTACTTCCAAACAGACCTGATACAACTCCAATGCTGTCAAAATTATAAAAAAGTCTGATGCATTGCAATTACATGCATTTCTCTACTCACTCTTGTTAGAAATATTCTTAGAAATGCTATTCCTCTTAGATGTTTTTGTTTATACAGACATGTATTAGCAGAAATGATTTCTTTATAGGTACAATGACAAAAAGAGAATACAACAGGCTTAGACGAATTTTCAAACCTTTTAAGGGCCAGTCACTATGTAATGACATTGAAATTCCATTCTTTTTCAATGACAAGGAATAAAAAAAGACGAATACCGACTCCACAATTGAGAAAAATTAAAACCAATAACAAGAAATATCTCGGAAGTGGTTAAAGTCACCATTAATGTATTTGACATTAATGAGATTTACATGTTTGTAGTAAGACTTGTATACATATCTGTTATAGTTTAAGCTAAAGAGGTCCAGAATAAATAATACTTCAGAGGCTATTTCCAGGAAATTCAAGATATACATTTCACTAGTCATGTAAATATCTTAAACCTACGGTAATTTAATCAGAATCGTTAGGGCTACCTTCGACAAAACTCAAACTTTTCAAAAATATTCTATCTAAAGGGTGTTTTGAGACGGATGGTCTTTTTCTTTTCTTTGGTCGCGTTCTTAAATATCAAGTTTGGTGTTAACGAAGCTTTTTGTTTTGGGTCTCCTCTGTTAAGAAACAGACACACATACACAGAGACCCTTTTCTAAAAATGCTTTTTGTGGATAGAGCAAGTTTGAAAATGTGTAGGTACTCCAGTGAAATCTTTCTGTCGAATCTTTGGTTCGATTGTAATACTCCCTGTACTTACTGAAATTATATACGCAGTACAGAAAATAAAAATTGGAAAGAATTTAATCTATTACAATTACACAAACTTCTCTACTCCATTATTTATCTCTTATCTGTTGCACAAATCACATAAATTCATGGTACTTTCTCTAATGCTTACCTACAGTGTATAATGTTGAGATTGTATCAGAGGCCCGTTTTGAGGCCCCATGAGCCAGCACCGAAGCTGTACTACACCGCGCAGTAAAATACAATATTAATACATATTGAATAGCTTTTGTTGCAAAGTGGCTGTCCTGCTTGTTTACATTTTTCAGTACCTTGGAAATATACATCTAAAATAATGTTTTCAATCGTCTTATGCATAGTCAGGGTTCGAACTCGGGGCAAATGGCTCGGCAGCTATTCTACCCTGAATGCTTAGGCGTAGCTACACAGTCTATTAACGCTTTACTACATAAATTATTTTTCTACATATGCAGCTCTTCTTATAATTCCTAAACCGGTCTTTGTCACAGGTTCTTAATGGAAGTGATTCAAATATCCATGTAGTAAGGACGAGCAAAATAAACTAGCCGTTCTCTCAGTGATTGCACTTAAATGAACCTCTGGTAAAGGATGGGGGGAGCCCACGTAAAATAACCGGTTGCGTGGATGAGTTTATATGACTTCAGTTGAACGGAATTTGCTTTTCATTCTGAAAGCAAGCCACAACAGTATTCAAACAGTGTGATATTTTATGATATAAAATACATTCAAATACCAGTTTTTTATTGTTGAATGTTAATGCAATATCAAAATAAGAAAGAAAAAAGCTTAAAATAAAAAATATTTATTATATTTCATTTATTTTATTTCATTGTGATTTTTTTTTCTTTCTGTTTTTTTTGTGTAACATTGTACCACAAAGAAAGCTATGAACAAGTATCATGCTTGCTACGAAATAAACAGTAAATAACGGTTCTTCTTAAAGAACAATTTAAAAAGTAGCTGTGAAAATAAATCAGGTATTTATTTTGTGCTCCTGTTTGTCCATCATAAAAACTATTGAACATAGTTTCAATACAGAAAAGCAGGCAGGAGGCTGATACACCAAAGTGTTTCGTATATGCAATCGAATTACATATTGTTCACCAGAGAATGGCGCTTTAACATGCTTTAGTACAAACAATAGAACATTCCAACAAACAACAGCGAATACTTTGGAAACTGTTTATGCTATAAAAATAACTATTTTACAAAAAGCACCTTGATTTTCCTTAAGCACTTTTGTCTACCCCTTATGGTTTATCACTTTAACTGAAAACTAGGATAAAGCTGAAGAGAGCTTCATAATATAGTCACACTTTGAGAAAATATAACAATAGCTAAAGAGCTTCCACGTTACAAACATCTTTGGCCAAAAGATTTTTGTTACATTATCGCCTAGACAAACGCCTGCTAATGGCAATCAGCTGATCAATTCCCATCATGTGAAATCATAATTGCATTTGTATATCTAGTTACCATTAAAATTGTAATGTAACGTTTTAACTGCATTAATTTCTTCTTTATTAATTCTTAAATTTTAATATACATATATTGATATATTGTTTATATTTACGTACTTAAAATTGATTATTAATTTATTATAATTAGTTTTATATAATTGTAATTAACAAAAAGATTGGTTGTAAGGTATACATTGTCTTCTTGGCAATGAGGAAGGTTCATTAAATATGTGATTTCTTAGGGTGATGATGTGATTCTGACAATTGACAGCGTCTTTAAATAAAAAGATAACAGCAAAAACAATAAAAAAATAATAACAATAATAAAAATAAGTGAGTGAGTAAGTAGTGAGTGAGTGAGTGAGTGAGTGACTGAGTGAGTGACTGAGTGAGTGACTGAGTGAGTGACTGAGTGAGTGAGTGAGTGAGTGAGTGAGTGAGTGAGTGAGTGAGTAGGGTTAAAGGGCACGTCGACAGCTAGTCCGTAAGAGGTAGACCAAATTTTACTGTACAAAAAATGTAGATCTTGTTAAAACGCAATTTATGTCCAAATGACATTTTTTGGGGGGAGTAAACCACTTCCTTGTTATTTGTGCGAGTTTGGGAGATGATGTTCTGTCAAATGAAACATCGTTGTTGGTTTTTTATATGTTAACAATGCAAAGAGAATGGAATTTGAAAGCTTTAAAAGATCTATCACTCAAAGCCTACTGTATTCCCATATTCCCCTTGCTACTACAAGAAAATAAGCAACAAGATAATTTTTATAAATGTTTATACAACGAATTTGCAAATTTTACTTGGCAAGGAAAACTGCAGAAGAACAAAACTCGGTTAATTAAACCTAGACTACGCAAAATCTGAAGTGAGTACTTTAGTTTCCATTGAACCTGCTGCAATACCAAAATATGTTGCAAGAGCTTAGGTTATGAGGAAGGCTATGAGTAACTTCAAGAAATTAAATTAACAATGCAAGTACCCTCACGTTTGATGTAGTTTTATAGGTCCATGTTCAAACTGCAACAGAAAATAGGATTAGGTTTCGAAAACATTTATTGCTTCAATATTTTACGTCTGGCAAATAGATTGGGGTCAATCCGGGATTGTGCCAAAAGGAGATGAAACATTTTGGAGCTCCTATTTCTGTTATCGCCCTTCATTCCAAGGTAATATAAAAGAAAAAATAGGATAAACGGTCTGGGAAAAGGTGATAAACTTATGAGAAAAGCAGAACTGGAAATAACTTCAGAAAGGAAATCCTCATTGTCACCTCCAACTTTACTGCGTGTAGGAAGAAAACAAACGAATTTCTTGTGTGTAAGGGTGGGGGAGGAAGGAAGAGAAGAAATATAAAAACTGTAAGGATAGGATGCTGAGTAAGAGGAAATGCACAGAAAGTCCGAGCCACTATGTTGGAAGCATGTCACGTACCCGGGATATGTACCAATGCAGCCCGAATGTCTGTAGCTTCCGAGTTGGTACAAACTTGTATACAATGTTTATAGCTGCAAGTCTGTGAATATATCAAATTATATCCGGTCTGGGGCTCTAGAAGCAGGCATACACTAAGAGACGCCAATAGTTTAGTGGCCAGAGCATTTGTCTCAAAGAATGTCGAAGCACGAAAGAGTCTAATGATGCAAGTGCCTTCCACAAGAGAAAGCCCTTGGGAAATTACTGACGATGAAATACACAGCTAAGAGTAGCTGTCCCAGTTTATGACAACCTCCATCAATTGCATTAGTGCAAATCTACTAAAACGAAGAAGTAAATGTTGAGTACGTTTGCTGAAAATGTTTACCATTTTTGTATCATGGAAATAAAAATATTATAAAAATACACTGCATGAAAGAATAACATACATCAATCCACTGCAAAACTTCCTTACCTCCAGAAGGGTGTATATTATGAAACCACAAAATATTTAATGCTCTTCCCAATGACCTTAATGGAAAAGTTGGCAATTTCAATGCTTTCAAAATTCCTGCAAAACATTTTTAATCTGTACAAGATTATCTGTATGACATATTATCCTTTTAATGTTTATGTAGCTTTATAAGTAGTTTCTAGCTGCTTTAGTGACAAATCATTGTCAATTGCATTTGATGGCTGCTCGTAAACTGCTTAAATTTAGTGTATTGAACAGCTGACAATAGACATTGCTAATTAAATAACAAAATAATGAGACGTGACAGAAGAAGCCTAGTGAAAATTTAAAATAAAGTTAAATATTTGTATTTGTAAATACACATGTTATTCTTATAACTGCACTGAAGAATTGATTTGATTTCTGAATAAAATTATCCCTGCTTTATTTAATTTTTTTCTTTCCCATATTGCCCACATATAATGTATTCGTTATGCACAATATTCTAATCTAATGACTATGTCCAAATGCGCTGTACTGTACATTTTCATTGACATCTTCAATGCTCGTGGGCCTTTATGTATGTGAACTCGCTGAACACAATCCAATTAATATAATCGTATCCAATACAGTGACAAAGTTTGCAGTGTGATCAACTAATTTGGTTTACATGCCAAATACCCGTATTTTTAAGAGGCATTTCATTCGAAAGATCATATAACAAGTGAATGAATAAACTGCCTGAAATTATGTTCAAATGAATCCGGAGTCCTTGGAGCTTAAATTATTGCAAGTCACTCAGCAGTTTAGAGTGTATTAAATATTTCTTATTGTACTTCCATTTTTTTTTCATACTCCCACAGTAGAGATTATTTAATTTTACTTAAAGAAAAATCTTACGTGTTGCAATCACATGAACTTCTCCGCTAACTCTTCTACTAACCTAACACTATAGTGACATCGTTGGTCTTTTGAGGAAACATAACTGTTTTATCGTAGAATTATCGTAATTTGAAATGGAAATTTCTTGGGCAAAGGAGATAAGAACCGAATTGCCTATACGTTTTGTTGCATTGCTTGGGTTTACATATTCGCATATGCAAATGCAAATATGCGATTCAAGACACACCTATTCGTGTGCCTGACAGACGGTAACATATGGTATGGAGAGTATCAATAAACACAGCTGTATTTTGGAAATATAGACCTGTGTAAAAGGCGCTGCAACACAATGTGGGACATAGAAACATTCTGCTCTTCTAATTCGCTCATTTTTGTTCATGGCTGTACCGCCGCCACCGCCGCCACCACCACCACCACCACCGCCACCACCACCACCACCACCACCGCCACCGACGCCAAAACCACCGCCGCCACCACCACCACCGCCGCCACCGCCACCACTACCACCACCACCACCGCCACCACCACCACCACCACCGCCACCACCACCACCACCACCACCACCACCACCACCGCCGCCGCCGCCACCACCACCACCACCACCGCCACCACCACCACCACCACCACCGCCACCACCGCCACCGACGCCAAAACCACCACCACCACCACCACCGCCACCACCACCACCACCACCGCCACCGCCACCGCCACCACCACCACCACCACCGCCACCACCGCCGCCACCACCACCACCACCACCACCACCACCGCCACCACCACCGCCACCACCACCACCACCACCGCCACCGACGCCAAAACCACCGCCGCCGCCACCACCACCACCACCACCGCCACCACCACCACCACCACCACCACCACCACCACCACCGCCACCGCCACCACCGCCACCACCGCCACCACCGCCACCGACGCCAGAACCACCGCCGCCGCCACCACCACCACCACCACCGCCGCCACCACCACCACCGCCACCACCGCCACCACCACCACCGCCGCCACCACCACCACCACCACCACCACCACCGCCACCACCACCACCACCACCACCACCACCACCACCACCGCCACCACCACCACCACCACCGCCACCACCGCCACCGACGCCAAAACCACCGCCGCCGCCACCACCACCACCACCACCGCCACCACCACCACCGCCACCACCACCACCACCACCACCGCCGCCACCACCACCACCACCGCCACCGCCACCACCACCACCACCACCGCCACCACCACCACCACCACCACCGCCACCACCGCCACCGACGCCAAAACCACCGCCGCCGCCACCACCACCACCGCCGCCACCACCACCACCGCCGCCACCGCCACCACTACCACCACCGACGCCACCACCACCAAGGAAATATGTATACTAATATGTAATGAAAAAACCTTATGCAAATTGAATCCACAGATGTAGAATTAATTCATAAATAAATGTTTTATAATCTTAAATCTAAAAATGAACCATAATAAGTTAGTAAACAGCACTACTTTGTTACTTTTATGAAATTAAAATCGAGCATCACTATCAAGAGTCTTCTCATCCATACTTCTGTGACATAAGCATTTTTTTCCATTAACTGCAGCTTATTAAAGTGAAGAGGTGTGGGCTAATCTGTGTATATGTTTTATAAATATCAGTGAAGCACATATTTTTCATCCATTATCAAAGAAGGCATTTTAGAATTCAAGTTAATATAAATTTCAATTTATCACCCTGTATAATAGGTAGGAAGGTTATAACCCTCTGAGCAAGCAATCGCTGAACCTGCTATAACAGCAAAAAGTATTAAACCGCACATTTATTTTTCCATTTCCAATATAAAGAACCGAAGTAAGACAACCCAATGATTTTAACACAAACCACCCATCCCGTTTTCTCAGTTTCCCACACAAAAACCTTTGAAGGAAAGTGTCTTCTTTGTTAAATTTGTAGAATGAAAATGCAACAGTTTGCATGTACAATCCTGTTCTGCAATTACTTTTTCTTCCATTTTTGTTTCACTTAACTGCTCATCCATGGTTCTACAGCAAAAACGTGTTTCTACTTCAGGAAAGCAAATAGCAAGTCTGGTACATTCAACGGCATGTCTCGTATCACATCGACTATGTAAAAAGACTACGTGAGTTCGCAGAATAAATAGGACATTCAGCTTTCTTTATGTTCTCGTTTTGTTGTCAGCAACAAATAGAGTAACAAATTACTGAGACAATCTAAGCGTTTTATAGAAACGACGAAAATGTCTCAAGAAATGTTACTAGAGGTTTTACTAACAAAGTTAGGTAGAAGGCTTCATTGCCTACAAGAAAATCTTGCACAACCAGTATTTAAGGTAAATAAATAAACCCATTAAATCCCTCTAGGGCAGGGGTCTCCTACCACTGTAGGGATGTGATCAAGACTCTCCCAGGGTGAGCTAGTCTCTTCTAATGTCATTGTATTTCTATCTTAAGTTAGTTGTCCTATAATTTGCTTCAACTTTACTCTATCACACGCTTCTCTTCAGAGATCCTCTTATTTGAGGTGTTGAAGTCAAATTGTTTCAGTAGAATTAGTTCGCTGTTGTCCGTGGTTGCGAAGACTGTGTAAACCGACTGGGAGCGACCAGCTTGCTGACCACGTCTCACCATCCAATACTGCATCCCATTCATAAATCCAGAGGTGAGTAAAGGTGGGGACGCAGCGGCTGGGCGGGGCCTTCACCCTGTTATGGGTTTCAAGGTAGAGATAAGAGTATTTACAGAGGGGATTCCACACTGAGGACTATTATATGTGAAATACCGGGAGGAAGGAATGAAATGAGAGCACTCTACGGACGTAGCATGAGGGTCCCTAACGTGTGCTGGAGATTCATCTCAACACCAGGTTTCACTAAGCAGCCACCGGTTAAGAGACTACAAAGCCACCGAGAACAGCAGTTATAGCCCGCAAATTCGCCACACAGGAGCGCCAAAATAGCCCATCGCCAACACTCCCGACGCTGAAGGTCCGAATTGAAATGAGGATGAAGTGAAATGGAAGGACGGAAATTCGGGGTGTAATTATCCTCAGTATTTGCCCGGTGACCCGAAAATTCCATGGGTAGGTAGGTGGGACTAGAACTCATGACCTACAGAATAAGATCCTCACACGTTACCTCTCGGTTGTTGTGGGATTGGTTAGTTTCCCGTTTCCTAAACAAAAAACTAGCCATTTTATTCTTTAAAAACAAATATATTACATTCACGTTTCTGTAACCATTCTTCAACAACATACAAAATGTTATGCTACCTTATTTATGTTAATCGAGATGCATTTCCTTGTAGACATAAGACAATTAGGGAAACTCAGTAGGCTTAAATGATACCTAGGGAAAACTTAAGAGAGGCTTTCTGATTAATGACTTTCGAAATTCCATTCTCTGTACATGACCATGGTTGGTTGGCCCTGGGACCTGTCTTATGCAAGTTGCACTCGTTACCCCATCACCAACTCGCTAGGTAGCCTTGAAACCTCAGATTACATTGGATTGCATTCAGCGAGTTCATAAGTAGTCACAAAGTCCCATGAACATCGAACACGTCAATGGAGATGTACAGCATAGCATAGGTAAAAACACATTACCTACATGCAGCCAATATTAAGAAAAATAAACAAAGTGGGGATAATTTAGAAATAAAATAAAATCTTGCCTACAGTTATAAGACTAACATAATGTACCTATATTTAAAATAAAAATTTAACTTTGTTTTAAACTTTTATTAGACTGCCACGTCACATTATTTTTTTACATAATCAACAATGTATGACATCTACAGTTGTTCAGTACATATAAATTTATGTACCTTTTGAGCAAGCATCAAATGAAATTGACAATGGTTTGTCACTAAAGCAGCCAGAAACCACTTAACAGGATAATTTGTCATTCAGATACTTTTGTACATAATAAAATCATGACGGGTCGTTAAACAATACTAATACTAATAGAATCATTTTGAGTATAGGCACCTTAGCAGCAATATTAGAAGCATTAAAACTGTAAACATTTTACTTAAGATCATTAAAAAGAGCCTTAAATAGGTGATGCATAAAACGTTACTTTAGAAAAAATCTGATGTGTTGCACTCACATGACTTTCTCTACTCTTGTACTAACCATTCTTAGAAACTCTTATTGCTATATCTTCTTCATGTTAACATTAACATTTGTAGAAATTATCTTATTACTATTTCCTTGTAGGTGCAAGGGGAATATTAGAATACAGTAGGCTTTGTGCGATAGTCAAATTTTTTTAAAGCTTTGAGATTACATTCTCTTTGCACACTTAACATATAAAAAATGAGCAACGATGATCCATTTCCCGAAAGTTTTAAGTTTTACGAAACTCACACACATAACAAGGAATATCTCCGAAATGCTTCACCTTACAAGAAATTTTATTCGGACATAAATTGTGTATTTTAGCAAGATGTACGTTTTTTGTACAGTATGATTTGGTCCATCTCTAATGGTTTACCAGCTATGCAAAAGTCGTCCAGAGTAGATACGACTACAGGGGCTATAGCCAGAAAATTCAAGATATACATTTCATTTGTCATAAAAATATCTCAAACTTATGACATTTTAATCAAAATCGTTAGAGCTATTTTCAAGAAAATCAAAATTTTCGAAAAATGTTCCATGTAAAGGGTAGTTTAGGGTGGGGCTATTTTCTTCAAAATTTTCGTGTCGCATTCTTGAAAGACATTAAACTTAAATGCTAACTTGGTTTTTAAACCACCTTTGGTTTTTGAGCTATGCTGTCCACAGACATAAACACACACACACACACACACACACGAACCTTTTTCTAAAAATGCTTTATTTTGGATTCAGGGGATCTCAAAGCATATATTTCCGGTGAAATCTCAACATCGAATTTTTGGGTGGAATACAATACTTCCCCTACTTATCAGTAGAGAAAGTAAAAATGTATACGATTTTAAAACAAGCAATTTATGTTTAATCATTTGTTGCTGCCTTGGCTATTTATTACCTATATGTTTGTTATTAGAATTTGCGGTACTTAGGCACACAGTTCTTTGTTCCTTTGTTTCTCATCAGTGCAACTAATGTAAAGGTTGCTATCCGTGCCATTTCAGTAATTCCCAGATGTTTCGAGTGCAATAACTAAAGTGATGTTCGCTTGTCACAGAGTAGGCATATTGTGTATTCCCAGGACAGAGTTTACTGCACCAGATCCTGCTCGCTACAACCACCACGTACTACACTCATGCAAAACTTTACCAATTTCGAGCGAGCACTGCAAGTCTGTCGGGCCACGTTTGTTTGGTTTTGACTCGCGTTCTTGCCTTCGCTTCGTTTTATATGGGGGCTTAAAACTTTTGCGTTGAAGTGCAGGCAAACTTTTCCTCCGATAGAGGTACAGACCATTCGAGCCGAGAATATTGTTTGCCTTAAACTATAAGCATGGTCCCTCGGGCACATATACAGGCGCCGTATCCGTGTGTTCATCTCTAGAGTGGATGAAGATCCAGGGAAGGAAAACTTAACCAGCAACTTCTACACGAGAACAAATGGAAAATTACTTCCTTAGATAAGCCTAATGTTCGCTACATTCTGAGATCAGTCTTCATTTCCTCGACTATTTGGCCTCTTGCTGGCCCATCTTTGTCTATATAGTTGATAAGGTACTGCAAGTTTTTCTTTTTTCTTTCTCTACTACGTATAGTAAGTAGCGGAAGTATTGCACTGGACCCAACATTTCGATGTCGAGATTTCACCGAAAGATGTTTTGAGACACCCTGCATAAAAAGCAGTTTTAGAAAAAGTCCGTGTGTGTTTGTGCATGTCTGATTTTGAAAAACGTTCCTCCAAGCTAAACTACCCTTTACATGAAACATTTTTTGAACATTTTTATCAAACCCCACATGTTTCAGATATGTTTATGTCAAATGGAATGTAGATATATTTTGAATTTTCTGGCTATAGCCCATTTGCTCCGTTTACTCTTGATGACTTTTGTATGACCTTAAGGGACAAATCAATTCTTAGTATACAAAAATGTAGATCTCGTTAGAACACACAAGTTATGCTCAAAAGTATATTTTTTTCGAGTGAACCATTTTGGAGATATTCCTTGTTTTTGTACGAGTTTTGCAATACTTATACCCTTCCCAAAAGGAAGATCGTTATTCGCTTTTTATCTCTTGGCTGTGCCACGAGAACGTAATTTCAGAGTCTTCATATAGCCACCAGCTTTAGATTTGACTTTCGTTCAAAGTCTACTGCATTCTCATATTGCTCTTGCACCTACAATAAAATTAGCAATAAGGTAATTTCTACAAATGTTTGTAGGAATAGTTAGTACAAGAATAGAGAAAGTCATATGAGCGCAATATCAGACTTTGTATTTTTGTTTTCATAACCTGAATTAGTACCAGTAATTCAGTGTTGGCATAAATCACAGTACTGTCTAATTTGTATAGCAAGTGTAATAGCCTATGCCATGTTTATTAACGAAGACAAAACATTAATATACTCTTAAATTTGCATAAATGGGAGTAACCCCTAGTAAAGTTACGAAGCGATAGCTCAGCTAGTATACGGGTTTAATAATGTGAACCAAAATTAAGGAGCAGTCGAGAGATATACAACACTCTCAGCCAACATCAACACCGGAAGCGCTATCGTCAGGCAAAGAGAATCTTCTAGAACGTTCTGGAACTCTAACGAGCTGATCTATAAGTCAATTTACAAATGAGAGAAGATAAGCGAATTAGTGGTTTAGCGAGTATGTTTCTGGTAGGAGAAAACGTGCTGACGATAGCTGTGATGTGCAGCGAACATACTGAACCCTTGTGAGTGAACTATCCGGAAGAAGAGGCTACGTCGTGGTTTTTAATTATGCTGGTACGTCACGAGGAAAGTGTTGTGATAGTGAAAACTAAATGAAATCACAGTGAAAAGTTGAACTAGATCACAAACAAAGGAACACTGAAGTTAGTGAGGTGACAGCAAAAATTCTTTGAGATCACAATAAGATAGGCGATTCACCTTATTTGATTGTAGCCTATCATTTCATTAATTTTTGATATCCGGATTTTACTTTTGGCTTGTATTGACATTGGAGTAAGTGGTTGGTTTGATGATTAGATTTCATTGATGAGCAGCAAACCATACTGAATATTAAAATACTGTAGAATCGGCTATAAAATGAAAGGTAGATGCTTCTGTGATGTACCTCAGGACAGTGTGACACCTTCGTCCATCTAAGGAAATGAGCTGTAAAGCCAGTGACGAAGACAAATCCAAGGCATGCTTGCCGCTTAACAGGTTGCATACATTCAAATCATAAGGTTAGGTGTTCCACTGATATACCACACATTGGATTGATCTTGGTAGGAGAGTGGAAATGCTTGAGTTGGTAGTGCACGCTGTGAGCTGGAACGTTGCCTGATGATTTCTGAGGTTTTCTGGAGATAGGGTGGTTTCACGTGATATTCCAGATTCTTGACCACAGAACAAGCGATGCGTAAAATCCAGTTATGAAGTCCACGTCAGCAGCATCCATGTAAGTACTGATAACACGACCTAAGGCCTGGGCACGCAGCTTTGAGAACCAATATAGTGAGATGCTATATAGCATAAAACATGCATTTCAGCAATCAAAGTTAGTACATAAGACATAGTTAAAGTCTGTAAAATGTTTAGGATCCAAAAGTTTTCATTCGATGCATTTGAAATTGCAATTTATGTGTACACAAATTCTTACCCATATTTTAACTTAATTCTAGTCATACTAACTTTTATTGCTTCATTTCCTGTTGGTCCTCAAGGTCTAATTATTATTTAGGAATAAGGCTAATATTTTTGTAATGAAATTGGTTAAAATAATATTAATTCTTTTAGGGATAAATACCTCATTTTACCAGTAATTTAGCAGTAAACAAATGTTGAATATGACATTTCATTTTTTGTTTAAAATTACATTCACAGTGTAATTTGTATTTATTTGATAACATTACACTAAGCATGCTAGCAACAATTCATCTCATCACTTTTTAATTTCTCCAATAAGTATAGTAAGTAGAGGAAGTTTGACCCAAAATTTCGGTGCCCAGATTACACCGGAAATATGTTTTGAGGCCCCCTGAATAAAAAAACTGCGTATGTGCGTACGCATGCGTGTGTGTGCGCACTCGCGTGTGTCTATGAACAGCATAAGTTGGTTAAAAACTAAAGGTGATATTTAAGTTTAATATTTTTTGAAGGATGCGACACAAAGATTTTAAGAAAATCCACCATCATAAACTACACTTTACATGGAAAATTTTTCGAAAATCTTGATTTTCTAAAAAAATGCCTAAGATTCTGAATAAAATGTCATACATTTAAGATATTTTTATAACAAACAGAATCTATACTTGAAATTTCATGCTATGGCCCATGTAGTTCTATTTACTCTAGATGACTTTTTATAACTGGTAAATCGTAAGAGATAGACACAATTTTAGCATAAAAATCTAGATATCGTTAAATCACACAATTTATGTCCAAATTACTTATTTGGGCGAGTTTTGCTATACTTAAATTTTTTTCACTTTTCCATCCCTTGACCGTGCAAAGAAAACTGATTTTCATAGTCATCCTATGGGGACTCTTTTAAAAATTTGACTGCCGTTTAAAGCCTAATGTATTCCCCTTGCACCTACAAGAAAATAAGCAATAAGATACTAATGTTTTATGTCAATTAACATGGAGTAGATAGGGGAATAAGTGTTTGTAGAAATAGTTTGTGCAGGAGTAGAGAAAGTCATGAGTGCAATATATCAGATTTTTTATTTTAATACTTTCTTTCCCCCCCTTTTTTGGGGGGGTTTCCTTTACCTACTTAATATTCCCTTATGTAGGACCTACACCCCCTAGGAATTACAAGTCAGTACCTAGGTTCAGGCGCCTGTAGGGGAGCACAGGAATCTATGGACCAGGCAGAGTGACGTCCTGGAAGCGAGTGGTCAGCCAAGCACTAAGGAAGAGGGTGTGAAATGCAGGCGAAAGCAATGATTGGAAAGGTGATAAACGAGCAAGTGGTGGAATGAGTGGCGGAGTAAACCGGAGAACCCGCCTGACGCCGCTTCGTCCACCACGAATATCACTTGCGAGTTCCTGAGATCGAAGCCAGGCCACCTAGCTGGTAAGCGAACTCTTTAACCGCTCGGCCACAGCGTTGCCCTCCGGTTGACTTCATTAATTTATACCGAAAAATTGTACTGACAAATACAAACTGCGGGAAAGAGTTTTAAAATGTTCAAGGTTAAGATAAATCTATTTCACACTTAATACAGTTTAAAAAGAGTTCAGTGTATTAAAAGTCTTTCTTCGTCTACTCCTCTGCAACAATTGAGTGATATGTTCACTTTAATGTTAGCAAAACTTATCATTCTTATTGAAATTTTATAGAAAGCTAGGATTATAGGCAGACAATTAATGAATAGCTTTTAAAATTTTATACAACTATAACAAGTATATCGAATTGAAGTATAAAATTGTAGTCTATGTCACCAAATTTCATAATTATGAATTTTGATATTTGGTCTATTTGACCTTATCACTATACATGGTGGAAGGGAAGTCATTTAATTCCTTCTAATATGTTTCATAGAAGCATTGCAAACAAAAAGGTCTAATGGCATTTTAGTCTTTGATCAGCCAATTTAAAAAATTAAATGACTTTAGATCCAAATTGGATGCGTAGCTGGTAAGTTGCGTAGAGTAATTTATTTCTGACATGGCTTCGGTAGTAATATGGCACATCACACACCTTTGGAAATAATAGGTTAAAAGACGTGAAGGAATACTTAGAGCAGCTCTTTCAGACGTGAAGTAAGTCAACAACGTTGTATTGAGGTTGGTCAGGGAATTGACCTGGTTTATATACACAGGTCGGGCACTTTCGCTTTCATGTAATGTTTTGGAAGCTAACGCTTGTGATTGGTCTACACTCGCACAGAAAACACAGAAGGACAAGGCAGGATATGTGTTTGTTCTCAAGACGCACCTTTGCGCTGTTTATTCATGTACTGACCTAGGAAAAGTGACACACATACCATCTGCAGTGTTGCCAGGTTGCTTTCGACAAAACTAAAATATCTCGGTTGGAAATGGTCAGAGACAAAAACGTAAGATACAAAATGTGTTCCAAATACCGAGATCTACCACTGGTTTAAATTAATGTAATAACTTCCCTTCCACCCGATATATACACAACACGTCCACGAGATATATATTCTGAAGTATGTCAACAGTAAGTTTGTTGGCATAAATAAATAATAATTACCATCTGAAGTATCACTTAAACGTTTCAAAATTACACATCACATACAATATCACTCAGAATACATAAACTGATTTTAAAATCTTTGCCAGTGTCCATTATTTTTCATGGCTTTTCCGGTGTAGGCCGCGTCATGTAGGCAAACAGTCCAAGGAGGAGGTCACATGACCTGCGAAACATCGACAACCAACGAGGCCTACACCGCAAAGTCAAGAAAAATAATTATTTAAAATCGTCTATTTAAATACTGTAACAGAACAGCAAAACCCAAATCCATCACTTTATTGCCCTTTACATTTTACTACACAGTTTACTTCTTGTTGTTAACACAGCTTATAGTATTTTCTCCTATTACAATTCAGAATTGTCTGATGATCTGTCTCAGTCTTTCAATGTCTTTCTGCGGTTTCTCTGTCTCTTATACCGTCACTATTACAATACTATTACTCGACGACACATACGTACTCACTGACAGGGTGGCCGACTCACTTTAGTAACTAAAAGCTAACTCTACACGATAATTTACACAACTAAACAACAACTCATCGTGACTCAAAATTAACCGCGCTGTCTCTGTCCTATTTATACTGGAGTCGATGTCTCGTGACCTTTCGAGATCTTCCCATGCATACGTGTACAATGACTCAGCGAGAATCAACGAGAAGCTTTTCGGCCCCTTTTATTGTTATGCACGCCACCACGGCCACGGCCACGGCCGCCCGGCCTCCCTTAGAATACCTAAACAAACGTAGTATAAGTTACGTTGAGTTGAAATATACCTATGAGCTAACATCCTACTTTTGTGGCATTTTCCAAATAGGACATTTAAAATATATATATTGGGAAAACTCGTCCATGGGTATAAAGTGTAATCTTAGGATATACCTAATGGGGAATTGTCAGGGGTATGCTTGATATAACCGTGTGAATATTAACATTTACGTGCGATGATTTAACATAGGTATTAAAATAAGATATTTTCAATTTATTCTTCTTGAGCTTAAGCGTTTTGTTATCTCATCAATTCATTATAAAGCAGCAAAATTGGACACCGCTCAGAGAGATGGATGATTTCAGGTACAGTTTGTTTAAAAGTTCATGGTCCCTGGCAGGGATGCAGCGAGTCAGTAGGTCAGTAAATGATTCCAGATAAACAGTGATATCTGGAGCTGCAGTCGTGCTTTTAATCGCGTTTGTGATAATGGTGCCAACCTTGGAATCTGTATTCACACCAGATTAAAGCTAAGAACTCGCTCAAAAATGTTATTTTCAGTTCATGCAGTATATTTAGCTTATGCAACTAAACTATGTTTTCCACTACTCCATCTTTTTCCCGCTCATCATTTTCTACCTTATCTATATTTTTCAAAAACCCTGCCAGTCTGTTTCGGTTACAAGTGACATACTCTCGAGCGTTATACTGTGCAATTCCTTAAGAATAACTCACCTGTTACATTTCTCTAACTATTCGTTTTACCTTGGCCCAAACTAATTCTATGGGATTAAGATCACATATGTACGGGGAGCCAATAACGACAGTGTGGCCCAATAAAATAAAAATCTGTCTGCTTTTAGATTCTCTTTAGGTTTGTTTCAATCATCCTATAAAGATCTATTTTACATATAGAACTGTCACTCTGAACCCCTTTGTTCTGCAATCAGAATATGATAGAGCACTCCTAGGCGGAGGTTTATCTGCTTCTACATTACTTTTGCCTTTACTTCCGACATAAAACTTGTGACAAGTATGATTTAACAGTTAAAATTAAGAGAAATTAGCAGCGTGTAAACAAAGCGCAAATAAGATTTGAGGTAATTTGGCAACGTAACCAGCAGAGCAATGTTACGTTGATGTCTGCAACACTCTGGTTTCAGTTCATGGAAAGTCTCCTACCTGTCCTTGATTCCCCTTAGACCATGAGCTGGTGAACAGACAACTGTCAACTGCAGTGGGTTCCGCGCCGTTCAAATGCACGTAAATATCGTGGATATGCCAAACTGTGTATAACCAAGTTAGGCACCTGGAGGGCCAATTGACGAGTTATTTGGTTAAAAAGCAGCAGTTCCTGGTTGCCGGGAGGGACCGGCGTGCTGATCACGTCCCACCTCCAGCACTGCATCCCCACTCATGATGCCTTTGGTGGGCAGAGGTGAGGGACGTAGCGGCCCGGAAAGGGCTTTTGCCGGGGGTTATAAGCAGAAGTAGTGCGCCATGAAAATGCCCGACTTCATATTTAAAAAAACATGATAGTCGGAGTTGCGTCGCGTTCACATCGGTTTGTTTTGATTTGCCGCCCTAACAACCTCTGGTTTAGTTGCACTAACCTGTTTTAACGATGTCCAACTTTCGCTGCCTGCGCCTCCTCCCCCTGCCCCTTCTCCACCCCCTCGCCCATCAGGTACATGCTTAGCCCGTCACTTAATTGCTCCATATTGCTAATGAATAAAATTCTCCGTCTTATACATGTTGAAGTCTTTCTTGGTATTTCAGTTGTAAATGCTCCTTCCAGTTATTTCTATTTTAAACAATGCTTTTATTTAATTTGAGAATATTTAACTGATCCCTTAAATATTGTGCTTGTCTGTTTATCCATTCTACAAATCCCCCGACATCTTTTAAGAATATCATTCAGCTGCGTTTATTACATTTTCCTGCCTTTTTGTCATTTACAACTTTATATAAACGTTGGTATGTCCATCAGTTAATAAAACTTCATCTTTGTTTCTGTCCTTTATCTTCTTATTTAAACTTGTTTAGAGCGAATTTGCACATATCTGTTCAGTGTTTTGTTTAACTCTGCTTTTTCAGTGATATTGCACCCTAAATAATTAAATTGTTCACTTGTTCGATAGTTTTATAATTGGTTATAATTTTAGTCCTTAAAATTCATAATTTCTGTTTTATTTTCATACATGTGCAAATCATATGCAATTGTCACCTGCTTCGTATATACACTGATTTCCATATTTTCTTTTCCAGTCTGTAATTATGACCTAGTCACATGCGTTTGAAACGGAGTTGAATATAATTTGGTATCCTAGAAAAGTTATGTAAGCTTCTACTGCACTAGATATATATAACTTTTTCTGTAACTTTAAGCGTACATTAATGTGAACAGAATTTCATGTATTGTCACTGTGTGTTTCATGGACTGATTGCTAATACTCTATGTTTATTTTTATTCACAGCCAATACAATACACTATTGTTTATTTGGCTCAGAAACAGAAGATCTGCGTTTGTTTTAAACAAAACTAAAATGTTTAAAATGAAAGCTGTTCCCATAGACAATAAGACCAAAAATCCATTATGTTGCATTCTATGGATTTCTCTACTCATTTTTTCCCAACTATGAATTCTTACAAAAGCGTATTGTTTTGTCTATTGCTTCCTGTACTAAGTAGCATGAACGTCGGCAGACTTTTTTCCAGGGGGGCCCAAAGGTTAGAATTTTGCAATCAGATAACATTGATTCATTATTTTGTTGTCAAAAGTAATAGTATTTGTTGCGGATATCCGTATAAATTTGCACTAAATAGAAATTGTTCTTTACATAAAAATTAAAATAATAGTTAAGTAGTCAGCACATTAAGTTCATTAATTTCCAAGGGGGGGCCGCGGCCCTCCCTTGCCCCCCCTTCGCGACGCCCATGCTAAGTAGGGGAAGTATTGCATTCCACCCAACAATTCGATATCACAATTTCACTGGCGAATAATAGTAAGAAACGGATATAAACACTTGACACAAATGTAAAAACTAACAACGGAGTTGATGAGTGTTCTTCTGTTGTCAGAATTGATGATGACTTACTGAACACGGTTACGATTTGCAAATCGTATTAGAAAGTTTTGTTTCCATTTCCCTAAGGACCTAGCTTCCCTAGATACACTCATGCTCTGACAGTACGTGCATATACCTACCTCTAGTTTTTCTAGGTCCTCCATGAAACTGGAAGCAAAAGCAGGTCTTTCTTATGCTTTCCAACAATATTCCTCTTCCCTCTCTGTCTTGCTTCGTGCTAGTATTTCTGGAAGGGATGAGGGTGCTGTGTATGTTACATAAAGCGGGAACGACCCGCCCACCCTCAGCTTGCTAGACAGTGTCACAATCCTTTACAGTATACTCAACTCTCCTCAAAAATAGACACCTCTGAAATTTTACTCCACAAGATAGACATGTTACTTAACAGCCTCTCAGGAACCTGGGACTCGATTATTTAGCAGTAAGTTGCCCAATTGGGAATGGTATAGTGCAGTTCAGATTAGAAATTGTGAAAAGAAGACTTTTCTTCTTGCTATAAAGCTTATATTATGTAGATAAAACAGAGCAAGGAAACTAGTACACATTATTTTAACATTTCAAGCTGTCTCTAAACAGTAAGCAAGGACAATGTAAGTAACGGGAATGGTCTTCTATATTTCACTCTGAATTTGTAAAATAATATCCTTCTATTAGACTTTGCTATTAACA
Source organism: Tenodera sinensis (assembly GCA_030765045.1). Lineage (NCBI taxonomy): Eukaryota > Metazoa > Arthropoda > Insecta > Mantodea > Mantidae > Tenodera > Tenodera sinensis. Next base: position 45,168,518 of record CM060969.1, read on the forward strand.
GGGTGATTTTGAAGTTCTTTAAAGCCTCATTTAGTGGCATTATCATTATTCTGATTTATTTTCAAGCTGTAGAATATGAAAGATTTCATTGTTGATATGTACACCTGATGCAACGTTCCTAAAAATTGAGTCAAGTGGTAATTCCATTACTATTGCAGTTTTGTAGCCACTCGTACTAATTCTACTTCCTGGGAACTCGGAAAATAGCTATTAAATGCCAATATCTTCAGATGGTAGTATTTTCAAAAGTCGATATATAATGTGTACTGCAGGAAACCATATTGGCGTCTGACAAGTAAAATTAACACCTAATAGTATCATTAAAAAGCCTTGCATTAAATAACAAATGATAATATAATATAACCCTTTTATTGTAGCCAAAACAGTCCTTAACCGATCTTCGTGTATGCAACTGGACTATTCCAAAGTGCCACCAAGTTTGTTATTTCTGAGATTTACTTTTATTTGCTACATGCAGAGCAAGTATTCTTTTTTTCACTGAAACAAGTCGATGTAGAGATTGCACCAGAAACACACCCTTTGTGATTCAATAATGCCACCCCATGAACTAGAAAGACCATAATTCCAAAACAAAAGGCTAAATGAATTTGAAATTTGATATTAGTCCAAGATCTCCAAAGATACGATACAGAGGTTTTCAAAAATGTACCCATAGTACATTAAAATGTGCGTTGATTTGATTTTTCTTAAAATTCGGACCGAAGATTATATTTAATATGCCATTGGTTTGTTCATCTTGAATTTTCTGTAAATACCTGTTCTGAATACCTAATTCTATAAATAAAGGCGTATTAAATATCGAACTTGGTATCTAAGTTCAACATCTTCTAAGGATATGTGCTGAAGATTTTCAAGAAAATACTACCCCAAATTACCCTTTAAATGAACATTTTTCCAAGACGTTTATTTTCTTTAACAATGACTAACGAAATTGATTCGCGTATATGTTCAAGGTATTTGCAGGAAAAATAAAATGTATACATATATTTAATCTTTTAGAAATAGCCTCAGTCTGAATTAAATGTGCATAGTAGGAATACAATATACATGCATATGCACACACACACAGATATATATATATATATATATATATATATATATATATATATATATATATATATATATATATATATATATGTGTGTTTTTTTTTTATTGACAATTGCAGATAGTATAATGAACAACATTACATTAATATTTGCTACATTTGCATACTTATAGTTTTACTTATTGAATAGTATGCTATTAGATTCGCTAGTACATACCTCTGAGCAGGCGTGACACAGATGGCGTAGGGCAGAGTGGCCCAGTCTCGCGGTAATGAATGGTGTACCGTAACAGAGTGCGAATACATTTTACAATGTCAGTGACCTCATAATACCTAGGTCAGGAGACCGCAATTTGAGGTATGAAGCAAAACGGATAGTAAATGCTTCATGCGTTCTTCATTTCGCGGCGCAATTACGACCATGGGAAAAAACATCAGGTAGTAAACTGTGTAATTCGTTTGAAGCAAAACTGATGATGAAGAAGAAGAAGAAGAAGAAGAAGAAGAAGAAGAAACAACAACAAATACTAACACGCTGAATACATATTAGTGAATAATTTATCAAAATATCGCACTGGTACCCCTAATGACCTGTATACGGGTGTAGCAAAAGTCATTACATTAATTTAAACCAGTGATAGACCTCGCTAGTTGGAACACAATTTGTATCTTACATTTTTGTCTCCGACCATTTCCTACGGAGATATTTTAGTTTTGTCCAAAACAGGCTGGCAACACTGCAGATTGTGTGGGTGTCTCTTTCACTGGGTCAGTACATAAACAAACACCGCAGCGGCGCGTTTCGCGAGTGTAAACAAATACTATGCTGTGTCCTCCTGTTTTTACTATGCGATTGTAAGCCAATCAGAATAATTATCTCCCAAAACCATCCTTCGTCGTGTTTGCAAGCGACCGGCTTGTTTATATGCAGAAGCCGGTTCGGATCCCAACCAACCTCAACGCAACGTTGTCGAGTTACCTTACGTCTGACGAAAATCCTCGGAATATTCCTTTAATTCTTTTAAGTGATTAATTATTTCGAAACCCTGTGTGATGTCCCATAATTACTGCCGAAACTACCTCAGAAATACGTTACGCTACGTACCTTACATGCAACAAACTATTACCTATGTACATTCTTGTGGAATTACGCATCCGATTTGGAACAAAAACAATTTTTTTTTCGAAATCCGCTATGCTATTAGAAGTTTTTGTTTGTCACGCTTCTATGAAGCACTAGTAGAAGAATGTAGTAAGTTCTTTTCCACCCGGTATTACTCATTGCAACATAAAAAACACAATTTTTCATATAATATTTTTATGTAGTTAACTATTTCCGTAATATTCTTTATTATTGGTTTGAATTTTTTAATGGATACACATTTCTCAACTGTAAATCCTTATTCCGTCTTTCTCCTGTTCACTCAAAGATCTACGAATTCAAAAGCCATCACATAGCAACACGTTGTTTGAAAATCTATTGTTTTAACTGCTATGTCACATAACCCAATTTATAAAAGTGAATTGAAAGTTTATCTCGAATAATTAGCTATAGATACAATAATAAATCTTCATAAGAGTAATTTTTATGAGTATGTATACAAGTCTTTGAATGCAACACATCAGATTTTCTTTCATACGATGCATGAGCAACAAAAGCTGATAAATGGTATGCAAACAGTTCTGCTTTGTTGTCCGTCTGGTGCACGTATCAATCCTGAGTTTACATCTTATCACACATTTACAGTGTTTTGTTCAAGCACGTGAACTTGACATTCCTGATTTTTCACAGTAAATGTATGGAAATAAGGTCCACAGGCTCAAGTACTTTCGTCTCATCGATATGCAGTCAGGTGATGAACATTTGTAGGGAGTTTATGCATGATGCCACACAAAGCTTCATTAAAAGTCTACACGGATTCATGATCGTTTTCGAGGTCTCTGGTATGTCGGTCTTCATGACATGAGTGGGGGGAGAAGGGATTGTCAAAGTGTTACGAAACATTGAACCTGTAACTCAAACATTATAAACTTACGAGCTTTTATTTCTCTACTAGATACTTGACAAAAGAAATTATAGTGATAACTAGTATTAGGCCAAGAATTTGAATTGTTCGTTCTGAAGTATTAGCATTTTTTTATTGGAAATCAAGTTACTAATAAAAGTAAAATTTCTTGCACAATGTCCTGGTAAAGTGTAAAACCTGACTTGTGTAAAATAATAAAAGAATACAATTTAAAAATATTAAACCACAAAACACAGTCTGGCTTTTCTTAGATCGTATCACAAGAGAAGAAAAATTTTAATTGGAACAGAAATAATTGAAGAAGTGAGCTGTTCTAAATAATTCGGAAGTTTGAACACATACAGCCATAACATGGAAACAGAAAAGCAGTAAAAAATTTAGATGTTTAAGAAATAAAACACCTAGGGAAACAAAATTAAAATTTAACATTTGCAGCACCAGTGTTCATTTATGAATCAGAAACACAGCCCTTAACAAAAATGGAGGAGAGAAACAGAATCAATCGAAATATGGTTTCCCAAAACAGTTGGAGTAACGTTAAGAAACAAAAAGAGGCGTAAATATATCAGGATCGAATTAAAATTTTTCAGATTAAATAACAAGATAAAGGCGAACAAATACAATTGGTTTCAACATGTAACGAACGAAGATAGATCTCCTAAAAGGATGTTAAATTATAAACCTTAAGGCCATAAAAGTATTAGAAGGCCCAACCAACGCTGGAGAGATCATCTGCTATACATTTCCATTGGGGAACGGAAAGGGTCAACAGGCCCAAGTCACGAAGTTGATGATGATGATGATGATATAATGACGAGATGATGATGGTGATAATGCAGATGGTGGTGGTGGTGATGGTGATGGTGATGGTGATGGTGATGGTGATGGTGATGGTGATGGTGATGGTGATGGTGATGGTGATGGTGATGGTGATGGTGATGGTGATGGTGATGGTGATGGTGATGGTGATGGTGATGGTGATGGTGATGGTGATGGTGATGGTGATGGTGATGGTGATGGCGGTGGCGGTGGCGGTGGCGGTGGCGATGAATAGGAAGGTTTGACCTCAGTGAATCAGCGAAAATCAAATTAGGGTATGGTTTCGCCACCACAAGAAGGCAGCTGGAAGAATGTGCCACCATCTCCAATATTTATGCACGCCAATACCAGGTGAGTCAGCCGCCCCTTATTTTTTGGAAGGTAGGCCACCCATCAAACGCTATTTATGCATTAGTCCAGTTTTCTGCTTACTAAAACGTATTGCTTGACGTTCTTAAAGAGACGAATGTGCAAAATGCAGAGGAAGGGCGGTTTAAGGGACAGAATGTACTCGTCGCAAAAGTACATCTCAAAAACGTATGACTCGTTTACTAAGAGCGAACTCCGTTTTCCAGCTGACTTTACAAACTTTTTATTAGAGTATACATAGGAACACATTTCAGTGAACGCCCCTGATAAAATGGACCTACCATATGAGTACACTAACAACGTGAACGAAAAAGAAAATGGCGGATTCTTGCACTTAGAGCCGGGATTGGTTGCACAAAATTACATACACGCCTTAACCAACATACAATCAAAACGCACATATTCTTAAACAACGAATTATTTAAGTTTGGTTGTAAACTACATCTCGTACATCTCATATAGTAGTATATAAGTAATAATATTAAAACGCCTAGCAAAGGAGTAAAACTGTCTTAAAAGGCTAAATTGCGCAAGTAAAGTCGCGAAGTGGCAATGTCATAGCGCCTGGCATACACTTTCTATGCTTCAACTTGGAATGCTCTTTGTCACGTGTCCAAATAGCTAAATAGAATTATAACTGTATCCTGTGCGCTAACCTCAGGGATATGGGTTCGCGTCTCGGCGTTGTACAACTTTTTTTTTCATCAAAACTTGGAAACCCAATTCACAGTAATCTAAAGTTAAAGTCCCAGAGGGTTTAGGACATAATTTAAATCGTTTTTGATTGTCTGCATTTTGTAACAGAACAGATTCTGCCACATTGGACTGGCATGATGCAGTGTGTTATTATGAATGTCAACTCCATTCTCCACAGGGTATTTGACTGAGTGAGTGAGTGAGTGTGTGGGGTTTAACGGCCCGTCGACGAGGTCATTTGGGCCAGGGTATTTGAACCAGCTCCACATCAGACAGATTACGTACCAGTCGTGTGTTCGTTCCAAGGTTATCTTAACAAATACATTCCGTTTAACAGCTTCTGTTAAATACTTGGATAGAATCTAGCACAAGGGCTGATGTTTTCATGTTAGACTATAAAATGCGGATTGCATAAAACTAAAAAATAAGCGGCAGCTGACTCACCTGGAATAACGCACAGTGTTGCCACATAAATGCATAATATTTACCCCAGCAGTTACATGCAAGTATTAGATCTGGCAGCCAAAATGATTCACACACACATACACACACACACACACACACACACACACACACACACACACACACACACACACACACACACACACACACACACACACATTTCTTGGTAAACAAAAGATTTACTACGTCATCAGACTAACAGTTTAAGTCCCCTCTCATCCTTCAGAACTCTCCTGCCTATTGGTCAGGTGTTCCTTACTCCGGATATTGTGTACATTTATAAGCAGGCGCAGCAGAAAGAGCAGCTCTGCTTCATTTGTGTTATTATGATGCGTCTTACATAAATAAAGAAAATAGCATCCTTTGGGGACAGATCCTCTAAGGAGCGATCATATAACACAGCAATTCCTTATGTGCGGTTATGATATTCAGAAGGGGGATTCCCCGCTTGTTGCCTACCTCAGGAGAAATACCACTAAAGAGAGATTGCATCTTGAGTTATTAAATATGTTGATTTACATGCAGGAAGTTCATAACAGTAAGCTTGGTGTTCGTAATGGCAGCTAGTAATACCGAACATCTTCTTTGCTTTTAAAGGTATTTGTATAACATACAAAATTTACTGAGCTGGTTTAATTTATGTCAGTATTTGTTGTAATGTTTCAACTTAAACTAATACTGCTCATTGTGGAAATCTTTTAAATTATGTTTATTGTATCATTCAGGTTATCATAATGTTATAAATAGGGAAGGTACCGCCATACAGTAAACGAAATGTTGCGGAGTTTGGACCAACGCAACAACGTTGTAGATAACGTTGCATAACTTACATTTATTGTTGTCACCTTTTACAGTAAATTATTCTCTGCGAAATTCTTGTGCAACTTCATCAATAGGTGAATATTTTGATTTTCGCGTTCCAAGCACTTTACTGTGTTGAAGTAGTATCCAGAGGCAGTGTGTTTTATGCTGTCACTGTACCGACGCATGACGTCACGTCCGCCTATTTGGCAAGTAACTTGCGACCACCTCATTTCGCGATAACTGAATAAAGGTTCGAAGCCTAATTATAAACAAAAGAATAGAGATAATATTACCTCAGTGAATGACGAATTTGCAGAATATTTGGGAATGTGCGATCACCAACTATTACTTGAAAATATTGAAAAATAGTTGTTCCCTTCTTTCTTTTCCTTTCGCTCTACAACAGTTCAGTAAAGTGTTGTGTTTCCGATACATACTAGTGTCTGTGCGGAATAAGTTGGCAGAAAGAAATAGCGATATTGGTTGAAAATGACCTGAGTCCGCTCACTTGAGTACAATGAAGAACCCTCCTTAAGGGAATACGTTTTCCTGTCAAAATCGTTCTTATTGTCAAATATCTTTCACTGTGACACCTCTCACTCAATACTGCCTAGTAATGGCAGTGGAGTCAGCCCACTTGCTCCTTCCCCTTGAGAGGATCTCACAACACTGCATGCGAGCAAGAGTAGTAGTCACTAATCCGCACTAATCCGGATTATAAAACCCGCAAAGAATTATTGCCTCATCAACAATGAAGGACTAATTGCTCACAGTGTTGCAAATATAGAAAATATATCAACTATAACTCCTAATAATTCTTTATTAAAAATATATAATCAACCTAATAAGGGATGGGGTTTTCTTAAGTTTTAGAAAAGGGATCGTTCTGTCAAAAAAGTTGAAAAACACTGCTGTACAGTAAGTGTGATTACAACTCCACCTCTTGGCAATTTTCAATTTTATAAATAAAGAGAAAACCTTAGAACAATTCTATGCTCTGGCACAAAGTAGATCATTGCGAAAACAAACTTTATTTAAATATAAAATATTTCGTTTTAAATTATTCTGGTGTATTACATATTTCTAAAAGTTGACTATGACATGTCGGTGAATAAACTTGCTTTTTATTGAGCCTAAAACAAAAATATATAATGCTGCAGTTGAGATTATAGCAATTAAAACCTTAAGTGACCATGGGATTAGTTACTCGTAACTTGTTCTATTGATTGGGAAGCACCATCTAGTGGAATGTTTACTAGCTATTAGATAGTGGAAAATCGTAGCTACGAAATATATAGTGCTTCGTATACATTCGAAGTGTCTGGCATACGCTCATATACAGACAGGTTTACCAACTTCTCAGTTTCTGCTATCGATTTCTATCAACGGTTTTAGCTTGCACTATTAAATTTGATTCTGCCAGAAAATTAATGATACGCTTTTTAATAATACGTACTATGTTATATTTAGCATTATTATTGTTTATTAATACGACAATAATACGTAATGCAATTTTACTTACTCTGCCACTTACGATATCTACTGCATTCTACCCAAACTTAGGTGTTAAGATGGTCCCGTAACTAGATCTTTTTGATATCTCTGAAGACCAAAAGATCAAAATTGTGGGCATCTATGTTTGAAAAGCATTATTCCAAAATAAGAAGGAAAATGTATGTCATGTTTCATATTTGATTCATAGCTGTACGCACAGATGCCAGGGTAAAATGTTCAATAAAAAAAACTAAGAAAGTTGTTTCATGTTGAAAATTTGTTCATGCTTTTTTATGACTATTTTTAAGAATTTGCATTTTATGACTTTGATTAGAATACCGTGTTTATAGAATAAAATGTGATCGTACAAAGGGTAACTTGGGCCACAGGGGTTTTCTTTAAATTCTTCATCTTAAAAAAATAACAGCTTAAGTAGACTATTAAATCGACATTTTGTTTTAGAGTTACACTCTCTCTCATATACATAGATACAACCACACCCACAATATACCTTTTACAAAATATATCACTTTAGCTTTCAGAGAGCCTTTTAATGCGTATTTTTAGTAAAATCTTGATGTTAATTAGTGGAGAGAATGAAATACTTTATGCAGTAATAGAGAATATGCTCATAAAATTAAAAACAATCAACACAACCTATGGTTATAGAAAACAATTTAAAAAATAAAAAGCTGAAATAGATCATTCTGTTATCTGGTTTCCCAAATGACGAGTGCATTGCAAAGTTTTGTATTTTTAATGTTCTTTCAGAACAATTTCTATGTCCATTACTACACATTTTTAGTTATAAGTGCATAAAATTTCAAATAAATGAAAATAGTAATAAAATATACAAAGTTTACAGTAAATTTACATTACCTACTAAGCACTAGAAATCGTTAAATGACTAACTACTGGGAGCCAGTAAACCTATAAATGATATCTATACCCTCTGCGGTTTATCTTGTCTCTGGCCTAGAGAAAGAGAAGGAGATATGTTCAAAAGAGACGTAGATACTCACCCCTCTGTGTCTGTGGTTATGGAGAAGGTGGGAGAAAATTCGGCTGTTTCATATGAATAGGCTTTTGGCGTTTCTGCACGCCAAACATTTTTCTGCCCCCTGCCCCTAACTGCCGTGGTGGGAGAGACCTTCCAGTTTTGTGCCCCTAGAGGCAAGTTAAACCACCGGAGGTATAGTGTTTACAATGTCCATTGCAAATTTAATACTAATTTACACTTGTTTCCAGCGATGTAGGCAAATGTACTTTCGTATTTGGCTTTCGTTGATGCTTCTTTAATTGGTCACAACAATCCCTTGGCAAAAATCCACCATTTTGTTTTAACTAATTTATTACGAGGGGTTCTCATTCATCAGGAGTTTTGGCAGGTTTTTTGTGCGATTTACACTCTGAAAATGAAATGAAATTCAGAGTGTTAAGAGTACGATGTTTTTGAAATGGATTTATATGGCGAATACCTTTCGCTCCTTAAATCACTTATTCAGTGAGATGTTAAGCCACGTTGCCTATATCCACAAGGGAAATGTAGAATGTACAGTAGGCTACAGGTCGCAAGCACTCAGAACATAGGGACGCGCGGAACTTCCTATCAGTTACAGACTCGAAGACCCATCCCACTCTGGTGCTGCCGAAAGAGGGTAATGAACAACCTGTCGACCAAGCAGCCCTCTAGTTCGTGAGGGGTATTCCTTCTTTTAAGCAAATATCTGCGTCATCTGTCCAGCAGCATCAAGCAATAGCACAAGGTCAAAGTACGCAATCGACGGGAATGAGGCTTCCAAATTCGAGTATAATGCATTACTGTATAGCCATCCGGCTTGGTAGTAAATTAATCAAGTTCAGCATTAACAATTTGGTTTATTATATGATTTCCAGACTTCATTACTTCTAGTTTAAAACAAAAGCTATTTCAATTATTACCTTTAAGCAATTTCTAATAACAGGAGTTGTTAGTGAAAGGAAGAAAGAAGCAAGTAAATAAAGAGGAGAAAAAGAAAGGAAACAAACTGTAAAAGCAAATATATTTCACTTGCACGTTCCAAACACTGCTGGGCTCCCCACTCTCTCCCCCAATCCGTCTCTCTCTCTCTCTCTCTCTCTCTCTCTCTCTCTCTCTCTCTCTCTCTGTCTCTCCACCTCCCTCCTATCCCAAATGATTTGCTGACTGTTGTGACATAAAATGTTGAAATAATAAGCACTTTACTTTCGCTGCACTCCTGAGCATAAGCTTGCACAACTATCATACTAATTGTCTAGCCAAATAAGGTTAGATCCAGAAGACCTGCACGACTAGGAAATATTTCTTCCGACTAATTACAGCGGCATAAGCCATGATGCCACAGCTATCTGCTCATCGACTAGATAACATCGAAGGCAATTTGAAGCGGAGACAGACCAAGATAAATTCTGGTAAGGGACAGCTTAGCAATATCTTACAAGTCATAGAAGATCTTAACTAAATAATACAGTTTAAAACATTGCTTTAATGGTGTATTAGCTGTCTTGAAAACTTCTTACCCGTTTTGCAGCCTTAGGTTGAGTTTGAATGACCCTTCTTTTCAGAATCATATCAATAAACACAATTATCACTAGTAATAATATTTCAAATCAAATTGGGAGTGCTGCAATAATACAGTCAGTCTATATCCACTTCTAACATTAATACGAAAGCAGTTTGTTTTTGTAATAATTCAGTTACATTTAACTCTTTCAGGTATATAACAATAATTAATTACGTTTTTGCAAGTTGCTAGTTGAGCTTGAGCTAGTTCATGTATTAAGTGTATTTAAGTTTCCATTGTGTACCTAAGTACAATTTATCCTGAATATATAATTAGCAGTTAAACGACATTGAAATAAAATGCTAAAGCATTGGTTAAATGAAAAGGTGCAACACAATATAAATGTTTTCTGTAAATAAAATTAAACCGTGCACTTAACTAAAGAAAGAAAAAGAAATATAGAAATAGAAAATAAAATGAACAAAGAGAAATAAAGACAGAAGGAAAGGAAGAAAGGAGGGAAGGAAGAAAGGAGGGATGTAAGAAAGGAAGGATGGAGGAAAGGAGAGAGCGAAGGAGGGAGGGAGGGAAGGAAGGAAGGAAGGAAGCAGAGAAGGGCGGACAGGAAGGCAGGACGGACGGACGAAAGAAACAGAGAAAGAGAGCGAAAGAGACAGAGACAGAGAGAAAGAGAGATAGAGAGAAAGACAGAAAGAGCTACAGGGCGAAAGAGAGAGAGAGAGAGAGAAAGACGGAGAGAGAAAGAAGGAAAGAGAAAAGGAACGAAAGGAGGAAAGAAAGAAGGAAAGAAAGTAAGAAACAAAAAAGAGAGGAACGAAGGAAAGGAGGAAGGAAGGAACTAAAGGAGGAAGGAAGGAAAGGAGGAAGGAAGGAAGGACGGAAGGAAAGGAAAGGAGGAAAGAAGGACGGAAGGAAAGGAAAGGAGGAAAGAAGGAAGCAAGGAAAGGAGGAAGGAAGGAAGGAAGGGAGGGAGGAAGGAAGGAAAGAAAGGAAAGGAAAGAGGGAAGGAAGGAAAGGAGGAAGGAAGGGAGGGAGGAAGGAAGGAAAGAAAGGAAAGGAAAGAGGGAAGGAAGGAAAGAGGGAAGGAAGGAAAGAAGGAAGGAGAGGAGGAAAGAAGGAAAGAAAGAAAGAGAAGGAAGGAGAGAAGGAAAGAAGGAAGGAGAGAAGGAAAGAAGGAAAGAAAGAAAGAGAAGGAAGGAGAGAAGGAAAGAAGGAAGGAGAGAAGGAAAGAAGGAAGGAGAGAAGGAAAGAAGGAAGGAGAGAAGGAAAGAAGGAAAGAAAGAAAGAAACAAACAAACAAAGAAAGAAAGAAAAGAAAGAAAGAAAGAAAGAAAGAAAGAGAGAGAAAGAAAGAAAGAAAAAGAAAGAGAGATAGAAAGAAGGAAGGAAGGAAAGAAGGAAGCAAACAAAGAAATAAAGATGACGGACTGACTGACTGACGGAGGGACGGACGGACGGACGGATGGACGGATGGATGAAGGGATGGACGGACGGACGGACGGACGGACGGACGGACGGACGGATGAAGGGATGGACGGACGGACGGACGGACGGACGGACGGACGGACGGATGGATGGATGGATGGATGGACGGATCGATTCATCGTTTTTGAGTTATGCTGTCCACAGACTGATAGACACACAGACACACACGGACCTTTTGCTAAAAATGCTTGTTTTGAATTCAGGGGATTCGAAAACATGCATTTCCGGTGAAATCTTGACATCGAATTTTTGGGTGCAATACAACGCTTCCCCTGTTTACCAGTAGAGAAAGTAAAAATGTCGGTTAGAAACCAAAATTGGTATTTAAGTTTAATGTCTTTCAAGGATGCGACACGAAGATTTTGAAAAAAATTATTCCACCCTAAACTACCCTTTACATGTAAAATGTTTCGAAAATTTTGATTTTCTTGAAAATGGCTCTAACGATTTTGATTGAAATGTTTGAGATATTTTTATGGTAAATGGAATGTATATCTTCCATTTTCTGGCTATAGCTTCTGTAGTCGTATTTACTCTTGATGACTTTCACAGTGGAGAGATAGGCCAAATTTTAGTATACAAAAAGTGTAGATCTCGCTAAAAACACAATTTGTTTGATTTTTTTTTTTTTTTTTTTTTTTTTTTTTTTTTTTTTGTAGAGTGCACCAGTTTGTAGATAGTCTTTGTTATTTCTTTAGTTTTGGAGAACTTATACTTCTGTCAAATGCAACATCGTTATTCAGGTTTTATGTTAACCGTGCAAAGAGAAGGGAATTTGAAAGCATGAGAAGATTTAATTATTGCTCAAAGTCTAATGTATTCCCATATACCCTTTGTACCTGCAAGGAAATAAGCAATAAGATAATTTCTGCAAATGTTTATCCTAACTAGCATGAAGAATATATAGGAATAAGAGTTTGTAAGAATGGTTAGTACAAGAATAGGGTAAGCCATGTGAGTCATCAGATTTCTTTTGCATACACCGACGGCATCAATCAACACAAATGTGCACAAAACCCTTTTCTTTACATTAAGTTTGACAGTTAATCTTTCTTGTCTCTGTCTGGTACTTTTCTTTTATCCATGGGGAAGTTACCTAATGCCAAGGAGCATTTAATTATGGAGGCTTACCAAAGAAGTCTGAAGCAATTTTACATGGTATATATACACATTTACTTACATATATAAGTATAGCGAGTTAATGTGAAATAATAAATGAAAACAAACTCTGGCCTTAATGAAGTTATAGTTTGTTAATGAAAAGCTAATATTTACAAAATGTTGTTGTTTTCTAGTGCCTTGCATCTGGCAATGAAGCCATTAGCATTCGTGCTTTCCAATACTTTTGAACTGTAGTTTCTTCTATTTACAAAATGTTGGGGATCACTTTTTAAATTACAATAAAAAAATTACCTTTCACATTAACAGTTTTAAAACGTTAATGTTAAAAGAGGAAAAGGAAACATGTTATAAAGCTGTGATATTCTCGGTATTATTCCAGCCTCGTTGAGAACTATAGTATCCTCCCTTGGGATTTTGCTTCTCTCTCCAATTATGAAATAGGAAATAACCTGATATGGTGTGTATGGGGGTCAGTCGACTTTGTTGCTTCTTTGGAGAACATAAAGCCTGTGCAAGTTTACTGTGACCAATTTTTACTGTGTAGATGACTGATCTTGACGTTTCAAATATTGACGAGAAATTCTTCTTTCAAATTTGGCGTAATTGTGTTCAGGTTATTACGTTTCAGTTTTATTTGATTGCTTATGTATTTTATATAGTTTTCTTTTACGTAATGTAGTTTAGATAATATGGTAAGACAACATTTTATGGCGGGTGACACAACAGCTAATAGTAGCTTGCCGCAACTTGTGCTGTATTGATAAACACGCTGTGAAATCACTTTAAAGCCGGTCATATAGTACTTTCCAATGTTAAGTTTTACATTGTAAAACTATTTCATTTTGATTTCACAGCGCGAGATGCCTTAGGCGGTAACGTATCTGGCCCGAATTCGGGAGGTCACGGTTTTGGTCCCTATGACCGAATTCCTGACCCAGTGGCTCTTTCGGAGGTTTCCCCGAGTCACTAGGCGAATGCTGGAAGGGATTTCCATATCCTCCCCGCATCTCTTGGGAGTGAGAATCCGAAGGGGTGGGCGAGGAACCGGAGTGCTCCTAACTGGGAAAATGTAGGGACCTTGCTCTGTTGCGGCAACGTTCCGGTCGCCCTTAGGATCCATTCCCCTCATCCATCCTCTTGGGGGTCCCTGTCAAGGGCATAGACCAAAAGATCGCCTTTCGTCGAGGTGCTAAGTTCTGCTCCGCAAGTTGTCATCGAGTCATTGTAACTTTTTATGCTGTTATATCTCCTACTCTATTGTTCATTTGCGAAATGCGAAATGCGAAATGCGAAATGCGAAATTCTAATGCGAAAGATTTAGAATCCTATGTGTAAGTTCTCAAAAGGACTTCGTAGTGATGTGAGTATTAAATAAGTTCATAACAATATAAAGCTATCTTAGTCGTTAAATTACAACAAAATGAATACTTTTAGTAGTAATTCTTAGCCGAAGAACCTTAAGCTTAAAATGCTTTGTTCATGTCCACAGAATCATAAGGCATGCTTTGGTTCAGCTATGAATTGCACTCGTTATGTTCACACTGATGACTGTTTCAACGACATTTTGGACGATTTTAATTCGAGCTCTGATGGTCATTAATTCTGCAAGCTCTACTTTAATTTTTCTCAATTAATGACAAATATAGATAAATTTGCATCCAATTTCATAGACATATGTTTAAACTTAAGCCATGTGCCAACTAATTAAAAGTATTATCAGAGCGAATAGAAAGAGAAAGTGTGATCACTCCACTGCTCTTCCATATGGTTATACAAGAGCTACCTGGCGCCTCCGTTAGGTGGCAGCAAAGGCGTTAGTGTGGCTATTAACAGCGCTTTTCGCTGGGCATTGCATTGGAGTATTGTTGTTTATGGTTGCTCTGTTTGTTACAGTGCGATGAATTGTGGTTAATTTTTATGAAACTGCGAATTTATAGAAGTAATCGACATGCCTATGTGTTTCGTGCTTGGTTGTAGATCTGGATATGAGGAATCCAAGGGCAAACATTTCTTTACACCTCCAAAAGTTAAACTACTGTTTTCTAAATGGGAGAGGGCCATGCCAAGAAAGGGCAAGTGCCTTTCTTCTAAAATTTACGTGTGTGATTCACATTTTTCATATGAACTTTTGATAAAGATACACTAGTTTATAGTTAATGGAGAAAATATTGAGATTGCAAGGCAAAGGTGGAAGTTAATGCCTCATGCAGTTCCACATCGTTTTCCTAATCTTCCTAAAAACTTATCACGGCCAATAGACTCCCCTAAACCTCCTTCACAGCGACTATCAAAAAGGGTTGGAAGAAATACCAATTTAGAAGACAGTGGGAATCATTCAGAAGGCCTTCGAAATACGATTGTTAATCTTCCCCTCACAGGGCATACCAGTGAGAGTTTAGTAATAAAGTAGGCCTACTAAAGAAGAGGTTAAAGCAACAACAGTGTAATATAATTAGACTAAAATGCCAATTGAAAGTAGCCAATGCAAAGATTCAAGTACTTCAAATGAAAGTAAATGGAAAGAATAGCAATATCAATGAATCTGATGGAGCAAAATACTTAACTGAAAAACAAAAAACTGTTGTTGATACAATTTTTAAAAGATCAAAGGCAACTAAAAAGAAAGGTATGAGATATAATGAGATATATTCCCACCATCATCCATCTACAGTGGATTTTCTCCAGTTGCACATGTTACAGTCAATTATATTCCAAATAAATTAGCAATATCATCTGAAGGCAATTGTGAGTATAGGCAAGGGCATCATTCGTTAACCAAATGAAGTTATTAGCAAAGGAAATAGTGAGCCATAATAGTGGAATTACAGGACATATAGAGAGCAAAATTAAGGACGAAATTTAAATTGATGAACCTGATATACCAGAATGCGAAAACAATGTACTTGAAATTATTCAGAAAGAGATGGCTAAAGAATGTCTGGTATATCACTTGAGTGGGTATATAGTACACAATTGTTCAAAGCATGTGTTAATTTACTCCATGACAAGTATGCAGATTTCCCCTCCGTATCACTTTTAACTGCAATTAAAGACCACAAAACTGGTACAGACAATTTATGCCTTATTTACCCTTCTAAATCTGTATATGGCATTCTTTCGCAAGTAGAGAGGGTTTTAGCAGATAGACTTTCAAATGAATGTAACTTGTGGAGCGATATATTTTTCGATTGTTGTGACAGTGTTTACCAAATTCGTGTTGCTTCTGGAATTGGGTGTTGTAAGGAACATTTACTGGATCTTGTCCCCAAATTAATTGTGCATTACATGAAGTGTCGCTTCTTTTTCCGCACCAAGGAAATAAGAAAGGAATTATAATCATCAAAGGCTGGAAAATTATCTCGGAAATTGTCGAAAGTTACTAACAGCTGATTTCAACATTGGTGAGTACATTCTTATCTGTAGAACAAAATACAAGTAGCTTGTACTATTCTTGCAGCAAAGTTAACCTTTCATTTACAGAAAATTATATTTTACTTTATTCCTTTAATGCCATTTTGCATTCTAGTGGTAACATTACTGTCTTGGATTTCTCTGAATGGCTGTCAGAATGTGTATGCGTGACTCAGTCATTGTTAAACAACAGTATTCTTCTACTTTGCTACTTTTCCAGTGAATCTCCTGCGAAACGCTAGTGTTTGTATTAGCATTGTACCGCACTAGCAGCTGCGCTGCCATCTGTGCGGCGGAACACATGAACTACAGCAGTGATCGCACTTCTCCTTTTATTCGCCCTGGTATTATCTAAAAAATTTCAAGCTCAATTTATGAAACAGTACATTGCTTAAGTATATTTTTATCTACTCTCATTCTTGAGAGTACAGTAAACCTGGTTTATCCGGCCCTCATTTATCTCCAGATTATGCGGAATAGGTTTGTACATTTCTTTTTAAATTTATTGTTCACATAAGATAATAAATTTAAGTATGATGAACTGTAGGTAGCCAAGTATTCGCTTTTTAGTTTGATTCAATGTGCGACACATGCATAAATTGCAATAAATTATGGTAATGTGTACTGTCTGTAAAATGCTACCTGCTAAGTGTACGAAAGATTTAGTGCTGTGTCACACGGTGTTGACGCGGTATGTTTCACCAGCTGTAAATAGCGCCGGTAGAAAGCGTTGACCTTGATTCCTACCCATAATTACACCTCCCTAAATCCCCTCACTTTTCCTTCTGTTTTTAAACCACGCGTGCCATTATGTTTATCCTGTGCGTTTCAATCAGATTGTTTTTCTGCCTTATCAAAGTGGTTGGGAATGTAATTCAGCCTACAACTTTAAAATTACATCAAAGCGAAAGAAAATCGTAAAGTTGGAATGTGCAGGAAACGATTTCTTAGTTGTAGAAGTCAGGAGTTTAATATTTATTTTCTTTTGTTCCAGGAGTTATGACAAGAAGAACGTTTCTGTGTATCTTTTGTGACGCTAGTAGTTCCTGTTGATGTCTGCAGTGAAGTCAAGAAATTATAGCTCCTGCATCCCATACACACAACCTGTTTCCGTGATTAAATGTACCATACACTTTCAGAAATAATAAAGCTGCCACGATCATTAGGTGCAAGCAGATATTAAGGAAATTAAAAAAATATACTTTATAATGTTTATTCTCCAAAATACTGAGTGAACACCAAAGTTCAAAATCGTAGACCCCATTGCAATGATAAATTTCTTCAGTTATCAGGAAATACATATCTCATTATTATTTATTTATGCCAACAAGCTTACTGCTGGTGTTATTGCCCCCACACACAGCTTGTGTGTTTAAAAACACCAACAGTAAGCTTGATGGCATAAATAAATAATAATTACCATCTAAAAGGTTACTTAAACCCGAGACATAAAGTACTTACAATTGTAAGTCGCCCTTGGGGTATTTATCTCCAATGTGAGATTCCCTTGTGGTTAACCGGGAAGAAGTACGAATCAGCTGGTGAATTTAATGTCGTACTGGCATGTTGGCCATGGTAGCTTAGTGGTTAAAGCAGCCGCTCGATAAACGGAAGATCCGTGGTTCAAATCCTATGGCGTTGAACTTTTCAGTCCTGATTCAACCTCTTAAATATCTCATGTGTATAACCATCAAATATGCAACGCAGGTTACATGAGCTATACCAAGTGATATGGCTCTCGCAAATGTGTGAAGCTCGCGTTCGGAGGTCCCCGGTTCAATTCCCGTTGGAGTGGTCAAACTAACCTTTGGGGTTTTCTGAGGTTGTTACGCCTATGCTGGTATGGTTCCTATAGATAATGCTATACATGACTTTTGTTGTCATTTCATTTCCTTATTGTTTTTCAGGGTCGGAAGATCAGGCGATTGAAAGAGTTACGAGGTGGTGCTGGAATTTGCTTTAGGCAACTGTCTTGACATCCGTTGCGTAAAGAACCCTCGGCCATATCTCCCCTTGAGGGGGGTGATACCTCAAACATGGTGATGTTAGGGACCCCGCCTGCTTACGAAGATGCCACCCCGGATCCAGGGTCTTCAGTTTTACCCTGTCCTCCTGTAGGTTTAGTAGGTATAGTAAGCCTCCTGTGTATTTCCATGCCGTAGTCCAGCTAGGGGTTGCCGTAATACTGTGTGACGTAATTTCTAATATTATCCCGAAGTAAATATAAGAAAATTAGGCTTTATACTTGACGATTTTAAGTTGTCATTTTATACACTTTTGCTAGAGTAACAACCTGCTAGAGCCACGATGATCCAAAATTCAAAGTAGCCCCATCGTTTCTACCTGTGTTGGGGGCATGCGCTGTGAAACTTTCAGGTTTTATAAAATAAGGACGGTCTGGCAGTCAGGGGCTCTTGGACTAATATGGTTGGCATCATATATGGTACATAATTACTTTTCAGGTCTGTAGCTTTATTTTGTAGAAGAAATACATATTGACAACAAACTTTTTCTTATTAGCTAAAACATTTACCTACTCACTCAGTCACTTATTCACTTATCTATTTATTTATTAACGTGTGAAGCTCGCATTTTGGAGGGCCTGTATTCCATTCTTGGGCCCGACCACTCTAAGAATAGGCGTTTTATAATGTTTCGTGTTTGGTCTATGCTGGAGTGGTTTCTCTTCTACCACAAATGTCTTTACTAAGATAATTTCCTAGTGTTTCGCATTTACATATGTCAGTTTCATGCAAGCTAAAGAGTCACTGCAGTGTCTGTCGGTATGTAACAGAGCGATAGAAAAGTTTTTCTTGGCCCTGCCTGATAGCAGCCTTTTATGAGGTGCCTCAATAGGCTCGAGTTTTCCCCCGGTTCCGCCAGAGGGAAATCATCTGTGAGCAATCCACTGATATACACGGGTGATCACGCATGGAGTCTAATACGGATCTGTGCGCGTCTCTGACGGCCACCCTGCCTGTGGTCTATAGCTTCTTTGTGATGCTAAACACAAAAAATCCGCGTTCTCCTCTGTTTTCCTGTCATTCATTTATGGTGTTATTGACATCAAAACAAGAGGTTACCAGAGATCTAATTGAAGCCTCCAGATGAAAAAATGTAGAAAATAGCAATTTCGGTAAACACAGCCTTTAAGTTCATTCCACTTGCCTAATTTTTTACACTCGCTGAAAAAATATGAAAAACTGCAACTTGAAGTGTGTTAGTTGGAATGGAAGAAGAGTTAAAATGCTATAAAGCCCTGTATTTCTAAATGTGACATAGCCATATGTTCCCGTTCATATCCACTGTCCTTTAAATGTCAGTGACTTCCTGGGTGTTAGAAGTAGTGACCTTCATTGGCCCAGAAAGAGAGCCTTAGCAAAAAGTTACGCCATTTTGAATCGTCTGACATTCTCCTGGCCTATTTCCAACGGTATGTATGTCAATGTTTTCTGGAGGTTTCCTTTAGTCCCAGCCCTTGTCGACGTACATATATTAAGCTCATTAAGCACTGACATTAAGCACATTAAATAATAATCTAATAAGCATCGTAATATTCTAAGATTAGTCTTTACTAGTTTAAAATGGTACAAATTCCAAATTACTTGCTGGACACTCTGGGCTTGATGTTTCCTGTTTCAGAATAAAAAGCATTAATATGAAATAAGTTAGGAGGAATGTGTGGAGCTATTAAAAAGGAAATATAAGTAAGCTGTAATGAAATGACAGTTCAATTCTGTCATTTCTGTGAAAGGTAGCATTTGTTTTGAACTTTTGTAATGATTTAAGACAAAAGAAAGCTGAAACATCAAAATGAGATTTCTCAGGCGAACGGTTATTTAGAAAGGTATACTATTAACCTCATAGGTGTGAAAGTATTAGAAAATATTACTACAGATAAATCGCTGCTCTTGTGTTTGTATACATGTGAAAGTATACTTATGTGTTTCTGCGTGAAAGACATTAATCATTGTTGCACAAAAGCACGGGAAACTTGAAGGCAAAATACTGCCCTAGATTTGAAAGCAGAATGAAATAGAAATTTTTCATCCGGAATATTTTAGCAAAGGTGTCTTAAGGTCAATTGAATTAGCATTTAAACCACTGTTACGAAAAGGGCACGCCCCACTTGGAAGGATGGTATAGATAAAGCCATGAGGAAAAGAGAATTGGAAGAGGGACAGTGGCATGATAGCATGTATTGGAGAACTTGTACAGGGCTGCAAGGCAACTGCTGAAAAGTTTTAAAATTATTTTAAAATTATTATTTTAAAAATAAATAACCACTGTGGTGGGCCCAAAAATCGATGATAGAAAGTTCTTTCCTTCACATTTTATTAACCAAGTTTTAATCCTGTATTAGCTAAGTGTAATAGTTAAAGAAAATATGAATAATGATCATTTAATTATTAATTTACTAAATTATATTCAGTGCTATAGAGTGACATTTGTTTAAGCTTCTTTCGTCTCTAATCCACCCAGGAGACCACCACAAAATTTTATATAAATTATTTGTGACCTCACTTGAAACTGCTGCCTATGTGTAATTCTCCGTTAATACTTAATCAAATCTTAAATATGTTGTGGCGTATGCAATACTAATCGCCGAGCTTCGTGCGGGAAGTATTCCTGAAGTTTTATGTTCCGTGGGCTGACGTCACGTTGCTAGGAGGCAGTAATTTCTAGTTACTTTTTGAGTTCTAGTTGTTAATCTGTCTAGCAAACGAGTAGTTCTGATTCTATTTGTGTGAATTCCTGTGATTGAGGCCCTAGTCTGAATGTAAACAGGCAAATTAAATAAATAAGAAGTGTTATTTTATATACATAAATTAAAAAGCAGCTATAAGTGTTTCTTATTTTTACACACAGCCCACAGTTAACTTTATACTAGGCAATTTATAACCTCCAGACTTTGCTTCCGATTATTCTGACTTTCTGATTCTTCTTCTTATCCTTCTTCTTCTTCATTTGAGGCCGTTTTAGGCTGTCCCGGCTCCAAAATCTTGTTGTGTCCATCGTTACTTTATTCTTTTAAACTCATATTTGACGTTTTATCTTTGTTAATCCAGTGGTACAAGCTATTATGCATTATACTTACAAGGTACGATTTTGAATCATTAACTTAATTACTTAAATGCTAGATGACCAAACAACACACAATTTTGGGAGTAGACACGCCTCTTAATTGGCTGCAGCTTACCACATTAGTAATTGCATCTGCAATTTTTATTTTTGCTTGTTTTCAGACTGGATTTATGTCTCAGACATTTCATTCATTATGATGTTTCATAGGTGGTCAGCATGTGATTCCGAAACTATTGACTGGCAAGATTAATAGTTGTATAAAGAGATGCTGGCAGATAAATAATTGTCATACATAATATTAATGTGTAGTAAAAAAAGCACAGTTAGAGTTTCGTCGAGGAAAAATCGTTAGCGAAAAGGGTTAGCGGTAAGTCAGAGTAGCTGATGCAGTTAAGTGTTATGTAAACTCAAGCAACAAAACATTTATTAGTCCAGCCTTTATTTATTCCTTTATTGCTACTTATACATACCAGCCCTTTCAACAAATTAAAGATCACTTATTGATCAAGTAGTAGTTATTACTTATATAACCGTGTTTGAGCGACTATATATTTTTAAACTCAAAACAAATAAAGAAAAACTTGAAAATAAAACAAAAATGAGTTTCTAACACAAAGATTTAATCGTAGTTTGATATTTAATTTTTGTTATACATTGAAAAGGTTCAAATAATTAACTTAAAAAAATAAAACTTAAATTTTCTGAATATCCTGAACTGTTAAAGCAACAATCTCTTTTAATGTATAACATATTTTAGAAACGTATTCTCAATATAAGTAAGAACACATTTATAAGATTATAGTTTTAATTAACAGTTTGAAATAAAAAAATGTTTCCGAGGAGAGCATCCAAGACTTGTAGATTAAATGCTTCCAAGTATCCTATGTCCTTACCAATTGCAAGGACATACTGGCTTTTTCAGGTTAGATGACTTCTCATGAGGACTAACCCTTGAAAGTATACATGTCTTCTTTGAACTACCATGACGTATTGTTTATTAAGGTCGGGCTTAAAAGCTTCTGGAGATGAGGATAGTAAGAGATTAGGAGGAGAGGAAAGGAAAGGGTTCAGCAATAAACACAGTTCTAAGTAATCAACTTTTGTATGTCGTTCCACGATTAACCTTTCCTTTTAATATATGTCTACATTAAGAAAATAAGTGTGTCATTGTAGTAATTAAACATAAATATTAATACGTTTGAAATGAATCTACAAATATATGCAATCTACACCCCAAAACGCTTATTGTCTGCCCCATAATATTTTTGAAAATGAAGCGCACACAACAAATATTTACGAGTGTACAAAATCAGGGTGTATCATAAAAAAGTTCCCATTACCGTATGTACCACTGCTTAAGTAGATAAGATGAAGTATTTGTTTTCTTCCTAAACATCCTATGTTGAGAGAAAACAAAAGGCGTTTACGTCACATGTCTCTCTCTCTCCCTCTCTCTCTCTCTCTCTCTCTCTCTCTCTCTCTCTCTCTCTCTCTCTCCACACACATCTTTATCTCTCTATCTCTGCCTGAATAGCATACACCAAAACTGAGTGACCGGCAAGGTACCAAAATTGGTGTTTAGATTCAGGATCTGTGAAAGATGGGATACAAAGATTTTCAAGATCATCCTCCATCATAGCTTTCGAAATTTTAGATCTTCTCAAAAATGCTCTAATCATTTGATTAAAATACCATATGTTTAAGGCATTTGCATGGCAAGTACAATTTTGTATACTAGTGAACCATAGGAGATAAATGGACAACTAGATACTATACAACAATTTTAGATGGCTTTAATATACACCATGTATTTCACATAAGTTTTATGTGGCATTAGCTATTTCCGAAATATTTTTCCGTGATAATTGGTTTGAATTTGTCAAAGAGGATGATATGAAATGCAGGTGAAACTGATGATTGGAAAGGTGATAATGGATCAATTGGTGGAATGACTGAAGGCGGAGATCGGAGAACCCGGGGAAAACCGCCGTGGCGCCGCTTCATCCACCACGATACCAGATGCGGGTCCCTGGGATCGAGCCCGGGCCACTAGGTGGTAGGCGAACGCTCTAACTGCTCGGCCAAGGAGCCGCTCAAAACTGAAGTAATTCGAGCCTTCTTTATATGAGGGAGAAGTTCAGATCCACATTAGAACAAAGTTGACTTCGACATATTTCTATAAAGTGTCTTGTGTGTCTCTAAAGCTTCAAATCTGTGACAGTTTATTTTTCCTTGATGTAAATGGACCTATGAAACATTGTAAATAAATTTCTTTAACATCACGCAAGTCTGACGATTGAGATTCTCTAGTGGAAGAATCGTGCATCTACTGAGCTTTACCAGATGAGGAAAGTCTGAAGTGTTTTGTTCATGTGACTTTCTCGAAATTTTCTTTATAGAACTGTTTTTACAAAAGCATATTCCTTTATCTACAACAGGAGTAAGTGAATACAGTAGGCTTTAAGCGATAGTCAAGTGTTTTAAAAATTGGTCGCTGCTGTCTTTGTATAACCAGCTTGAAAAAGTAAATAGCGATCATCCATTTAAGAAACCTTTTGGGATCCTGATCTCTTCTGGTTCATCTTTTATACAAAAGCCATTCAGAATGAATAGAATTCAGAGGCTATTTACAAAAAATTGAAGATACCACTTTTATCATGAAAATAATGGTATTGTGACGTCGGTTGCGGTGCACAACAATGGACGGTTGGAGCCAAGCAACCTCACCTCATATACCATGCGCGGCGCGTCTCAAAGTCGCTCAAGGTGAAGCTGCCCCGCACCCCTCACACGAGCAAACACGTGAGAACAATGAGAGCGGCAGAACCAAAAGGGGTTGTCTAGATTATTCGAGAAATTGCCGGTGGCTGGTGTATTTCTAGAAGTTCCAGGAAAATGAAGCTCGAGGAAGGTCTGTGTTAGGTTGTCCTCGCTGTAGAAGGAGGAGTCATTCGATGTTTTAGTGCCAGCGTGCGTGCGTGCGTGCGTGCGTGCGTGCGTGTGTGTGTGTGTGTGTGTGTGTGTGTGTGTGTGTGTGTGTGTGTGTGTGTGTGTCAGCTGCTTGAATTATCGTATTGTCAAAGGTAATGTTTGAGAGACAGAGAAAGTGAAGAAAGACAGGAAAGAGTGACTCAGGAGCACAAGAAGAAAGCATTTATGAGTTGTTGTATCACCAAAGATAGTGGACTGTGTTAACGTCAGTAAAGACAACTGTGCCTTTGTGCTTCTGGAGGAGAATCAATTGACAAAAAATAACTAAACTGGATTTTGCCGTTTTTGACATACTTTGGTATCAGAAGTGAGATTCGTTGAATTACCAAATGGTTACAGTATTTTAATCAAGATTCCTATACCCATTTGTAGGAAAGTTAAAATTTGCGAAAAATATCCAACGTAAAGGGTAATTTGCGACTAGAGATTTTCTTTAAAATATTTATGCTGCATCCTGGGAAAAGTGCTGATCTTATGTACTAAGTTTGGTATATTACCGACTTTCTCTTTTACCTCATGCTGCTCACAAATGCACACACACACACACACACACACACACACACAAACACACACCACATATTTGTTTGTATAAATGGTTTTATATAATTCAGGGAACCTTAATAGTATACTTGGAGTGAAATATTGTATTGAATTTTTGGGTAGAAAGCATACTTCCTCTGCCCTGAAGTTAGTATTAGAGAAATTATAAATATATTAAACCTATCAAACCAGGATTTTATGCAGGTGTGGTAGTCGAGAAAACATGATAATGGCGTTCCGATCCATTAACATTCTCGAAATGCAAATTACTATACGTGTGAAATAGTTGTATTAGATATGCAATCACTAACCCATTCGAGTTGCCAGTCATCTGCACTTAGTACGCCTTCCCACTCTACTAAAACTGATGTGTAAACTCTGTTCTATTAAGATCTGTCCATCGGGGTAGTACGAAATGTCCTCAGCTGGATGAAGACTGTTTAGTAGTCCAAGCGCATCTTCTCCACGCCCACATATGCTGCAGCATCCCACTTCCATCTCTCTCATCCCATCCTGTCCGTTACTGCTATTCGTTATCAACATGCCCGATTCTCTCCTATCCAGTAGCACTCCAAGTTAAAGGACATTTACTTATATTGCCTATATTTCAACTTATTTGGCCAAGAGCAATGGGAGACAGTGGACTCCAATTGGATCACGATTATGGATATGCACCACATGAACGTAATGGATAGAATAATATAAATTATGTTTACCATCTACTTATTTATTACCTTCTCTAATAAGTATAGTATGTAAGTATTTGCATTCTACCTAAAAGTTCAATTCCAAAATTTCCCTGGAAATACCTATGTTTTGGGATCCTCGAATCTAAAAAAAGCATAAAAGTGGTGTGTGTGTGTGTGTGTGTGTGTGTGTGTTTGTGTGTGTGTGCTTTCTCGTTTGCTTGTTCTGCGCTTTCCAAGAATGTGACCAGAGTTTCAAGAAAAATTCCCCAGGATATGCTTTACATGGGATTTTATCACAAATGATACGTTTATGTTGAATTTTATGGTAATCTTGTCAGAAGTCCTCTTCATTCTGTACAATTTTTGTGTAAGTTGTAAACCAAAAGTAATATATAAAATCCTGCTGTACACACACACACACACACACACACACACACACACACACACACACACACACACACACACACACACACACACAATAGAACTCTTTAAAACATACAATATATGCCAAATATTACCCTCCTCCTAGGAGAGACTGTTGCTCTTTAGGGGATAAAAGCCATATCATCATCATCATCATTATTATTATTATTATTATTATTGTTACCATTATTAAATTTTTGAATTTTCAAATACTTATACTTTTCTCAAATAGGAATACGTTACACCGGCCTGCGAATTTTAACTTTTCTTCTGCGACATGGGGCTAATGAGCTCTCTAAACCTAATTTTGGTGTGCTGCAGTGGCGAGCAGGTGGTCACAACAATTGCCCCAGTGGTATAGGTTACGGCACTGAAAAAGCATCCTATATTTTAAAATAAATAATCATTATTCCAAAATGGTCAGGTTATAAATAGTAGAGGTATTTATCCTAAATACTTTTCTGATATTTACCATACGCTTAGCACATTATAGCCCATATAAAAATGTCCTCTTTTGAATATTGTCTATGACACAGTCACTCACATTCATTTTCAATGAATGCATCTATCACATTTACTAGATACTTTAACAGAAACACATATAAAGCAACGCATTCTTCACCTTTTAGTTTCCGCATGGCGCAAACGAACTTTCAAACTTGTGACAACACTATATAGTCTGGTCTGATCTGCATATTGACTAACTTATATATTTTCCCCTGTTTATTTCCATTTTGTTACTGGAGGTCACCTTCGTAAACAAAAAAGCATTTAAGTCGCTTCTTAACAATACTTTTTAATGTTAGTTAATAGTTTTAAGTATATGTACTTTTCATATCGCTTGACATTATTATACTATGTCCTATAAAACGACACCGTTATTGTAGGGTTACTACGCTTGCGTGTATTGCTTTTCATATCGATATGTAACCGATCGACTAGGCTTTGCTCTATGACATTAAAGCCTAGCTTGCTGCAATTAAACTGAACTAACCAATAACATTCACACTTGCCTCTGCTGTCGGCTGACGCCATGGCTACGCTAGGAGGACTCGATACAGAATACGCATGCGTCAATGCAGCTCTCGTAGGCTAGCTGGTATAGAGAGGGACTATTCCTTTAGAGTTTAGAACAAGACAAGTCGCCAAGAGCAACAGCTGGCTAGTTGCGGGGCGGGAGTTCGAACCTCAAGTACTGTAACGTTCAAGTTCAATGTGCGTATTTGATTGAGATATGAAAAAACTATTTTAATTTCGAACTTGTGAATAAATCAGTTACCCCAGCAGCGCTGGGGTAGCTGGGATTGAATGCACGCCACTGGTGTGCTGAATTTAAATCTGCTTTCCATTTTTTCGTACCACGTACCGTTTTCTTGCCATGCAGAAAGGAAATATCTAATATTATTTTTCTACTAGTTACTTTTTTTTAAGTACAGTTCAAAATGTGCGAAATAATTCAAACAAAGAAACAATCTCAATTCTATAGATGCAACAGTGTCCACTGAACTAGAACATTTCAAAAATATCCTATGATATTAGTTTCTCCTCCGCTTTGCTGAAAACGAACGCTGAGCTCACTTGTGTTTGTGGTCCCGACGAATGCTGAAAATGCAGTTTTAAGCTCATATTGCATCCGAGGGCCCTTAACTTTTCGAGCATCTTTTAATCAATGTGTTCATATTGGTCATCTTTAACATTATCCAAAAAATTGTTCAAAAAATGAGCCACAAATTTGAACCTTCGTATGTCTGTCATAATATTTCTAAAATAAACGTTCTTTATGACTTTGCGAATCTGTGGGCCTGTTAAAAATGCCTTCTTTCGCTTTTGATTCAGAGAAAATTAGGTTGCTGGATAAGATATTTGAAACAACAACCATCTTTGTCCAAAGCTTTGACAAATTGCTTTCATTATCCCTAATTTGATATGCATCGGCGGTGGAAAAACCTTCTGTGAATCAATCAGCGAATTATTACATTTTTTGTCCCTGGTACTAAATCTTTTCTTGGCCAATTTAGTTTCACCCCAGTGTCTTTCTCTGGCTCTGGATTCCCATTCACACAAATCGCAAGGAAATTTCGTGTACCCTGTTTGTTGGCCCAATAAAAGACCGCACACTTGAAGATCACAGCACACGAACCACTTGTATTCATTATATCTATTTCCAGGACAGTATAAAAATTTTGGTACGATTCTTTAAGGAATGAGGAGTGAGCCATTGGAACTGAAGCAAACATTGCTGTTGTGCAGCAGAACACTTTTCAGACTTCTACTTCTCAAGTCAATAAACACACCCCAATCTTTTCCTTCGTAATCTTTTCCAAGACGACTTATGAAGTTAGCGATATCACAACATTACACTAGTTCTTCTTCTGCATATTTGTTGAATTTTTTCTCGATGTCTGTACCAATAGCAAGTTGTTCCAGATGCTAAAAGATTGTCTTCTTTCAGCCTTGAACCTTGAAGCTTTGGTAAGACCCAAATCACGTACCAAATCATTTAATTTTGACTGACTCAATGGATTAGGATTGTTATGTTCTAAGTCTGGGGACCAACTCATTTCATCTTCTACATTCGAACTCTCAGTACCACCTTCTGGCAATAAGGTAGGTGGTGATGGAACAAGAACATCAGATCTAATTGCTGACCGCAAGTTTGAATATACCAGGTGAGTCAGCTGCCCCTTATTCTCGAGTTTTATGCAATCCGCATTTTATAGTCCAACATGAAAACATCGACCCCATTACTAGGTTCTGCCCGCGTATTTAACATGGATGTTAAACACTCGATGAAATCAGTGCTAATATATATGTTATTACATCGCCTTTTAATATATTCGTAATTAGACAGCTGATGTTTGCACTTCTGCAAATGTTCACTGAAACTAGCGAATATGACATTTTAAACGGTAAGTTTACCTCACACGTTTCTAGGTAGCTCAGTTGGAACGAGTGCAAGACTCCGAAACAATCTGTCTCCTCTAAAGGTGGCTCAAATCACCTGCATGTACTAATTTTTTTACCGTGTAATCCTCACAATTTACAGATTATTCTGAAAACGTTGTTATATTCATTTTTATTACTTTATTTATGTTTTATGCCATTGTTTGATGTCTCTTTATTGGTGAACTACAAGGTGCAATTGAAATAAGGATCATTTATACACAGGGTTGAACAGATCTACAAGCCACTGTAATACGCTGACAAAGGGTTTCTGGATTGTCCAGCTCCTCTGCAAAATGCGTTCTTTTAAATAACCCCAGAGAAAGAAGTCAAGGGGTGTCAGATCAAGTGATCTGGCAGGCCAGGGGACTGGTCGCTGTCTTCCTATCCAATGACCAGGATGTGCAGCATTCAAATGATTGCAGACGATCCCCGACCGATACGAAGGAGCGCCATCGTGTTGAAACCATATCGTCATTCGCTCCTGCAGTGGCATATTCCCTAATGATAAAGGGTGAGCTACAGAGGAATTCCAGGTAGCGTGCCCCTGTTAGACACCCCTCGAAGAATAATGATCTAACAAGGTGGTCTCCCAAGATTCCACAACAGACATTTACACCCCCACTGCTCTTGGAATGCTGTCTCCCTTACCCAATGAGGATTATCAACACTCGAATAGCGCATATTGTGACGATTTTCAGTTCCATTGTTGTAGAATCTTGATTCGTCAGAAAACAACATCCTGTATGCGAATCCCACATCACTTGCTACTCGCTCCAGCAACTATTCACAAAAGATCACTCGAGCTTCGAAATCTCTCCCGTGAAGTGCTTGGTGTAGGTGCAAACTAGTATGCGGATTATTCTAGGTGGCGTTCAAAACTGCTTCTGCATTAATACCCGATATTGCTGGTGCGTGTCTAACAGAAGGCATTCTCGCAAGTGACGCTGTTACACGCAGACGCCTTTCAACATTCCGGAAGCCGTTTGCTGTTGGTTGTCGTC
Organism: Tenodera sinensis; assembly: GCA_030765045.1. Lineage (NCBI taxonomy): Eukaryota > Metazoa > Arthropoda > Insecta > Mantodea > Mantidae > Tenodera > Tenodera sinensis. The sequence goes on from CM060969.1 coordinate 45,198,492, forward strand.
TATTCGGATATCTCTCCCGAGATATTTTCTCCGGTGTATTTGTTCTTACTTCTCTGTAGATCAAAAGCATATCTACGTACTCGTCTATCGGATACATAATGAAAGACTGGCACAAAATATGGTACAACAGCATATGTGTGGAGAATGCAGGGGTCGACATTCACAACACAATACATCATGCCAGTCCAATGGCCCAGAAGTCATTACACCTGTTCAATTACAAAATGCAGACAACCTAAAACGATTTGAATTATAATGCCCTAAACGCCCAGGGACTTTATAATTAGATTATTATGAATTCGGTTTCCAAGTTTTGATGAACATAAAAAAAATATTTACAACGCTGAGACTCGAACCTATGTGATTAGGACTTAGCGCAGAGGACCCGTCACAATCCTATTCAGCTATTTCGAGAATTAACTTAAAGCACGTACCGCTTTCAATAGTAGTACTTGCATGCCTGGCGCTATGCAATTGCCACCTCGCGAGTTTTCGGGCTTGATTTAGCCTTTTAAGACAGTTTTAATCATTTGCTGGGCGTTTTAATATTATTACTTAAATGGCAAAAGCTGTTATGCATATTAATTATTGAGATGCACGAGGCGTAGTTCACGCAAAAATGTAAATAAAGTTTTGCTTAATAATATGTCCGTTTTGACTGTACGGGTCCATGATGGATGACGCGTGTCTCTAAATTTTTCGTAATTTTTGGCAGCCAACCCCTGCTCTAAGTACGAGAATCCACCATTTTCTTTTTAGCTGACGTTGTTAGTGTACCCATATGATAGGTCCAATTTTTCCGAGGCGTTTACTGAATTACGTTGCTATGTATACTCTAATAAAAAGTTTGTAAAATCGGCCGGAAAACGAAATTCGCTCTACGTAAACGAGTCGTATGTTTTTGAGGTGTACTTTAGCGAGGAGTACGTTCTGTCCCTTAAACCACTGTTTCTCTCAATTTTGCGCATTCCTCTCTCTTTAAGAACGTGAAGCAATACATTTTAGTGAGCGCAAAACTGGACTAAGACGCACGTGCCGTTAGATGGGTGGCCTAACTTCCAAAGAAATAAGGCGCGGCTTACTCACCTGGTATAAGGCCCGCCTTCATTTCCCTCTCGAATTGAGATATATTACACAAGTAAAAATAAGTCATTAATATGATTTTGTTGTGCGCGCCTACCATGGGAACATCAAAGGGTATAGACGAACAAACTCCGACGTACCAGTATCTTAGATTTTTACACAACTTTAACGCCCAATATGAGGAGCAAAATTTTTGTCTTGATCTCCTAATTTAATTTTAAAATAGGCCAAATATAAACTCTTGATAAATGCGGTAATTTTTTTTCTGTTGCTTTATTACATAATAACCACAGATATAACAGAAATTGTTAGGATTATTCGCACAGCCCCTCCTAGATATACCACTCGAGCTTGTCATTTTTTTTTTTTTACTTATAAGATTCACGACACAAACTGCTTCAAAAAGAGACCAGAAGTTTAGAATTGGACTGTGGATTCCAAGATGGGTTCCTATTTATGTATTACGCAATAATCGTTTATGAGATAGGTTCAACATTACCTGTAAAAAGAGATAGATGTTGCAATAGTATGATGTCATATGATTTAGCATGTTTGCATGTTTTAATGAACCATGCTTTAAATTGAATATGCAATGACGTTAAACTGGCGTACAAAACTTCCAGCTTTGTGTTGAATTAGAACTGTTCAAAATCTGTACATAATATACAAGAAGTATTATTGTTTTCAAAATCAGAGCATCCGAATTGACCATTATGATGTAAAATATTCCGTGCCGCAAAATCTTCGCAAGCCGGTATTATCGGTTTCTTTAATCTCTTGGCTATGCAAAGAGAATGGAACTTGGTCCTCACATAAAGGTGTGTTGTATTCTCATATTCCCATGGATCTATACGAAAAATAGCAATTAGATAATTTGTGCAAATATTTATCTCGATCAATATGAAGCACATAGAGAAATAAGCATTTGTGAGAATAGTTTAAGCAAGAGTTGAGAAAATCATAAGTGAAGCACAATTTTTTAGGTGTATTCTTGATTTTGTCTATTACATTTTTGTATTTCTGCATCTACAGTTCTATCTATAAGAGAGGTGAGATGACTTTGTGGTCACGTGTGAGATTCGCATCAGTGAGGTCGTGAGTTCGATTCCCGTGGCCTATCTTCCTGATCCATGAGTATTTTCGGGTTTTCCCGGGTCAGTAGGCGAGTGCTGGGAAAGGTAATCATATCCCCCAAATTTCCCATCCTTCCATTTTATTTCACCTTCTTTTCAATTCAATCTTTCAGGGTCGGAAGTGTTGGCGATGGACGAGTTAGCGCTGCCATGTGGAGATTTGTGCATTGCAACTGCCGTTGTGGCGTTGTAGCTGCCAGGCCTGCCGAAGGGGACCACTGGTGACTTCTAGGCGAACCCTGGTGTCGAGATGAACCTTCAGCACACGTGAGGCACCCTGAAGTTGGTTTGCTACTCGCCTGGGTTCTCTCATTCGCTTCTTTCCTGCCAGGCCCCTGCACGTACAACAGCTAGCTTGGGCCCAGTGTAGAATCTCCCCCGTGCCTACTCTACTGTCTTTCTCGTAGTTTTCTATCTGAGGCTCAAATAATAAAACATTGATGTCTTACTCAATGAAACAGTTTACTGAGCCCTTGAATGAATACTAAAGTCATTTATTTTTTTAATTCAGTCACATACCATTCAGCATACTGAAGTCCTAAAAATTATACAAAATGTATTGTCAATTATATATAGAATATAACATTTTCAAATAGTCATGTCCAAAACTGCTCCGAAAAGTATTCATTGAAGTTGTAAAATGGCCTGTCCAAGAGCCAAGCAGAAATAATATGTTTTGAGATGATCCGTCCATTTCAAATACTTATATCAAATTAAGATTTACTGCCAATTTTAGAGTCATGTATACATGATTAGTTCCGGTCTTTTCTACTCTGTATCTAGGCAAGCCAAAGTTACCATAATACCTGGTGTTGTAATTATGATCTTCTTTGTGCTTGGGTATATCCTAAACATTCCCCTTGATCCAGAGTACTGTTCCTAGGGTATAGAAAGAGACTTCTGTACTAATTTTTAATTTTTACATAGGAGTTTTTAGAGATATTTTGTGCATAGCTGTCACTGCCATTTCGAATAGCTTAGGTATATTTTATATTCTTTAATTTCCCCACAATAACAAATAGTGCAAAATATTACTTTGTTAAAATGATATATTTTGTTTATTTTCATAGTCCATCGTAACGAAATTAATTAAACTGCACGTAGGGTAGATATGTTATTTTATAAATATATTTGTGCTAGTTCACGAACCACTCACAATAGTGCCTGGCATCCTAGAACTATAATTTACCAAATTATATTTGGAACTAGCTAACACTGTTCGTTAAGAAAAGTCCATTGTTCTTAAAGCACTCTTTGCAGCACTTGTTATAATTTGTTTCCAAACGTAATGAACATACTTCCTGGCCTTGAAAGATGTCTCGTCAGCATAAGAATTGAGTGAGCAGGTATATTTTTGTAAGAACAATCTGCATATACATGTCTGTTTACAGCAAACGTGTTTCCGATAACACAAACAAGAAACTAGCCTCTTTAATAATCTGACATTAGATTCCTTTGGCGCAGAATAAGAAATTGTGTTATATAATGCATATGTAGGCATCTAAAGCAATGTGTGGAAGGCTGCCTAACTTAAATTTGCCCCTAAAGAGACATAGGAGTATAGTAACCGATTATTCAATCGACGTGATGCAAACAAAGAAGGAATTCAATGTAAATTGTTATTTGGAAATAACTCATTGTTCATTATAAAATGAACGAGTTAAGTTCACTTCACGAAAAACTGAAGTTATACGAAAGAAACAAACAAAGCTTTATACTAAAAATACAAGTTTGAAGAAGGTATCACTTAAAAATCTTTAACGAATTTCTTCACTCTAACACCATGATATATTGCAGAAGTGTGCTGCAATGCATTCTAATGAATTATTAAGCTATATTAAGTTAAAATATTTTATTTCTAAACCACAAATTTTTAAGTGTAATTTGTATGATATTTACAAAATAATTTCGTACAATGAGCAGTCCAACGAGTTCGCAAACAACGTTGTTAATTAATTAGATGACACGCTGTATTACAACAGTTAAATCGAAAGTTTTAAATTAAATGAGGGTTTCCTAAATTTGGCACCAATTACAATATATATACCTAAGTTTAACGGTGCTTCATTGTTGTTATTTACCCCATCTATGTGTAGGTAGAAGAAGAAATAAATAACCTTGCTTTTTAAGGATGACTTCACTTTTCATTACCTTTGCTCCCATTTTCCATCTGTATCTATTATTCTGCTTCAACTAATACCTTCTCATCCATCATTCGTGATATTTCAGACTTCCAAGAAGTTCTTGGCCGGCCGCTGTTTCTTCTACCAACTGGAGATCAATGGAGTAGAACTAGGCCATCTCTTATCATGTGTCCTTCTTACTGGAAGTGGCAGTTACGCTTGAAGAAACCAATGCTTGGGCTTGAAGCATGGTCCTTGGGTTACCCAATATGAAGCTCTTAACGTCCAGTTACCATGAACAAGTACTCAAATGGGCATTTAATCCCTCATCCGAATCAAAATTGGGGTTTAACCTCGCGAGTATTCGAATTGCTTCGGAATACTTGAAACAGAGAGAGAGAGAGGGAGTTTAATACATGTGTGTCCCGTAAGGGTAGGGAGTACGCAGTGGATAAGAAGAGTCGAAAATCCTTGTTCCGACCATCGACCGTTGAATTGGACTGCCAAAGTGGTAGGAAAATACTTATTAACGCTGTGTTGATGAACCTACATTCTTTGTATCCAATTCCAGGGATGACCAAGTAGAAATGTTTCAGTGAGAGTAGGGTTGTCATACTGAACTAGAAGCAAAGCCACCAGTAGTACAGCCGGCTCCAAATGTTTTCCGATGGACCAGAGGGTAATACGTATAATCCGCTAGGCTTCATTTAAAAGGTAAAAAAAAAAAAAAAAAAAATGAAACCTAGTGGATTATACATATAGAACTGTTAAGTGAACCAATAGTGAACCAATGTTTTTAAGGAAAGCTGAAATTGAATTTTTTGAGACTTTTTTTCTTCTTCTTTTTAATTCGAGGGAAGGCCTTTGTTCGATTTGTAGGGGAAAGAGACGAAGAACTTTCTTATGAATTACTTGCGGCTGGTCCGCCTGGTCCAGTGTTACTTCTGTGTGTGTTCCTCTAATGTGTGGTCAGCGGGGAGCAAACAAGAAGTTAAATAATCACTTTTATTCTATCCACAGAAGAAATAAGGACAATCTTTTCTGCACGTATTTAAACAAGTAATATTGCTTTTTTGTGGCAGCATTAATGGCGTTTAAGAAATGTTTAAAAAACAACAATAATAATAAAAATAATAAAAATAAAAATGATGACGATTATGATAAAAGCGGCTAAACCGATTAAGATTTAAAGGGTAATAAGTAAGAAAGCTGAGGAGAAGATACGTCGTAACCTATAATGGTTGATGCCTCATAGTTTTTGAAACATGCTCTTTTGCGATTTGCAGTAGCTATACCTACTTGTGTTACGCTAAATTTTCGTTTTGCTTTGAAGTTCTGTTTTCCTGGCATTTTCGACAAAGAGCCACTCAAGGTTCTAAACTTCAATGTGAAATTTCAAGTCAAATACACGATTTAATGTTCGCTAAATAAAACCAATAAAACCTACTGGGTGTTACGTCATTTCCTACTGGTACCGTAAGTAATAATGACCAATTTAGCCTTGTTGTCATGGGAATTGGTAAACGAATTGTAAATTTAGCTTAAACTACCAAATATGTGTTAATAATGGTCAACTTACATATCAAGCATTGCAAAAGGGGTTTAGGTCACTTTGAAACGCAATACCCAGCCGCTTCTGTCTGATATTTTTATTTTTTCCCTGAATTCATATGCTAACTTCAAATCGTTTTAGAAAAATATGTTTTTATGAAAGTTGCTTAGACTATTGAGAAGAAGCAGACTAGGTGAAAATATTTATCATAGGTGCATTTAGAGTTATGAGTTTGGGCCCTCTGTACCACATAAGGTCATGGTGGTATGTTTTCCATAGCACAATTTTCTTCAATAATATTGGAATTCTTGGCGTTTGCGTTTTTATTCTATTCGTTTAAGGCATATTCATTCACCCGTAGCACTGAGGTATATGGACCACTATGTCCATTCGAGATACATGCATCAAATTAACATAGGTGGATGCATTAAGTAAAAAAAGACAGCTTCTAGAATTCAAAAACTCATAACGAATAGCTCTGGATAGAGATGATTGAAGGTATCGAATGAAGAAGGCCCAGGTTCGCTTTGGTCTGTAGCGCTATTGGAAGAATAAAAAGTATAATCAGCTCTACCAATCACATGAAGCAGCAAAACGAAGTGAAGCAAGAATACGACAGCTGTGACGGCAGTAAACATCACTATAAGAGTCTCTTCCGAAGAGGGAATAGTATTCCAGTATTAGTAGTAACAGCATGCTACTAATCTACTGAATCAAATAAGAATAATAAAAGACCTTACGTGATGGTTAAAGCTCATTGCCGTTCAAGGTACGCCTCACAGAAAGAGACACACACAAATTTGTTTTCTTGGGTTTAGAGATCCCAAAACGTTTATGTCTAACGCAATCTGGACATCGATTTTCACACAATTGGCATGCATATCATAGTCACCATAGCAAGTGTGGCAGGCATAATGTGGGTATGACATGTCAATTGTCATACGATATAGGATCTAATCACTCCACTCTTAGGTCCCAACTTGATGTAAACACAAGTCATCAATAACTAACTCGCGATACCCACGATATTGGCGATTATCTGATTTTTCAAGATGTATGATAACCCTGCTATATAAAGACTACTTGAATGTAACAGTGCTATTCACGAGTAGCTAATTATCGTTCTGTTGCATCATAAACACGAGGCATGAGTCTACGAGTCTGTGTTAGTCACAGTTGTTGCGAACACCAGGTTATCGCGGAGGAATACAAGGTCTGGATCTAAGACTGGATGGAGTATACGTAGGTGTTATGTTCATATAGTATGTATGAGTACACGCTGGACACAAAGTAATCCATTTCTCTTCAAAAACGAAGAGCAAAACGTAGTTATTGCCGAATATAATGAGGCGTCAAGTGTTGTTGGTTTCTTTCTTCCCTTTTTTTAGTGTAATGCCCACCATCAAACAGTACTACAGTGATGATACTGGTGATAGATGAAATTGAATGATAGTTGGAACAGCGAACTTGGGAAGCTCTAAGTTTAGGGCACCTTCACAGTATTTGCAGTCCTTTTCACTGAAGAACGTGGAAGAAGCCTCTGATCTGGCAGAATTTGAAGGCAGATCTCCCGTTCACGAGGCCAATTTCTTAACGTCGTCAGCTACCCGTGTAGTGGACATCAAGGCTGCAAGGTAGCTATCAGAATGAGATGCACTACAGAACATTTGACACTAGTGAATAATCACACTGATCTCCTGTGTACATCAATTACCTTATTTTATATAAACTGTATACAAGATATATTCTCAGTAACCATAATACATTTCTCGTTGTCCCAAAATATGCTTGTTTTTTTAGAATTTCTCCACTTTTCAGTGGTTAACTTTTATTCCCACTCTCCATTCTTCATAATTTCGCCAATTTTCCTTTTGCAAATTCCGACCCTCATCGTCTTTGCTATAGCACTTCTCCAACTTGCTCTTGCACGTTTTCTCCTCTCAGAAGGTGACCATTTCAAATCAATGTTTCATGTGTCATTCTTCGGACGCACTCTTATTTCGTTTTATCTGTGAGTGATTCACCCAACTGTATTAACTGCCATAACTCTTCATTTCTTTTCCTCTCCAACATTTTCTGACTCCTAATTAAGGTCCAAATATCTGTCCCACATGTCATGATGGCTTTCACTACCGTTCTAGGAATATGCTTTTTTTTGAGGTACAACTCTGTTCCATAAAAACCCATTCAACAATTTTATAGCTCCTCTTGCTTGTAACATTTTATAATCTTCATCTATTATGAATAGATTTTTGGAAGCTGTGACTAATCTATGACTTTTGCCAACTCCAATTGTGCCATATTTTGACCACATGATTAAAACATTGCGCGTTTCTAAATAAGGGTTCAAAATATTGTGACAAAACGACAATATCCAGTAAGGTTACTTTTCTATCACTTTGTGCTCTAAAATGTTATCACAAACACAGTTTTCTCCTGGTCGTTAACACAGTCTACAGACTTTCGTATTATCACAACTAACAATTTTTCTTCTCGTAAACCTGACTCAGTCCTTTCAGTGTCTTTATTCACTTTCTCTGTCTCTCATACACTAATCACGATGATACTATTACTCGATGCTCGTTAACTGTTCTTACGACGACCAACGTATTTTTCGTGATGACACACACACGCACAGCTGTCTAGCACTCACTGACACACTGATCGACTCATATCTGTAATCCTTAAGCCACTCTGATATTTTCTTGCCTACTTACATAGAGGGGATGACGTCACACGGACCCACGCTGGTGATCACGTGGCCAGATCTTTCTCGAAGGCACCGGAGAAAAAGTCATTTTTTATGTGGCCACTTCGGTTGTTGTTAGTCACGTATATACAGACGTGCGAGGATACCTGACCTTGAACGCCTTTGTCCACTCGCCGGTCGGGCATATGGTGTAAAGTAGCTTAGCCCCGACAGTCCTTTCTTTTGTGCCGCGCCGGGCATCACAATGTGATACGGGTAGTCTTTTTAGAGTTATAAAGTAGCTTATATTTTCGATGTTTCCTACAGTATAAACACGGTTTCATCTAAATAAGCTAAGAATGTTGATTTGTGTTTTAAGGATTGAATATAGACATCTAATGTACAGGTAGGTAGTCTTTTCTTTTTACGTTTTTAAAACAATGCAAATGTTCAAAGTTTTGTCAAAATTATGCCAAAAATATTACTTGACAACACTTTAGTAAGGTAAATATGGTGAGATGAACAACATACAAGCCGCTAACCCCCTAAAATAACTCATTTTAAAAATATTTAAGCCTTTTCATTTACCTCTTCAGCTAGAAAGTGCTCTCTGTTTTCGATACCCAAAGAACCGAGATTTTAAAGATAAACTTTTGAAAACATTTGGAAGAATGTGGCCATTTTGGAAGGATAGGGATTTTCAGAAATGAAGGAATTGTAAAAATCTGATGTGTATCGCTCACATGACTTTCTCTACTCTTGTAGTAACCATTCTTACAAACTCTTATTCCTATATCTTCTTCGTGCTATATGAGCTAAATATTTATACATTATCTTATTGCTTATTTCCTTGTATGTGCAGGGGGAACATTGGAATACAATAAGGTTTGAGTGATAGTCAAACATTTTAAAGCTTTGAGATCCCGTTCTCTTTGCACACTTAACATAAAAAAAAAAAAAAAAAAAAAAAAATGAACAACGATGTTGCATTGCACGAAAGTTCAAAGTTTTTAAAAACTGACATACAAAATAAGGAATATCTCCGAAATGGTTCACTCCACAACAGATTTATTGGCACATAAATTGTGTGTTTTAGCAAGATCTACATTTCTTGTAGAGTAAGATTTTGTCCGTCTCTTACGGTTTACGAGTTATTCAAAACGCATCCAGATTAAACAGGACTACATAGACTATACCCAGAAAATTCAAGATATACATTTCATTTGTCATAAAAATATCTCAAATTTATTTCATTTTAATCAAAATCGTTAGAGCCATTTTCAAAAAAATCAAAATTTTCGAAAAATGTTCTATGTAAAGGATAGTTTAGAATGGGGTTATTTTCTTCAAAATCTTCGTGTCGCATCCTTAAAAGACAGTGAACTTAAATACCAACTTTGGTTTTTAACCGACTTTTCGTCTTTTAGATATGCTGTCCACAGACTGACAGACACACACACGGACCTTTTTTAAAAATGCTTTTTTTTTTTATTCTTTTTTTTTTTTTTTTTTTTTTTATTCAGGAGGCATCAAACAATATATTTCCGGTAAAATCTCGTCAAATTTTTGGGTGGAATACGATACTTCCCCTACTTACCAGTAGAGAAAGTAAAAATTGGTCGTATGGTTTTTGAGATATTACATACGCAAACAAATTAATAAAATTTCCATCTTTATAGTATTACTACATTGTATAGACTACTTCTCATTAAACTCTAATAGATGCACAGTTAAATTTACAGAGTATTAGTTTGAACTAACAATGCCTTTGAGGTATCTGTGTACTTCATTGAATGTTTCACTTAGAGCCTTGAAGTAATCCTCAAACTGACGTTTATGAAGCTAGCGCCATTTAAGGTTACCCGGTATCTAGCACTTAGAAGTGAGTTATGTGAGGAACCGCAGGCTAGATCTGCTGTCACATTAACCTCCCGTCGACTCACGATGCAACCTCTTCCACAAGACTGACTTCTTTATTAAACCTTTGTGGTAATTGAGTAGCAAATGAAGACGGCAACTCTCCTCTCATACACCACATTTTGCTAGGTTATGAGGTGAAGTTTGTTAATAGTTTGGACAAAGTAAGCCTGTTAATTAAGACGAAGGGGTTTAATTAGAAAATGGAGCAATGGAGGCTTTATGAGAAGGAACTTTTTAGTATCGCGTCTTAGTACGTGGTTTTCCTTGAATGACGCGACCGGTGGCCCGTAGAATCCATGCACTGCTATGCGAATATGTTTGTGCAGCAGCGGCCAAACGGCTCCCTCTTTCTCCCCGAGAAAGAAGTAAAACAGGATTAATATGTTACGCTTATTTACGTTATGGAGGGTATTCGAAATTAGGCCACCTGAAAGTGTACAAACCTAGTACATTATTAAACACTTGATGAATGACCAATAAGTGGTATATTGAAGTCGAGCGCATGAGAATTTGCTACTTACATAAGCTTCACTTTTAAGCATTCCTACAGCAAATAATCAAATGGATTTAAATATGCAGAGGCATTACGTCAGTCAATTATTCTATTGTAACAAATAGCTCATACAATTCTTTATTTCCTTTTCCTTACAACGGTAATAATTCTGGCCTCGAATATCAAATAGTAACACCTTTAACGCAATTATAATCAACTTTTTGCACACAAAAATGCTTCTTGAAACTTAACATAAAGCTATTTCAGTTTTACTAACAAATCTGACAAACAACAACCTTAGAATAACAAAAATAATGAATGATCTCAGTTTGCTGCGGCTATGTTCTAAGATTTCCAAACCTCCCCATCACTCGGTGTTGAGCGTTGCATAACTCTTCCATGCCAACGCGGCACTGTCCAGAAAAACACGTTGTTAAGAAAGGTAGTGATTTTCTCAAGACTTTTTTCACGATAGTCCATTTTACATTTTTTTTTTTTTTTTTTCTCGGTTAGAATTGTGGACTGTAGGCATTTCTTTAACAAATTCTGAAACAGTATGGACTTACAGAGTACAGCTTTGGAGTTGGCGAAGACTAACATACGAATCTTTCGAAATAAAGTATTAGGGGCCGCAGTAAATGCACCATGGTATGTATGTGGTGCATGATAATTGTAGTGATAATTTACAGAGACTGGCGTGGGGATTTTTCCCCCACTGGGAGGTCCGGCACGGGCTGCACTCAGCCTCGTTAGGTCTCCGAGGCACCAATTGAGGAGGTACTTGATAAAGAAACAGTGACCCCAGGTCAAGGCCGCATACCCGGCTGGAAGAGCTCTGGGACCTGACCAGATCCCACCCTCCAGGTGCACCCCTCTCATGACGCCTGTAGCGGGCAGAGGTGGGGAAGGCAGTGGCCAGGCGGTAACCCTTGGCCCGGGAAGTGTTGTAGGTTCAGTTGTAATTGCGAAGATTTAAAAAAATGTTTCTGCTTTTATGAAATATGGCCGTTTTAACTGTTATAACAATTTATAAATTCTGCCATCATTTCGCATTTGTATAAAAATTCACATCGATAGTTCGTATGCAAATATGTTTCAACAAAAGCAACTATAAACACATGTCCTTCTATGGAATGCATCATAATAACTAGGGTCCGAACCTTTATACAGCTATCGTGAAACGAGGGGATCGCAAGTCACCTGCCACATGGGCAGAGCGTGACGTCATTGCGCGAGTACAGTGACAGCATGAAACATAACTGGGCTCACTGCCTATAGTGCATAGTGTCTCTCGAATGCGTTCACAGAGTAAAATGCCTTCAGCAGGAAAATAGAAATATTCACGTATTGGTGAACTTGTACAAGAGTTTGGGAGTGAATATTTACTGCAAATGGTGATAGCATTGAATGTATGTTAGACAAAAAAATTATCTACAACGTTTGCATCGATTGCATTTGGTCTCCTCTATGTTGTGATCATATGACAGACTGACCCCTCCCGCTTTCTATACTCTATACTCCGCAACTTTTTGTTCCCTGTATGAAGGTTCGTTCCCTAATCAAATTGACGGCTTCACATTACTTTATTTCCACTAGAACCATCCCAAACAAGGTTAGACTGAACTTAAACGCAGTTTTTTTCCTAAAGTAGTCTACCCAATGAGTGATACGCTCATATTCGGAAAGTTCCGGGCTCGATTACCGTTGACCTTGGGTTTTTCTTTAATTCCCTGGCCAATAGGCGAACACCGAAGTGATTTTTAAACTACCACGATTTTTTTCCATTATTTCTCTTCCATTCCGCTTCCTTCTCATTTCTTAGATGTGCTTCCAGGTTTCGTAGCGTATGGTGGTACCGGACATATGGCGTGGGTACTTGCTCAAAGGAAAAAGTGCTTGCTGAGGACTGCCTGGTTGATGGTTCAATCGACCTCTCTGGCAATCGAAGGGGTGCTTGACCCTGGAACTAGCAACTACGGCGCATCTCTGTGGCCTACAGCCTCCTTCCTCCTGGGGGTACCCACAACGAGGTGTTCCCCTGCGTTGTACAACCTATATCTATATAGTCTACTGTAAAGCGACCCCATTAACCCAGTATTTGTTGCTTGCTTGGAACATTGCGCTCGCTTATTCTTCAAGAATTGATGATGGCCATGGAGTTTGTTATGCCCAAAGCTCCACATCTAAAAACTTGACAGGAATGTTTAATTCGCTAGTAACCCATCTTTAGCTTTTATATGGTTGTCTCAGGAAAAAGGCTGCATAAATACCTACCTTTCTTTCCTGAACCATTCCTGCATTCTTATTGTTAGGATTCCAGTGGTAAAACTGTTATGGTTGTAGAGGAAATAAGAGTAGTCTACTTTTAAATTGGATATCGAGATGCCTTCAGAAGTACTTTTTAGCGGTTCATTGAACCTAACTTAGAAACAAAACGTGTGTGTGCGTGTGCGCGTGTGTTTGTGTGTGTGATTAAATTTACTATTACCTATAATTCAGATAGGGAATTAAACCATAAATTATTGGTAGGAAAGCGATTTTGAAAAGAATTTCATTTGAATATAATATTTCACTTGAAGGAAATCTGGAGACATAAATAGATGTGTGAACGGCAATTATAAGAAACAAAGTTGTTGGACAGCTGCCAAACTTAGATACGACATGAATATTCTTAAGGAAATATCCTTTCTTAAACTATCCTTTGCATGACAAATGTTACCTTATTTGAAATATTGCTAATATTTCTCTAATAACATTGATTAAAAAATATATATATTTCAAATATTTACATGTATACATATATCCTGACGCAGGTAAGTGAGGTAAGTCTTGTGTACTTGAAAGGACTTTTGCATAATTTCGTTTAACTGTCAAACCATAACACACAGATAAATGCTTGATACAGAAATTTGTAGATCTCTTTAAAACACGCAAATAATCATAAAATTGTTTGTGGCATCAACTATTTTCGAAATGTCCTTTGTTATGGTTTGGATTTTTTCAACACGTGGTCATTTTTAAGTGTCCATCATTCAGTTATTTCTCTCAATCTGGCAGAAAGATTATGGAATTTCAAGCCCAGTAAACCTATTTAAGCATTTCGCTATCACTATCTCCTTTGTACTTACAAGGAAATGTGCAATGACAATGTTTATCTCAATTAACTTGAAGTAGAAATAATAATATGCGCGCTGGACTGGTTGATGGAAACTATGGAACAATATTTTAAAAACTCTGATGTGTTGCACTCACATGACTTTCTCTATTCTTGTACTAACCATTCTTACAAGCTCTTAATCCTATATCTTCTTCGTGTTAGTTGAGATAAGCCTTTGTACAAATTATCTTATTGTTTATTTCCTTGTAGGTGCAAGGGGGATATTAGAATACCGTAAGCTTTGAGCGATAGTCAAATCTTTTAAAGCTTTGAGATTCCGTTCTCTTTGTACACTTAAGATGCAAAACAAATGAACAACGATGCTCCATTGTACGAAAGTTTTAAGTTTTCCAAACTCACACGATTAACAAGGAATATCTCAGAAATGGTTCACCCTACAAGAAAATTTATTTTGGCACAAATTGTGTATTTCAGCAAGATCTACATTTCTTGTGCCGTATGATTTGGTCTATCTCTAACGGTTTATCAGTTATGCCAAAGTCGTCCAGAGTAAATACGACTACAGGGACTATAACCAGTAAATTCATTATATGCATTTTATTTGTCATACAAATATCTTAAACATGTGACATTTTAATCAAAACCGTTAGAGCCATTTTCAAGAAAATCAAAATTTTCAAAAAATTTTTCATGTAAAGGGTAGTTTAGGATGAGGCTGTTTTCTTGAAAATCTTCGTGTCCCATTCTTGAAAGACACTTTGGTTTTTAACCTACTTTTCGTTTTTGAGTTATGCTGTCCACAGACTGACACACACACACACACACACACACACACACACACACACACACACACACACACACGTGGACCTTTTTCTAAAAAATACTTTTTTTTTTTAATTCAGGAGGCCTCAAAACATCTCGTTTGAAATTTCAACATCGAATTTTTGGATCGCTACAATACTTCCCTTACAGTAGCGAAAGTAATAATCTGTCCTTGCATTCACCTGACTTTCCAAATCAGGCTTTTATGAATTATTCTTACGAATTATTCTTCTAGCTACTTATTATCCAGATAAACTTGTAAAGGCTTTGAAATTCCTTGCTCTTTTCATGATCATAGTAAAAATACTATTAACAGCTTTCCAGTTCAGAAAAGTGTTAGTATTTGGAAACATTCCATTAACAAGGAATATCTCCCAAGTTAGTAACTCTACAAAATTAATGCTTAACATAACGTATGTATTTTCACGACGTCTACCAGTTCTGGTCAATAGGATACCTATCTAACGATTTACACATAACGTTATTCATGCCATTCAAAATGGCAGGACTTCAGATGCCAGTTCTAGGGAAATTCAAGGCATACCTTGGTTTGTTTTCATAAAAATATCTAACTAATCAAAATTTTCGAGAAAAAATTCAGCTTAAACGGAAAATTCAGTGTGGTGGGATTTTCTACAGAATATTTGTATGGTATCATTTGAAGATTCTGAACTTAAATACAGAGTTTGATATTTAACGAACTTTTTCTTTTTCAGTTATAATATTCACAGGCACGTAAATAGCGACGCAACTCTTTCTAAAAATGCTTTTACTAGTGTTCAAGGGTTTCAAAACAAGTATTTCTGATGAAATCTAAAGATCCAATTTTTGGGTGAAATACTTCTTTACTTATTGTGAAATTAGCAATAGAGAAAGTAAAATTGAATTTGTGTGTTCCTGGGGACCTTAAAACATATCTATAACCAAATTTCCATATTGGACTGAATACAATACTTCTACCTAGTATAGGTAAGCAGTGTAGTAAGCAATATACGATTGCAATGAGAAAGCGTTGTGAATTTAACGCATAAGATTTTCAAAACACTGTATACACGTACAGATATTGGAAGACAAAAGAAGGGAGAATAGTGGAAGGAAGAATTGAAGTTACACTTAGTTACAAAATAATGTGCGCAGAGCTGTAGACTCTGCTAGTAATTTGATAAATAAATCTGCATACTCTACCCCAGCACCTAATTACGTATACCGGAACACACAACGCGCGCGCGTGCGAGAGATAGAGATAGAATACAATTTTTCAATTTTGAACAGATGCCTATTTGATATTGTAGTTATTAGTCCTTCAGAGTTTCTCGAAATCAATGGAATTAACAAACGATTTAAAGTGTGTGAAATAAGAATTGATTAATTCACTTTTATTCACTGGCCATTCATTACGATTTCTATTAATCAGTTTTTAACACCTTTATGTTGTTCCAGTTGTTTTTCAGTGGTCAATTTTAGGACTTCCAGAATGGCAACTTGCAATGCCTGACTGCTGGAGCATTTTTTTTTTTTTTTTTTTTTTGGATAGGTTGTATTTTTGTAGACTAACGAGATTTTCTTTTACGAATATGGCAAATCCTGCTCCCACCCTATAACCGTTGTTGCTGATTTGTTTAGCGTGTAGTATTACTAGGATAAAGACGCATGCCTCATTAATGAAGAAGCTATAAAAGAAACAAAACTTAAAAAAAAAAAAAAAAAAAAAAAAAAAAAAAAAAAAAAAAAAAAAAAAAAAAACCACACACACACACACACAGTTATTAAACCACCTCCACCAAATACACACATTATAATATTACATATATATTTCAAAATTATTAATTAAACTAAATATTAAACTGAAAGAAAAATATACATGAACATGAATAAAAATCTTAAACAGTAAATAAATATTGACTAACAATTAAATTAAATACTGGAACCCAGTAAAAACGACAGCTGAAACCCGGCCTAACCTTAACCACATATCCGTTTACCCCTGACTATGATAAAAAATTATTTCATCATTTATTGGAAAAATTCCTAGTTCTCTTACATATTTCTTCATTTTTTATTTTATCCATTATTGTATATTATTTTATGGCTCTAAGGTATCTCATTTCTGATGTATTTAATTTATCCCACATTTTTCTTTATCTTCCAAGTTTCACATACATATGTTTACATTGGAAGTGCCAATGTTTTGTAAAATTTTAAGCTTGTTTATTTTCTTGCTTTTCTTTTCAATGTTCTTGCTAATATTCCGCAACTGTTCTGGAATTTACTTACTTTATTATGTAGCAGTTAATTAAACATGGCTATAAGAAGGATGTTTAAGCTCTGTGAATATACCTCTACATATTAAAAAATTAATTAATCTCAAAATTAAGTTTCATAAATTAAAGTTAAATATGGTTTCTTGAATAAAATATATTTCTTAAGCCAAATAGTAATGGGATAAATAATGTTCTTCATTACAAGTCACTAAGATATGCGCGCGCAACAATGCATCTTAGCAATTGAGCCAAGGAATAGCTTCCCGCATATCATTAGCTTGAACTGGGAAGCGCCAGATCGATGGAGTTGGATTTCTGACCATGTGCAAAGGTTTGCATTCCGCAAGAGCTTCACCTCCATAACGTACGGTAAGTAATGGACGTTTCCGCCATCTAACGTGCAAGTCCCGAACTCCTAGTTTTATAGAGGAGAGGAGAAGAGAGACGTGAGAGGCACAAGGATGTTAAGTCAATAAAAAGCAAGGATGTAGGGGTGGTGAAGGAAACCTGTGGTTAAAGCAAGCCACGGAAGACAAAAATAAAAGAAGGCAAGGAGAAACGGCAAGAATATATTCATGTTTACCGCTAGAAGTTATGCAGGTAGGTAGGAAGTTGAAATGAATGAGTCGTAAATATTTCAATGACTGTTCCAAGAAGGCTGCATCAATCTTGGGAATCAATCGTTACGTCACATTTCAATTTAATCTCATGTATAAACATTTATGAAACGTTTATAAGCCTTGTTTTACTTATGTGCCTTCCTATAGCTAATTTAATTACATTAGCATTTCAAGAAACGTTTTAGGGATTATATAATAGCAGTTTAAAATTACTTTTAGCAACTTTCAATTATTATTCTATACACATTTTGCCTGTCTCAAATTTCTCCTAAATATCTTTACTTTCTCTATTACTTATAGATAGTAAACACGGCAGTACTGTATTCGACTCAAAATTTCGATGCCAAGAACTCACCGGAAATATATTTTGAGGCCCCTGAATCCAAAAAAAGTTTTTCTAGAAAAATGTTAATGTGTGTGCGTGTGTGTGTGTATGTGAGAGAGAGAGAGAGAGAGAGAGAGAGAGAGAGAGAGAAAGATTGAAAGAAAGAGAGAACAGAGTAACTTAAAAACGAAAAGTTGATTAAAAACAAAAGTTGTGTTTAAGATTAATATGTTTTAAGAATGCAATCCAAAGATTTAAGACAATTTTTGCACCTTACACTAACCTTTTTGTGGAGCTATTTCAAAAAAGGCACGACTTTCTATACCATTCGTTCACAAACTGTTATTATAAAATCACGTTTATCAAGTTAAAAATTTGTAGAAATGATTTTATGTATTTCCTTGTAGATACGATGGCAGAAGGGATTATAGTAGGTTTAAGCAATGGTCAAACCTTTTAACAGCTGGTTGCTATGTGATGGCATTGATTTCCTATTCTCATCGGACATCAAAAATCGAATGACTTAATATTTAAGCAAGTATAAGTATTCGAAAACTCAAACCAATAACAAGCAACACTTCAAAAAGGTTATCTCTACCCCAAAAATGATAATTTGTGTATTTTTACAGATCTAGATATATTTCTTAAGGTTTATGAAAAAATTATGTAAAGATCATCCAAGGTGAAAATGAGTTTACAGAAGCTAGAATAAATTTTGTTTGCCATGAAAATATTTAAATTATAATATTTTAATCAAAATCCATGAGCGTTTTTGACCAAATCAAACATTGTGAAACTTTTGCTTATAAAGAGTAGCTTGGGTTGGGTAGGCTTTCTCGAAAATGATCTTGTAATATCTTTAAAAGATGCTACACTCAAATACCGTGACAGAGTGTAAGCTACTTTTCGTCTTTACTTAAGAAACAGTCACAAATCCCAAAGTAAGTAAACCTTTGCAGAAATAATTGCATTACAAATTTCGTTAAAGGTACAAAGGGGATGCAGGAAGAAGAATCGATAGTTCTGTGTATCTATATTCTTAAGCATGCTGGTCTTTAAACATCCATGCTTTTTCCATGATATCGCAAGAAACAAATATATAGTAGCATTATTTTAATAACCAAGTACTGATCAATGCAAACCAATAGCAGAAAAGGTTAGTAAGGTTTTGTCTTCTTCTCAGGATTGTCCAACTTTTTGTATTTGGAGAACCTTACGTAATGAGCGACTATTTCCCACTTCACTCTCTGAGTTGGAAAGAAGTCAATATCCAGTGACGAACACAAATAGGCAACTCCATGATCATACATGAATTTTCTGGAAATGTTCTCAGAAAGCCTCTTAATTCTAGACGAGTTTTGCATAAATGGAGAGCAGTAGGAAACAGACAGAAAGTTACTAAATAAAAAATGTATATCTCGTTAAAACATAAAATTTATATCAAGTCTTCCTTTTTCCTTTGAGTGAACCATTTCCGAGATATTCTTTGTTATTTATTTGAATTTGCCAACATACTTTTTTTTTAAATAGCAATATGTTATTCGCTTTCTAATATATCTTGGTCTTGCAAAGAAAAGGGATTTCACTATCGTTTAAAGCCTGCTGTATTCCCATATTTTCCTTGCACGTACAAGAAAATAAGCAATAAGTTACTTTCTGAAAATGCTTATGTCGATTAAAATGAAGTCGATAGAAAAATAAGCAGACACACATACACACAAACGAACAGTATTTCTCCAAATTGAATCAAATTAAATGTTTGTATCGCAATAGGTTACGTGACGATCACTTGCTGTATCTTCTAAGGCTATGTATTTCAACTTTGTGGCCGAATATTGACAGACTTCTTAAACGTAAGCAGTAGAAGTCAATAAAGAACAGATGTTAATCGTATAAGATTTAAAAGTGCTTTCGTGAATCAAACGCAACGAATCAACCCGTCACCGCAGCACAATGCACGACTGGGGGCTAAAGAGGGGCAAAGTCCGCGCATAGTGGAAGGAGGTAAACCATAACTCCCTCTTTCACAAACGTTGGACATCGCTACTCTATTTTATAGCTTACCCGATTTACGAAATTACATAAAATTTCTCCGCAATGAAGCTGACTTCACAGACTATTCCTAGAAAATTAAAAATTGGCGTTTAATTTTTGATGCGAATATCTTAAATATGTATATTGCATTCTAATAAACATGTTTGAGCTGTTTTTCAGAAAATAGAATAGCTCGAAAATGTTTCCGCTTAAAGGCTACCTTAGAAGAAGAGGGATTAGTTTTCTAAATCTTCATGTCATATGTTTGGAAGATACTCAACTGAATACCAAGTTTGGTATTTATCTAGCATTTCTTTTTCGAGTTACGTGTACACACACACACACACACACACACACACACACACACACACACACACACACACACACACACACACACACACACACACACACACAGTATGTTTTGGGTTTAGGGTCCTCAAAATATGCATTTCTGGTAAAATTTGGACTCGAAATGTTTGTATGAAATATAATGTATCCTTTACTTACTGTAAGTACATAATAGACAGAATAAAAATTAAAGAAACGGTAAATCAAAGTGTTTCAAACGTCTGAAATAATGGGGAAAAAGTACTAAAAAACATGGGGAGGTAAAATAGAATAAGGAAACGGGGAAGTAAGGCGTCTTGACAAGGTAGAGTGAAAAGATAGTACAAACACAGATAAAGACAAACAGTAGCAGTAAAATAAACCAAAAATTAAGATGCAGAGTT
This sequence comes from Tenodera sinensis, assembly GCA_030765045.1. Taxonomy (NCBI): domain Eukaryota; kingdom Metazoa; phylum Arthropoda; class Insecta; order Mantodea; family Mantidae; genus Tenodera; species Tenodera sinensis. The sequence continues at coordinate 45,219,396 of CM060969.1, forward strand.
GGAGTTTATATGCAAAAACGCTCACAAAAGAGCAATAAAGGTACCCGTAGGAGTAAAAAGACTTTTATTGTTTTTTAAAGGCAAGCTCTTGTTTACTCGCGGCGACCATGAGACAATGTTTTCAAGGTGGGATATACAGTGCCAGGCAGTACCGTATCCCTCACACTAGAGGGCACTTAAAGCATTATTTATGGCCCAAGAGGTGAGCCCAGATATGGAAGCCTCTGCCCTACCCGAAAACCTATCCACTTGTCGCTGTTCAGTGCTGCCAACGTGGTCGAAAGTTTATCACCAAGGTCAACAACACACTTCTGGAATGTGGAAAAATGTTCACGGAAGATATGATAATGTATGTCGACATTTCTAGATAGCAAGCTAATTTAGTATCTGAGAAATGATGTCGATATTCTACATATCGACATTAATTAAAGACTCGTTACTACATAAAATAATCTGTGGTACATTCACATTACTTTTTCTGCCCACTATAATCTATTTTTATGTAGCTACTATAAATTGTTCTTACAAAAGCCTAATACTTTACCTCTGAACATAGTAGCTGTAGAAGGTATTGCATACTACTCAAAAAATTGATAGCGATATTTCACTGGAAATGGAAGCTTTCAGGTCCCATGATCCCCCCCAAAATAATATAAAAAGGTTCTATGTAAGTGGGTATGTGTCTGTGAACAGAGTAAACAAAAACGAAATTTGGTTAAGTTTTACAACTTCAAAGTACGATTTTTTTTTTAAAGAAACACTTCACCCAAAACTATCCTTTGAATGAAATTTTATCAAACCTTTGTTTTTCTCATAAATAGTTCAAACGAAATAGGTGAGCAGGCAGGTATATCTTGAAAGCAGCCAATGAAGTCCTCATACCGGCTGACAACTAGCAAACCACAAAAGGAAACAAAGTCTTACTACACAAAAATATAAGTGGTGTGCCAAAAGTCGCTATCGGATATTTTCTAAGGTTTTGTAGCAATAATAACCTTTCACAGAGACGTAAAAACGTTCTTTATTGATTGATTGCCGGATTAATAAGGAATAGAAATATGAAAAGATAAACATAATTGGGCCAGTCAGTGGTGGCCCTGTATGGGCGATAACCTTTATTTCTCATTCGACGTTCTTGGGATCTACATTTCCGCGATCATTTCCTTGTTGATTTCTACAACGAACGCTCCAGTGATTCAGACAGAAGATAACTAACATAATCGCCTGCTGAGAAACTCTTTTCCAGTTTTCGGAGATTAGCTTCACTGGGATCTCCTTTACTGGAACGAGGAAAGGAGTTTTCTGATTTCTTCGTACGTTTCGCCAGTTCTTTGTTTTTCATGAACCCACACATTAACGATGAGACGTCCTTCAATCGTATATTTGCTTCTATCAGTCATTGCTTACAAAACAAACAGCCTTTCACATTGACATCTACTAATAACAGGCGAAAAAACTGACTTGCCGCTATAACATACAATGCACTCGCTCTATCCGAAAATTGACGAACTAATGTAACAAAAAACATATGAAGGTGGAAAATATCCCTCTACACCTAAGAATGGTTTTTAATTAGTTTTCGGTTTCGGAAAGCGAGTTATTTCAATATAAACAGTACCCAATTATGTATTTAAACACACGATTATGCTAAATACATTTTTTTACTTTCTGTACTGGTAAGTAGAGCAAGTATTGTATTCCACCCCAACGTTCGATGTCGAGGTTTCACCGGAAACATGTTTTGACGCCACCTGAATCTAAAAAAAAATGCATTTTTATAAGAAGATGTGTGTATGTAGGTGTCTGTCGGTGTGTCTGTTGTGCCTGCCTGCCTGCCTGCCTGCCTGTCTGTCTGTCTGTCTGTCTGTCTGTCTGTCGGTGTGTCTGTCAGTCTGTGGACAGCATGACTCAAAAACCATAAGTCGGTTAAAAACCAACTTTGGCATTTAATTTTAATGTCTTTCAAGGATGCAACTCGAAGATTTTGAAGAAAATAGCCTCACCTAAACTATTGTTTACATGGAAAATTTTAAGAAAATTGTGATTTTCTCGAAAATGGCTCTAACGATTTTGATTAAAATACCCTATGTTTAAGATATTTGTGTGACAAATGAAATCTATATTTTAAATTTTCCTACTATGTCTATGTAGTCCTGTTTACTGTGGATGACTTTGGCATAACTGGTAAACCCTTAGAGATAGACCAAATCATACTGCACAAGAAATGTAGATCTCCCTAAAACACACAATTTATAGTTTTGTAGAGTGAACAATTTGATATACTCCTTGTTATTTGTGTCAGTTTTGGAAAACTTAAAACTTACGCAAAATGGAACATCGCTGTTCATTTTTTATATGTTAATCGTGCAAAGAGAATTGGATCTCCAATCTTTAAAATATTTGACTATTCCCCAAAGCCTACTGTATTCCAATATTCTCCTTATACCTACAAGGAAATAAGGAATAAGATAATGTGTACTAATGTTTATCTCAAATAGCACTAAGAAGATGCGGAATAAGAGTTTGTAAGTATGGCTAGCATAAGAGTAGAGAAAGTCATGTGAGTGTAATACATCAGATTTTTCTTTCTTGTCGTACAAAGAGAACGGAAATTCAAAGTCTACAAATAGCTATCAATTTCAAACACCTGACTATAGCTTAAGCCTATTGTATTCCCATGTTCCCATTGTATGTATAAGAAATATGTAATAAACCCATTTCTACAAATATTTATCTGGATTAACATGAAGTGGTTAGACGAATTAGAGTTTATAAGAATAGTCTGGACCAGAAACAGTCTTTACCAGGGAAAGTCATGCGATTGCACAGATCAGCAATATTTTTCTTTTTATGTTAGCCATTTTCTAGATATTTCTTGTTTTTAGTTTGATATTTCCAATAATTATAGCTTTCTCGACCGCCTCCGTGGCGCAGTTTGTAGCGCACATGCCTCTATTGAGGAAGACCCGGGTTCAATCCCCGATACCAGCACGGGGATTTTTCCCCCGCTGGGAGGTCTGGCACGGGGTGCACTCAGCCTCCTTAGGTCTCGGGGGGCCAATTGAGGAGCTACTTGAATAAAGAAGTAGCGACCCTAGGTCGCGAAGGCCGCATAACTGGCCGGGAAAAATCAGGGCGGTGACCATGTCCAACCCTCCAGTACTGCACCCCACTCATGACGCCTGCAGTGGGCAGAGGTGGGGGACGCAGCGGCCGGGCGGTAAGCCTTGGCCCGCGAAGGGCTATTGCGCTAGAGATTTATACTTTTCTCACTTTTCTTCCTTTCGTTCTCTCATTCTCTCTTTCTTTATTCAGCTGATCACGCAAAGAGAACGGAATTTAAAAGCCATCACATAACGACTAGGTCTTACAAGATTTGACTATCACTTAAGACAACTTTATTCTATTCCCATTGTACCTACAAGATATATCCAAACATAGCTACAAATGTTTATCTCGTTTAACGTGAATTGGTAGATATAAAAATAAGCTTTTTAGAATAATAAGATTGAGTTTTCGAGTTATTAGATTTTAAATTAGAATGTTATTATGTTATGTCAAATGGCCCAAGAAATTTAATTTTAGGAACAACTGCTCTTCCTTATTGGAATTCTGTCATTTACCTGATAATAACGCACTAATTTCACAATTTTTACTAGCCTTAGCTTTAAGAAGTAATACCTCAAAACCGTTCAAAAGAAAAATAAATTATATGCTTGCATTTTCAATCCACATGGAAAGTTTCAGAAAAATTGAATTAAAACTGCATTATGTGTAACAATTTGAAAAAGTGAATGTGCTAAAAAGATAATGTACAAGAACCTCAAATTCCAAATGAAAACCAGTTTTATTCTACTTACGTTTTTAATTATGCATTTATAATATAAAGCGTTTAAACGTATTTTAAATTTATGGCTCCTGAGTATTTTTGAAGTCATAGAATAGAAATTCAATTTTTGGGAGATTTAAATGAAAATATCTTTGTAGCAGCTCCTTAAATACCAAGTTTGGTATTTATCCTTATTTTCGTTTTTGAGTTGTGTTGTAAAAGCACACATACACACGAACCGATTTCTAAAACTTTATATTGGACTCAATTCGCTCCAAAACACGCATTATTGATGAAATCTATAACTTTTGGATGCGTAGTGAGCAAAGTAAAACTATCCATTCTGCACATGATGGGATAGCATGTGTGTGTAGCTACATATGTAGAAGATAGAGATCTGCTGATCCAGTTATTGGGGCATTACCCTTGGAATGTTTACCATATATGCAGGAAGTTGATTACCAGGAATTTTAACCGATAATGGGTTTATTTACTTCTCAGTAAACCAGCTTAAGCTGGTAGCTTATATCATGTGCTCGCTATTTATATGCTTTCCTTCTGCTCCCTTCCTATCTTCAACCTTTTTTCCGGAATCTTCTATATGTATTTAAAATAATGCAGTCCAAGACACCTCTCTGATCATTGGACTCCTATTTTAGTTTCTTTCTAGTCAGTTTTAGCGAGAAACCTTTATATGTGCCGCTTTTTTGTGTGTTGTTTTCCGAGTATTTATAACACTAATAACAATAACAATAACAACAAAAACAACAACAAAAAACAACAACAACAACAACAACAACAATAATAATAATAATAATAATAATAATAATAATAATAATAATAATAATAATAATAATAATAATAATAATAATAATAATAATAATAATAATAATAATAATAATAATAATAATAATAATAATAATAATAATAATAATAATAATAATAAGAATAAGAATAATAATAATCGTATCCTTGCCCAACTCAATTATAGATAAAGCACAATGAACAAATGTTTAAATTTGCAGTTGCTTAAATTTCGATGAAATTACATTGTTATTTGGAAACTAAGCTGTACTACAAATGTTTATGAAAGTATTTAAAAATTATATCTTTACACAACTAAATCCTTGGCATTACCCGATGCTCTATCAGGTTTGAAAAAGTAAAAAGAATAATAGATAGGTATTTATGGTTTTTCTAGTTTTTTTAGTGTTTACTTTTTGTTGAAATACATGACATAAATTGCAATATGATGATATTGGATTCCTTCATTACACAAGCAAATTTTATAAGACTAAGGTTAAGTTCATTCGTGCCCCAAAAACCCCAATATTTTGATTAACTTTGTAAATACCTGGGTTTTTGTTTTCTAAAATAATGAAAATAACTTATTTTGTTTCGGACTTACACAGAAACCTAATGCATGGGTTTTTCTTGAATGGTTTTCCCACTACTTTTCCACCAAGTAGGCTTTTTGTGTTAAGAGAGCGTAATGGCTCTGTGGTAATCCGGCAATCGACAGGTCCCGGATTGGATTGTTCACTTTGACCTTCGGTTTTTGGTGGTCTCTCCGGAGCAAGCAAGCAAGTGCTGGGGTGATTTACTTTTGTACCATGACATTTTAGTTCATTTGATGCACATTTAATATCCTTGTTATCGTCTGTTTCAGGTTTAAAGGACGTGGTGACTGTGTTCGGCGTGTTGCGGCTGGGCGGTGGTGATGCGTGAATGTTTCTCTCTGTGTTGATTGGTCTTTTGACTGACCGCTGGTCTGCCTCAGTTTCGGAGACCTCTCCGTGACATTTACATCTACCTTTACCAAAAATATTTAGAAAGCAAGATTTAGCAACGTTTTAATTTGTATTTAATAAAGCACTGAAAGAGTGAACCATTTCTTACTACAGAGCTGTAAAATTTTCTCACACCAAATATTTTCCACACTCAGTCACGTTAGAGTGTATTTTTGTGATATTTTCCCTTGTTGTTTGTACCTAATTTAGTCGAAAATGGTTCAGTGCTGCATACCTACAAAGCAATAAGAATAAAGGTATATCCTAAGACTTCGAGTTATATATGCATATGTAGTAGTAAACTCAGAATATTGTAAATATTGGTCTTTCTCTAATTAAACTCCTCCTCCTCCCCAAGACTTATAAATAGGCATCGAACCTTTATACAGCTATCGCGAAATGAGGCAATCGCAAGTTACCGGCCACATGGGCAGAGCGTGACTTCATTCCGCGGGTACAGTGACAGAACAAACACACTGCCTAGAGTACATAGGTCTCTCGAGTATATTTTCTAGTTCAATACAGTAAAATGGCTCTAGCACGAAAATCGAAATATTCACGTATTGTTAAACTTGTATAGCAATTTGGGAGTGAATAATTTACTGCAAATGGGAACAGTATTGAATATAAATAATGGAACAAATTTATAACGTTCGTGCGTCGAGTGCACCTGCATACTTCCTATAGTCCAAACTCCGCAACCTTTCGTTCTCTGAGTGAAGGTTCGTTCCCTACTTAAAAATCAAGGTCTGGTGTCAGATGCCTGTAGAGGAGCAATGGACTTTGGACTAGGGGGAGTGGATATCCAGGATGACCAATAAGTGCAATGCATGGTGTGACAGTGAAGAAAATGATATGAAATGATAGCGAAATAGAAGAATGGAAAGGCATTTCAGTACCTGCCTCTTCCATGTTCAGTGCACACAGACGTAGCCCACGAAATACTGATCAGTGACAATGTCAACAAAGCTGCCTCTTATGGTCACTCAAAGAAAACACGTACAGCCGCGGGAAAAAAATGTGTACCTGTAGATGAGCAGCTAACTTGAAATTATGTGCATGGTTACAATAAGATGTAGGGCAACCATTAAATTGCAGATTGAGGCATGTAGAAGGGATAATACAATAAAAACTTGAATTATATGCAACAGAATGAATTATTTATACCATTCATAAGTGTATACATAAACATTATTATTCTGTAATCTGTTGCACTGTATGACTATATATAGATTTAGTGCCTTGTATAATTCAACTTTCATGTAATATTTTCTCAGTGTAGAGAAATGTGCTGAATGTAACTCCTTTATAGTTGTATAGGTGAATTTATTACTATAGTCCTGCACTTGAGACATACTTCAATATTTATTTCAACTGACAATTAATCCAGAGTTAGGGTCAGTACTCGCAACTAATGCACTGCAATGTGATATGTATCCTGGACTAACTGTGTCTAACACAACCAATGCCTGACCTTGCCCTAAATTCCAGTGAACCTTTGGGACTGCAGTTGGGGGACGAATGTCAAGGGAAACTGAAGAATTCGGAGAAAGTCCAAAATTAGAAATATGACTTGACAGAAAAGGGGTCATGTGTTCACCGAACACAGTATATACTCATATGACTTCTTTGTCTTGTCTAAAATAAAAAAGTGGGTAATTTCAAACTCTGTGAATCTCTGACACACTTTGCACTAATATTTGGGGATGGTATGGATGACGTAGGAAGCTTTACAGCTACTCGCTTGGTTTTGCAACCTAATCTGCACCTTGATGGTTAATGGCTGATCCAATTTCAACATTTTCGAGGTTTCTCATGGTTTTCCATTTACTACTATTTTTTTGCCACCATTTCCCTTTTACTCACTTTCTTTCAGGTGTGCTCCTAGATTTTTCGGTGTATGGGGTCCGACAGATAGAGCAAATGCTTCCTCTAAGGAAAGAATAGGCCCCGTGAAAACTAGAGGGCTGCTTGGTCGACAGATAGTTTGTGAAGGCACTCTTGGCCGTTTTAGGAATGAGACGGGTTTTCGATACTGGAATTGATAAGGATTTCCACGCCTCTTTGTAATTTGGTTTCCTGTGGCCTATAGTTTCCTTAATTCCATCCCTTTCCACTGAGGAGTGGCAACCAAATAAAATTATGCAGTTTTAAGTGTAGAGGTGTCCCCCTTTATTACATAACCTTAGGGCTAACCCTAACCCTTAATCTCTAATAACGAGGGGCATTGAATAAATATTCGAATTGGAAATAATAAACAAAGTATTTTAGTTAATAGGATATTTTACTTCTTAGTGATAGCTTAGCACGAAATATAGAAATTAACTGACATAATGTGAAGCTATCTATTCCATCATAAAAAATAGTTGCGGCTGAAATTTCACATTTTCTTGTTATTATCAGCTATATTAATTACTTGTTATAATTAGGTGTACATATTTGTAACTTTACCATGCTGTCATGTTAGGGATTTTATACTAGTAAAACCTACTAAAATGCTCTGAATTAATTTGAACCATCAAATTTGTGTGGGGTCAGTTTCCTTTAAATTAAGAGCGTTCATTCATAAAAGTTCAAAATATAACATATTTTAACGCATTTAATTTTTTTTACGAAAATTATATACACATTAGCAAACGTTGATGGTACACACTAAGAACGACGCATCTAGATACTCTAAGAAAAAAAATGTTATCTGTCAAATTGTTTTGAAATGAAACGCTTTTGCGTGAAGAAAAAAATAATAGTTGAGAAAACTAACAGCAGAAAATGCGAACCTATCACGCCTATTAAATATATACACCTTAAATGTTTGTAATTTTAGTAGTTATCACAATATCTACGAAAAATAAACTTTATAATACATTTTGAAGTATTTCCAATTTAATTCAGAAACAAAATTGCTGTTTTTCACGGTATACGAGTACTTATATTAGCGCCGCTTAAATTACAAAAGAAGACAGGTTGCCTCAGCATTTTGGAGGATCTAAATTCCCGGGCCGGGAGTTGAGAGGGGACTCAAATCTCTTCAGCTGCATTGTCAGCTAGAATTTTGTATCTAAACTCCGAACCGGAGTAGTCAATTATTTCACATGCTAGGACGAATCTACGTCACTGTGATCTTTAAAGGTCTTAGAACTATCTTCCCTAATGGAACTTAGAACGCCAGGATTCTCCGCAATGACCACCCTTTCCTTTCCTCACATTGTAGTGCAGTTTAGTAACTTTATGCAGATTAAAGCTTGTCTATAACGGAGTTGCATGTGTATTTTAGTAGGGTTAATCTTTTACCACACATCCATCATCCATTGGTGAAGACGGCCAGTGGCCATTTAGCGTGACGTCTGGTGGAGACGCTAACTCGCCTAGGTCTTACCTGCAAGGCCCAATCAAGCGTCACAGTATTTTCTTTTAAAGTCCAATATACTATATTCTAATATATAGGCTTTGTAATTGCTTTTTAGCTTTTAGTACCTTGTGAGTTTAAATTATAATGTTATAAATCTCCAGGTCTGTTAGAAAGCATAGCGGTTTCAATATCTAAATCATCAGAATTGGCTGAGTGGTTTTTGCGATTAACCTACATATATGCACATATATTTAAATACCGTCTCTTTATAGTGTGAGTATAGATCGTTTGGTAGATCGTGAATTTCTTAACACTTTCACAAATCACAATATTTATACGTTTATAAAGTAATCCATTCCTAATTCTAAAGGTCTTCGAAGGAGCTCTTTAATATCTGAGGAAGGAAGACAGATGGTGGGGCATGAAACAGATAAGGAAAAGTGATACAATTTCAAATCCCCTTTCATCATGGATTCTTAAGGTTATATACCATTCCTTAAGAGCAGAAAGCTACGGGTAGTGGAGGGAACAAATGCAGATATGTTATGAAGGTAGTCTGTGGCCTCCAGTATCAAATTGGCAACTTTAGTTTATTTCATTTCAACACCTTGCATAACATTTCGACAGAAATAATTCGAACAAGTTTCCCGAACTGGCACCGTAGCTCAGTCGGTCTGTTGTAGGAAGTGTCCCGGGTTCGATTCCTGGCTGGGGAGTGGGAAGTTTTCTTTAGCCGAGATTATTTCCTATCCTATCCTCTCTAGAGCCTAGAAGGATGAGGAGTATGAATGTGTGGTGTATGTGATCCAATGTGCAAAAAAGAAAAACGAAAAAAAAAAACAAAAAACAAAGATACCTACGAGTTAACACCCTTGCCTTGCCTTGCCTGTGGGGAGAATGTTCCTAAAGAAAGGCCCTTTGTGACCACTGAAGCTAAAGGAGGGTATAAAAAGAAACACAAGACAAAACTTTCCTGGAGACAAACGAATGCTATTAAAATAATCCATTGCGTTGTAGAAATAAAGGTTACAAAGGCTATTTTTCTCTACTTATCTTATTTGAGATAAACATTTGCATACCTAATTGCAATACATATTTCATTTTAAGCACAAGAGAGTACGAGAGAGAGAGAGAGAGAGAGAGAGAGAGAGAGAGAGAGAGCTGATTCTCTAGTTAGATCCTTCAAAGTAGTTCTTAACACCACATTGCAAGAAACAAGTGAATAGCGACACTAGTTCAAAAAATTAAAACACATTGAGAAATGTAAACCAACATAAATAGGTTATCGACAGTGCTCTAAAAGTTATTATTTGACATTAATTGTGCGTCTAAGAAGCTCTATATGTTGCTGTAGTAAAATTCGGTCTCTGCCAAAATGTTTACACTAGCTTGACTAGGAGCAGGTTTGTTAAAGAGCTATATGTAAATAAATTTTGCAATAAACATTGTTAAAACCTTGACTTGCAACGCTAGTTAGCAGTTTTAAGTCTTTGAATATGCATGACCATTTGCATATGTTCTACATTTGAATACATAGCTCATAAATTTCTGCATTCCTTTCGAGTTTGTTTTGAAGGAACATAAATCAACATACACTCAGGAAAAAGTATGCATTTTACCATTATTAGGATCAGAATGAACAAGCAAGCAGCTATTCCTTTAATCTTGAGCAAGTTGGACAATCTATTCCCATTATTTTTGTATGCAGTTCTTAAAAATCTCATTATGAAAGAGGCTGGGTGCCAAAAAAGCAAAGTATCCTTTATAAACTAAGATTTTATCCTGTGGTCCAACATGACTGCCCAAGTTTTAGCGGAAACTAAAACAAAAATTGTACAATTTGAGATTTTTTCCAGTTATTTTAGGTGAAATTATATATTTACCCGTATATGGCAATGTTAACAGATAGCGTATACCTGACGTACGAAAATAAAAATATCTACCGGATGCAGAAAATGCTTATGTACTTGACTTACTAAGTATAAATTCTGAACGAATTCACTCTGAATTTTAAATTTCTATTTGGAGTACCTTCACAATTTGTATGAATTGTTGTCGTGTGAAGATTATTTTCAGCAAGGTTTCTTCAAATTTTGTATTAAGTGAATCAGCTAGTGCTATTTGTTCTTTCGCATTTTTTTTTTTTTTTTAATTTATGGAACCTTTAAAGCGGCAGATGTGCTTTAGTTGCGTCATTGTTGTCCCTTTAGAGCTCATTTTCTTATTTAGGTTGGTTGAAGCACCTCACTGTGAGAAAGCAGCTCAAGGAATGCAATTCACTCCGAAACAAGCTGCATCGTGAAAAAAAGGTCACATACAAGCCAGTTTACCAGAAGATTGTATAAACTTTTACTACATTTTGTTGCCCATCTCTTGAAACCTCCTAGCAAGGGTGAATTTCTCAAGTGTATCCAAAGCTAAAATCAGCAACAAACAAGACTTCGGATGTGAGTGGAGAAGTAGGAAGCTAAACCAATGTTAAGAAGCACATCTACAGGGTGGAAGATACTGCTCCGGCTATACGTTAAACAGTGATTCCATATGAGTGTACCAAATACGTTTAATACAATTGTCTTCGCCGAAAAAAAATATAATTTGAGTCAAATATTTGGAGTAATCTAGCTTCTTGACGAATAGGTATAAATGGTTTAGGATTTCACTAAATGTTGCGCAAGTATTTTGTAAACTATGCTGTAATGCATTTCTACCTTAATTCTAAAGAATTTAGTCTCAATTTTATGTTAGTCATGCAAAACTTAATTTCTATGGGAGATTTTGCAACTTAAAATCTCAATGTGACTCAATTCAACCAATTGAAATAAGATACCACAGCATTGCTCACACAATGTGTGCACGACAGTTATTGAAATAATAAACAATGTTAATCCATTTGTCGATAAGCTAGATGGCTCCAAATATTTGACACAATTTTTTTTCGGCGAAACGGTTCTTTATTGGCAATAATTCTATTGGAATACTTGTTACACTCACCATGAAGAATCCCTAGTTAACATACCTAAGCCGAAGATGCATTTTTCACCCGGTATATAAAAATATTTAATATTATTTAATATATAATAACACGAGTCAACGTTTTGTAATCATACTTAATAACTTGTGTCATCGTATTAGTAAGGCTAAAAGGCCTAGTGCAGTTGTGATAAAGTAATATGTAAAAATGCTAGAAATTGGTAACAAAGAGTTTGCTTGACGGAAAGCAAAACGAAAGGATGTGTGTAAAAACGGTCAAACCCTTAAAACCAAAAAGTTTCTGAGTAGTGCTGCCATCTCTTATTTTAGACAAATACTCAATTTATGGGCGGTGTGACGCCAAAAAGCTTGGTGTATTATAAATAAAATGCAGAACTATTTTTGCTTCCTGCGATCTATTTGAAATCTTCTCTGGTGCATAAATGGTCTAAAACAGAATAAAGTAACCAGAGTAGAATTGCCAACTTTAACATACCTACATCAAAGCTGAAAAATATACTTTAGCTGTTGTATTATGTGTATTAATGAGTGTTGCATTAGTCTATCCTATGAAGTATCACATTTTTGTTTAAATGATTTTGATTATCTGAAATAAGTCAAATACACCCATAAGTTTTCAGGCGCAGAGTTTAATAATTTCTAATAAATAAAGGCCAGGGATCTGTGCGTTTTTCCATAGATATACTGCACATGGACTTTACTGTTATCACTCGCACATGTAAACAACGGCAGGTTTACATGGCAAAGTCATGAAGCGTATCGGAAAGAATGTGAAACGGCCCAGTTGTTTACGCAAGGTTATCGCATAAACATGGCTAGACGGTGTGTGTACACTCCGTTCAGATACAATCATATCCTCAGGACAGCAACGTCTCATGTATTGGCAGGTGCGAGAGATCATCTATTTGTATTTTATCACTGACTATACACCAAGATACTATTATGGACTGCCGAGGTCAATATGCCTCAACGCTTTGCCAAGCAATAGGTACAGCCTGGCCATGAAAACCGCCTCACTACAAACCAACCTACAAGCATCATATGAACATCAAAGAACTCTTATCACTCCACATCTGTAGCTCACTGCGAGAAGAAACAAAACAGTCGCGTTATATTACACCTTGCATACACTTGCAAGGCAATGCTTCGCCAGTTTGCAGAGTACTACGTTACGTTGTTTTCCACTCTTGCTTCTAGTGGCAGTTGTATGCACATTTGATGGTCGTGCTGTACTTCATACTCTGCGTACATCTAACCTGTATCGCATGCGAGCGCACATTCCTCCGGCCTTTACTAATAAGCATTAATATACTAAATCTAAATTCAACATGCTAGAGTGTCGTTTTTAAATAATAAGTAAACATATGTAGCCTTGGTTATGCTTCATTTAGAACAAGAAATTTTACTGTTGTCATTCTGTTGATTACAATAAAAATTAAAAAATACTTTGGAGTCTGCATGAAAAAGCTTGAGGCGAATGTTGTAACCCTAAATCTAATAAAATATAGAAAGTAAGAAATAATACTTGTTTTTGGGGGGTGCACAAAACCGATTCTCTCAGTTTTTAAAAAAGTGAGGGTTATATCATTTTTATACTCTCCTTTCAATTAGAGCTATTTAAAAAGGAGTTGAAAATCAAGCTACCGAGTAGCTCAGTGGCACCATCAGTACCATTCATTTAGAATTACGAATGTTAGTTGGAAATTGCTTGTCTCTTTACTGCTATGGATGTTTGACTGGGTATCTCCGCATAAAGTTAGAAATGACTTATACCGGCGTAGCTTTACAAAGATCGGTCACAAAGAATTACATGGTCCTCTCTTGTGTATAATTTACAAATACTTAATGTGACATGACGCTTTGTTACTTTTACTTGCCACTTTGTCCTCCAAAATTGAACCTCAAAAAATGAAGTACTGTCTTATCGTTAATACAGTCTACAGTTCTTCGTGACCTTACAATTAACACATGTTCTGTCCTCTGGTAACCTTTGCGGATACTTTTCTGTCTTTTAAGTCTTTCTATGTAACAGCCAGCTTCCACCGTCACACTCACTAAAACTGCTTAACGCAACACCGACGCGACGACTGTGTCCCAAAACTGTTTCTTACGATACACACATTCTTTCAACGACGACTGTACACACACATGCACGCGAGCACACGCACACTGCTAACAGCTGTCTCGTTCAACACTGACGAATCCATCACAAAAACAACTCTTTTCTCGCTGCCTCAGCTCGCTTATATAGACGAGAATTACGCAGCGCAGATTTGTCTCGAAATTCTCCTTTAGAGATAGAAAGTTCACCAATAGTCTGCAACGGCTTTGTTCTGCCACACTCATTGTCGTTGGCTACGTAGTTACCTACAAGTCGCACCGTGGTGTGAGGTACTTTGACCTTGAGAGTCTCTGACGTGCTGTCATCACATTATTGTTAAATGAATAAAAACTCCCTTAAGACACCAACAACCAACTAATAACCACATGAGAATTATCTCTCGCAGAAATTCTTCAATTCTGACGCTGAGTAAAACTGAATGAATAAATAAATAGATAAATGAATAAATCCATAAACGAATATATATAATATACCCGGTGGAAGGGAAGTCATTACATTAATTTAAACCAGTGATAATTCTCGGTATTTGGAACACATTTTGTATCTTACGTTTTTGTCTGCGACCATTTCCTATAGATATTTTAGTTTTATCGAAAACAACCTGGCAACACTGCAGATTGTATGAGGATCACTTTCCCCTAGCTCCGTACATGAACGAACAGCGTTATCCCCTGCCTTGTCCTTCCGTGTTTGCTCTGACAGTGCAGGCCAATCACAAGCGTTAGCTCCCAAAACATTACCGAAAGTGAAAGCTGTTTACATCCACAAACTAGGTCAATTCCCTGACCAACCTCAACAAAACGTTGTCGAATTACGTCATCTCTGGATTAGCAGCTCGGAGTATTCCTTTACATATTTTAAGCGATTAGTTATTTCGAAACCCTATATGATGTCCCATAATTACTATCGAAGTTATGTCAGAAATAAGTTACTCTACGCATTTTACAAGTAAACTGTTATCTTTGCACATTCTTGTGGAATTATGAATTCAACTTGGATAAAAACTATCGGCTGATCAAAGAAGTATATATATATATATATATATATATATATATATATATATATTTATATTTATATTGAACAATCCATAACTGAGTTCACACAGTCATTGTAGAGTGCTAATGTATTCGACCATAATCTACTCATTGAAATGTTCTGAGATACTTGTAGCACTCTGCTTTCACATGAAATTGTCTTTCTTTTTAAATGGTGTAGCTTCCTTGCACAGCTGCAACAAATAAATAGTGCCTGGAGAGCAAAGGCACACAAATACTTCCTACAAGCTCTGTGGTGTGGAGATAGTACGTTTCACATTCCAGAGGTCCCGAATTTGAATCGCGATTAGAGTGAGTTACCTGGTGAAGGCCTTTTCCGAAACTTTTCCTTGTCCTCAGAAGCCTCCAAGCCCATTTGATTAACATTTCAACTAGTTCATTCTGGTGCCGTCCAATGAGACAAATTGAAAAAAGATTTACCTAAGTAATAAAAACAAAATAAAGCACCTGAAGTGTTGCTCTCGCATTACTTTCTCTACTCTTGTACTAACTATTCCTGGGAGCATTTATTCCTCTATCTTCATGTCAGTGGAGATAAAATTTGTAGAAATTATTGCTAGCATTAATGTAGGTACAAGGGGAATGTGGGAGAAATCCAGTAGTAGGATAGCACACACACTGGCACACACACACGCGCGCGCACGCGCGCGAACCTTTTTCTTAAAATGCTCTCTTTTAATTCAGGGGGCCTCAAAACATATTTCCGGTGAAATCTCGCTATCGAAGTTTTGGATGGAATACAATAGTTCCTCTGATTACGTAGTAAAGAAAGTAAAAAGGTTCAAGGTTTTCAGAAATGCGGTTACTTAGACTCATGTTTTACATACATAGTGGGAGATTTCTAAGTGCAATTATTTTCACATTTGTAAACTTAAACGAAGCTCAATACCCCGTGTTATTTTGCAGGTTTTGCTTTATCTACTAACTAAGCAGTAAATGAAGGATGCATTTCACAAGAATAACAACTGAATAAAACGCCTGAAAGTTAGATTACCGGATGTACACCTCGAGAGGTGTTTAATCAATTCTGTTTTCAGCTCTGTTACAGCGAAGACTTGAGTAATGAAAGCGGTTGAGAAATAATTTGGCAATAGGGTTTATTAGCAGGTGGCCAATCTGTAGATTCGCGTGTAGATATAAAAGTAAACATGCAGTGTGTGGGAACCACTCGGCTTTCCCTACTCGTAATTTCTTTTCGAAGTTATTGTGTAACTTATTCACACAAAAGCTTATTTTCATCATGAAGATTGCCGGGAGAAATTGTCAAGCTAAACATCTGTAAAGTCATACGCTGAGATGTTACAGAACTCAAACCCATCGAGCACTTCGATAACTGAAGCATGTCATTCGTTCAAGGTTCTGTGCAATTGGTGTTACCTGCAGATAATTGTGACCATGTCATGTTCGGACATTCCTGGTGAATACCTCCTCGTGAGTAAGTAAAATGTAAAAGAAACGCGATAAATTAAACTGGCTTCACTTCAAACGTATGCTAGAAAAACCAGAAAATAACAACAAAAAAGGAATAAATTGCTGACCATTTCTAGGAAATGTGAAACCAGCTCCAGCAGACAGAGTGCAGTACACTAATGACAACGCCATTACTACTTCTAGTTGTCTCTCTAATGCGTATGAAGGTAGTCGTGCTCTGGCCCTCGCAACACTAAGCTTTCTAAAAAGGTCCCCTATACCTAAGTACCCTTTAAATGAATAATTTTTCATTTTTCATTATCTATATATAGCACTTTTATATAGCGTTTCACTCTTAGAAGACAGTATGGAGTTAAATGGGACATCTCTGTCTCTATCTAGCGCATACAAGTTGCCATTAGCCGCGTCCTTTTCTACCCTCGCTCTGTTGCCACATTCCTAATAGCATGGTATAAATATTCATTTGTTATAAATTTCAGGTTTGAACACATTATCCTATGCAGAATTTTTTTCTCTATCAGGTTATATCCTTTTCAGAGTCATTATACATTTCTATAGGTCCAAATTTCTTCAGAAAACGTTTTTTTCAATAGAAGTCCGATATTTGCTGTTTCTACACTCATCACGCACTAACTAACAAACTAACTGCTAGAATGCATCTATATTTTTTTCTTAGGTAGAGTAAACTATAGTGCTACTACCTGCCTACTTTGAATTCTCTATGTTTACCCAGTTAAGGGTTATAATTTTTTAAATTAAATGTTTTCGGAAAATTTTATATCTGTGCACTGCAAAAGTTACGCAGTGTGAAACTTTTTTGTTATTGAGTTTACATCAGGGAACCAGCGAGAACAAATGTTGAGGAAGGTTGGAGAAAGTTTTTAAAATAAACCAAAAGGCAGTAACCTCTTTCGTTTATACAGTAAGGCAAACAAAAGGTATTCATCTATTCAGCGTCAGGCCTGACACAGAAGATAGTATAAGGAGCAGCACTAGCATTAGTTCGAAAGAAGCCGTGTGTGTAACTGTGAGCTGTTATTGCGTTATTTGTTTAATATTTTTGTAAATATTTGTAGTTATGGAGGGGGAAGCTAGGAAGAGACGATATGTTGGTAAATTAAGAAGTAAGGAACGCCAAATAAATATGAATGTGTTAGATTATTTTTGAAGCAAAATGCTTGGCAGTAAAGACAGTAAAAGAAACAGCTAAGGCTATCGGGTGTTCAGAAGCAGTAGTGTGTATGATTAAAAAGGAACTAATGGAAGGACCTCTAAGAACGCCATCGAAAAAGAAAGCAAAAGGGGCGGGACTACACAAAACGCTAGGTTAACGCAATATGATTGAATAGTGCAAGGTGGAGTGCGGCGAATTGTTCATTCTTTACTGTTTGCAAATATTCCACCCACGCTGAATATAATTTTGTCACAGTTTAACAGTGATGAGACCCTACCAAATTTCTCAAGGGCCACTCTGATTTGGGGTTCGAATATGAAAGAAAGGGTAACAAGTGCATATTAATAGAAAGAGACGATATCGATATCATCAGATGGCGACATAAATATCTAAAAGACGTAAAAGGTTTAGGGACCAGGGGAAATCAATTATTTATACAGACGAGTCATTTGTAAATTTAGGTCACACAGTAACAAAGGCGTGGAGGGATACCAAAATTAAAAGTGTCCGTCTCGTCAAGCAGCAATTGAAGGACTAAGTACAGGACTCAGGCCACCTCGAGTCGCTCGCGGAGAGAGATTCGCAACTAGTACATGTTGCAACACTGCGCTCCATTTAACGTGTACTGTCTTTTAAGGGTGAGACGCGCTTTTTTAGAAAAGTGTGTATGTGGTGTTTTTTTTTTTTTTTTTTTTTTTTTTTTTTTTTTTTTTTTTTTTTTTTTTTTTTTTAATTAATGTCCTCCAACATTGTGTCATATCGGACGAATGAATGAAATGAAATGGGTGAAATTATGCCCAAATGAGTCCGAGGTCCATGGAGCTTTAAGTTACCCGACATTCGTCTTCTCAGGGTAGGGAAAACCTCGGAAAAAACCTTACTTGGATAACTTACCCTAAGCGAGATTCGAACTCGCGACCTCTAAAACGTGAGACAGTGTCTGTCTCGCCATCACGCTATCGAGGCGGGCATATATGTGTGTGTGCGTGCGTGAGTGCGTGCGTGCGTGTGTGTGTGTGTGTGTGTGTGTGTGTGTGTCGAGTGCTTACATTATCTTTCTTGCACTGTAACTCTGAAACACTTCCATGGCATTTAGATGATTTTCACGCGAGCATGTCCTGTAACAGGTATAATTTTACTCTACTGAAGGTCTGATATGTTGCACTCACATGACCGTCTCTACTCTTGTAGTAACCATTCTTATAAACTCTTATTCCTATATCTTCTCTGTGTTAGTTGAGATAAACATTTGTACATAATTATCTTATAGTTTATTTCCTTTTAGCTGCAAGGAGAATGTCATTATACAGTAGGCTTTGTACGACAAATCTTTTAAAGCTTTGAGATCCCGTTCTCTTTGGACGCATAACATATAAAAAATGGACAACTATGTTCCATTTCACGAAAGTTTTTAAGTTTTCCGAAACTCGCACACATAACAAGGAATATCTCCGAAATGGTTCAGTTCACTATGCAAGAAAATTTATTCAGACAAATTGTGTATTTTAGCAAGATCTACGTTTGTTTGTACAGTATGATTTGGTCTATCTCTAACGGTTTACCAGTTATGCAAAAGTCGTCCAGACTACAGGGGTTATAGCCAGAAAATTCAAGATATATATATTTCATTTGTCATAAAAATATCTCAAACATATGGCATTTTAATCAAAATCGTTAGAGCCATTTTCAACAAAATAAACATTTTCGAACAATTTTCCATACAAAGGGTAGTTTAGGATAGGGCTATTTTCATCAAAATCTTCGTGTTGCATCATTGAAAGACATTAAACTTAAATACCTACTTTTGTTTTTAACCGACTTTTCGTTTTTGAGTCATGCTGTCCATAGACTGACTGATACACAGACTGACAGGCGCGCGCGCACACACACACACACACACACACACACACACACACACACACACACACACACACACACACACAGACACGAACCTTTTTCTAAAAATGCTTTTCTTTGGATTCAGGGGGTCTCAAAACATATTTCCAGTGAAATCTTGACATCGAATTTTTGAGTGGAATACAATACTTCTTTCTACTTACGTAGTAGAGAAAGTAATAAATCAATTGTATATAAATGTGTATTTATGTAAATAGGTTAGTTATAAATTTGTATTAAAATTATTAGATATGAAGAATCAAATTAACTATTTTAACCAGTTTCATCTTCCTACTGTTCTGTATCTTAAAATACTGCTTCTTTCATTCCTTTTGCATTTAAATAAGTCTTCAGCTCATTTCCTGGAAGGTTTCCTAATAAATAATTTACCATGTCCAGTAAATATTTCTGGCAAACGTTCAGAATCTATTTCCTACTAATCTATGATTTTCAAAAAAATAATATTTCTAAAAGTCTCAAAGAGTGTCAGCTGCATCGCTCAAATATTGCCCAGAATAAAGGGTTAACGGTTTCCCCAACACAAAAGGCTTCGCTTGTATTTTCGATATTACACAGTTCACAGTTTTTCTTCCATTTTTTGCTTTACTCCACCTAACAGGAAATGCTCTCCGCTCTCCCCACTTGTTTCCTTTGTCCATTCTTTGTTGGATTCTTATTTTGACAACTCTGGGAAACAAAGTGATGTATAAAGTGCCCCAGGAAGCTATGCTTTTTAACCTGTTAGACCGAGCAATTCAATATCGAAATGCCACCAGGAAATCCAAAAATGCATAAGAAGGATCAGCTTGTGCAGGGCATACCTAAAAAATCTGATGTGTTGCACTCACGTGACTTTCTCCACTCTTGTACTAACGTTTCTTACAAACTTATTTCTATATTTTCTTCATATTAATTGACAAATATTTGTACAAATTATCTTATTGTTTATTTCCTTGTAGGTGTAAGAGGAATATTAGAATACAGTAGGCTTTGAGGGATAGTCAAATATTTTAAAGCTTTGAGATCCCTTTCTCTATGCACGTTTAACACTCGTATAAAAAATGAATGATGTTCTATTTCACGAAGGTTTTTTCAGTTTTCCGAAACTGACACAAATAGCAAGGAATATCTCCGAAATGGTTCTCTATAAAAAAAAAAAAAATATTCAGACACAGATTGTTTGTTTTAGCGAGACCTACATTTTTTGTGGAGTAAGATTTTGCCTGTTTCTTACGGTTTACGAGCTAGTGAAAAGTCATCCAGAGTAAACAGGACTACAGGACTACATGGGCTATAGCCAGAAAATTCAAAATATACATTTCATTTGTTATAAAAATATCTCAAACATATGACATTTTAATCAAAATCGTTTGAGCTATTTAAAAAAAATCACAATTTTCGAAAAATTGTCCATGTAAAGGGTAGTTTAGGGTGGGGTTATTCTCTTCAAAATCTTCATGTTGCACACTTGAAAGACATTAAACTTAAATAGCAACTTTGGTTTTCAACCTACTTTTCGTTTTTGAGTCATGCTGTTCACACAGTGTAACACACACACACACACACACACACACACACACACACACACACACACACACACACACACACACACACACTAACACACACACACACCACACACACACACACACACACACACACACAGACACACACACACACACGCGCGCGGACCTTTTTCTAAAAATGTTTTTTTTTTTTTTTTTTTTTTTTGGACTCAGGGGGTCTCAAAACATATATTTCCGATGAAATCTTGGGTGAGAAAGTAAAAATGCAATAAATATCGAAGTTGATATTTAAGTTCGGTAATCTTCCAATGCTTTTAAGAAAATTCTCCTCCAACCCCAAACTACACCTTACATCGAACATTTATAGAAATGTTTAATTTTGTGAAAAATGGCTCTAACAATTTTTATTAATATACCATATGTTTCGTACGTTACAAATAAGATATATGATTTGAATTTTCTAGGCGCAAACTAAGAGATCTATTTCAATCGGAAGTAATTGTGTAAACGTTAAGCGATAGACGAAAAGTGCTAAGCAAAAGCTTTATAGTTTTAAAATATAGCTATAATTATTTCAAGTAGTTTTGTGGCATAAGCTATATCGAGGTATATTGCAATATTAATTATTCAAATTGTTCAATATCTGTGTCATTTTTTGAAGTCCTGTCAATTATCAGTTGTTTCTGGGTATTGTATGAGAAGTGCTAAACGGCTAGCATCCACTTCTTGGACTATTGCTTATGGCCTTTGAATTGTAACTAAATGTCTAAGTAGCTATTTTTGTAAACGCTAATATTAATAATTAAATTGAACTAATAAAATTAGTTTTCTAAGAAAACTTTGTCTACCCACCAGTGAATAGTATATTATAATATATATTGTAATGTAAATACCACATTTTAATAGAAACAATGATGTTTTAGACAAACCCAAAACACCAATTTTACCTATCAGCTGTACAGTTCCCTTTCTTATGACTGCAACCCTGGGTAGAGGTGGGACCAACGTGAAAACGTCTTAATAAACAAAATTATAGGTCTGAAAATGAAGCAAATATTAATGTAATATTGTTCGCTACCCTCTTCTTAATTAGCAGTACAAATATCTACATTTATACCCCTAACAGCCTGTAGATTCAGGTTGATCTTAAGGTGTTAATCGCTTTATGGTGAAGGGGGGGGGGGGGGTGGACTGATGTGTTGTCAAACACGACTTTCTCAACTCTTGTAGAAACTATTCTTATACATGCTAATTCTTCTGTTTTATATTGATCGCAGTAAACATTTGTAGAAACTTATTGCATATTTAATTTAGGTACAATGGCAACAAGGGAATACATTGGAGTTTAAGCTCTAGTCAAACCTTAAGAGCTGCTAGCTATGTGATTGTTTTGAAATTCCGTTCTATTTGCATGACTGGGAAAAATGATATTCCATTTGAGAAAATACTGCATGTTTGGAAGATTAATAAGAACATATATCTCGGAAATGGTTACCTATATCCACAAAAAATGTTGACAATGTGTGCCTAAAACAGGTGTGTCTTTTATGCAGCAAGATTTTGTACGTTTCTTGGATTTACTACCTATTCAAAAGTCATTTGCAATTAAGAAAACTTCAAATGCTATTCCCAGAAGAGACAAGATATTATTTCATTTGTCATATCTTAGGGATGTTTATATCTTAGGGTGTGTTATTATTATTATTATTATTATTATTATTTGTAAATTATGTTCTATTTATTGCATAATTATACAGGTACCAGACTACGTATGCTTCCTCCTCAAGAACAAGGAAACGCTATGGTATTTTGGTCAAAATTATTGGAAAAACTTTTTCAGAAAAATAAGTTTAGAGACACTTTCCATGTAATGTTATTTTGGGTGGGGGGATTTTCTTGAAAATCGTGTCGTGTGACTAAGATGAATTTAAATACCAAGTTTGATATTTAACTAACTTTTGTTTTGGGGTTATGCTTTTTACAAAGAAGCACGTATCTACATATTTTTACTTTCTCTACTACTAAGTAGAAGTATTGTATTCCACCCAAAAATTCGATGTCGAGATTTCACCGGAACTATATGTTTTGAAGCCCCCTGAATCCAAAAAACAAAAAACAAAAGCATTTTTAGAAAAAGATCCGTGTGTGTCTGTGTGGCTGTCAGTCAACTCAAAAACGAAAAGTCGGTTGAAAACCAAAGTTTGTATTAAAGTTTAAAGTCTTTCAAGGGTGCTACACGAATATTTTGAAGAAAATTCTTCCACCCTAAACTACACTTCACGTGGAAAATTTTTCGAGAATTTTTATTTTCTTTAAAGTGGCTCTAACTATTTTGATTAAAATGCCTTATGTTCGAGATATTTTGATAACAAATGAAATGTATATTTTGATATTTTTGGCTATAGCCTACGTAGTCCTGTGTACTCTGGATGACTTGCATAACTGGTAAATCGAAAGAGATAGAACAAACCTTACTATACAAAAACTGTAGATCTTGCTAAAACACACAATTTAGGTCTGAATAATTTTTTTGTAAAGTGAACCAGTTCGGAGATATTCCTCGTTATTGGTGTAAGTTTAGAGAACTTATACTTTTGTCAAATGGAACATCATTATTCAATTTTGTATATGTTAACTGTGCAAAGAGAACGGAATTTGAAAGCTTTAAAAGATTTGACTGTCGCTCAAAGTCTACTGTATTCGCATATTTCCCTTGCTCCTACAAGAAAATAAAGAATAAGATAATTTCTGAAAATGTTTATCTCAACTAACCCGAAGAAGATAGAAGAATAAGTTTGTAAGAATAGTGTAAGAGTAGAGAAGTTATGTCAGATTTTTCTTGTTATTTTCTACAAATGTTTCTTTATTTAGGGAGTCTCAAAACTTATTTACGGTAAAATATCCATGTTAGGTTCTGGGTGGATTACAGTATTTTCTCTAAGGCACAGAGTAGAGAAATAAATTTCATTGTTTGAGAGTCGTTAGTTATTCTTCGCTCCAGAGAATGCATGACTCACGCTGCAGACCGTCATCTAACTTGGAAGGTTCTTTGACCCAGAGAAGGAAAGGTAGGCATCATCCTTACTCGGTATAAAAACTGCAACTGTTGCTGGTTCTCTTGAGTTATGGCCTCTTGTCTTGCAAGGGAACATCCCTCTCTCAACAAAAACGACAAAAAGGATTGAAAGCAGTTCTCTGTGCGGTTCACATCTTACACAATTTACCGTTACTTACCCGAGAGAATAAATATTATTGTCTGAAGGACTAGTTTCAGATGAAAACAAGGTATTCGAAGCCATAAAAACCACCAAAAAAAGTAGTTTTCAAAATGTTAGAAAGAGGGACAGCTTTACGGGGGTGGACACGAAAAAGATTTCAGTTTGTGGTGGAAAGAAGTCACGTCAGCACATCTGTGAAGTCTTCTGGAGTGAGCATGAGGTAAGTAGTTCACAATTTCGATAGAAATTACAAAATAGTTCGTAAATTCTCTGATAAGTACTCATTTATTCTAAATAAAACTCTCTACCAATAATGATCAACATATTGTATACATTTTAATACTGACAGAACTTAATTCGATGTCGGTAGCTGTATTTCAACAAATGGTTCAGTTATACAGTATTTTTCACATTCAGTAATCTATACAACTCACCAAGGGAATTAAGCTCTGAAATTGGATGAAAATCTATTGAAAGATACAAAAAATCTGAGGACTTTCTCTACTCTTGTACTAACCATTCTTACAAACTCTTATTCCTACATGCTCTTCGTGTTAGTTGGGATAAACTATTGCAGAAATTATTGCTTATTTCCTTGTAGGTGTAAGGGGAATAAGCAAATACAGTAGGCCCTGAACGACAGTCAAGTCTTTTAAAGCTTTCAAATTACGTTCTCTTTGCACGGCTAACGTATAAAAAAGTGAATAGCGATGTTCCATTTCACAGAAGTGTAGGTTCTCCCAAACTCACACAAATAACAAGCAATATCTCCGAAATGGTTCACTCTACAAAAAAAATTATTCAGACAAACTGCGTGTTTTAGAAGATATACATTTCTGTAGTAAGATTTGGTCTCTCTCTTACGGTTTAGCAGTTATGCAGAAGTCATCAAGAGTAAATAGGACTACACAGGCTATAGCCACAAAATTGAAAATATACATTTCATTTTTCATGAAAATATTTCAAACATAGGGCATTTTAAACAAAATCGTTGCACCCATTTTCGAGAAAATCAAAAGTTACGGAAAATTTTCCACGTAAAGGGTAATTTAGGGTGGAGGAATTGTTTTCAAAATCTTCGTGTCGCATCTTTGAAAGACGTTAAACTTAAATACCAATTTTGGTTTTTAACCGCATTTTCGTTTTTGAGTTATGCTGTACACACACACAGACACGGACACACACACACATACGCACGCACACACACATACACCCATCCACCCCCCCCCCCCCACACACACACAGGAACCTTTTTCTAAAAATACTTTTTTTTGGATTCAGGTGGTCTCAATTTTTGGGTGGAATATAATACTTCCTCTACTCGCCAATAGAGAAAATAATAACATGTTTTGCTGCTATTATTCGTGTACGTTAACAGTTTGCCATGACCACAGGATAAATCCTATTGCACTGCAAGCACAGGGAAGAGGCGCAAGTTTTTGTACTCATACACGGGTACTTATATTCTAACTATTCGCACCACAAGTAAACAAGTTTATTGCCGGTTAATACCACATTGCATATACATTGCACAGAGACTGGAAGAATGAGAGGTGGAAAATGACAAAAGTGACGGAAGGGGAGAACTTGAAAGAAATTGGGGGGAGAGTGCTACGCATGAAAACACGATTATGGATGCAGGTAGAGAAAGAAGAAACAAAAGAGAACGACGAAGGGAAAGAGACAGATGAATTTCCCCATTTAATGCAATAACGCCAGCTGAGATAATAGTTGTGTCAGTTTACAATAATAATGGGGTGTTAATGCGTATTGTTTATTACACACTATATTACAGCGTTACAGCAATGACAGCTGCTGTAATATCAAAAGCCTTGCCGCAAGTTTTAACTTTTATTTTAATATATAGATTATAGTTGACATTACAATGCTCTATTAAAATATTTATTGTTTATCAATAATCTTGTACTTTAGATTCATGTTAAATGACATTTAAATGCATTGCCTACGAGGTGTAAGAAGCGGTTTATTCGAGGTACTGAAACTTGAAGTTGATACTTGACACAAAGCATTATATATTTTCTAGTGGATGCTTTACTAATAGCGACGCACTTAAATCACTAAAACAAGAGCGTCTGGTTTCTGAGCTTTGATATGCACGATATTACTCCCTCAAACTTATTCGTAGCGAAGTTCCGAAGTATTTCTGAAATACCTTTATCTATATTTCACATGGAAATAATAACAAATTAGTGTACCTAATTGTAATGTTTAATCATTTTGGCCCAATTTTCACCGATCATTCCCATTAAACAAATTTCCTTGTAATATTACATGCAAATGTATACTATGCTCACACAAGGAGCTGATATTTTAAGCAAATTAGAAGGTTACAGAGCTTATCATCGCATTCTGAGAAGTAAATTGGTTTTAATTCTGTACCTTGTGTCTTTTACTGTCTTGGCTGCTACCTAAAGCTTGTTCACCAGCTGAAGGTCCCTGGCAGGATTGCAGCCAACCACTACATCGGTAAACAATTCCCGATAAACAATGAGCAGCAGTTCTGTTTCAAATCGTACTTACGATAATGTTGCCAACATTGGAATGTATCTTCACGCCAGATTAAAGCAAATAAATCGCTCAAAATGGCACAAATTAAATGTATCTTCAGTTCATGCAGTAAATTTAGCTTATAAAGTGTAAATAATGTTTTCAATTACTCCGCCTTTCTCCCACTGATTTTGTCTTTTCTATATTATTAAATAACATTGGCAATCTTTTTTCGTTCTTACGTGCCTGTATCCTCAAACTTTATATCGTGCAATTCCTGCAAGAATAAGTCAGCTGTTGCATTTAAGTACTCATTTTACTTTGCCCAAACTAGTTCTATGGGATTGAGATGACACATATCAAAATAACCAACAATAATGTTATAACAATTGAGGAAGAATTCTCATTCCCTTCTGCAGGATCAAAGAATTAAGCATTAAAATTTCAGTCAGTTAATAGTATAGTAATTGTTCCTGCAAGTACGGGTAATGAAAGTAATAGAAGAAGGGCCCTTAAGGATTGTTTGATTCAGGTATCGTACAAAGATTTTACACAAAACTGTCACTGAACCTCTTTGTTCTAAAACCACAATAACATAGTAGTCCTAGGCGGAGGATTATCTGCTTCTACATTACCATCAGAACAACCACGAGGCTGTTTACAAAACCAAGGTTACACTGTGCGGAATGTCTCTCTCCTGCCCTTCATTCCTCTTACACCATGAAGTGGTGAACAGACAGTAGAATATCGAGCACATGCAAGTCCCTCTCTTTCTTTCACATGTCTTTCGACACAGCTGATTGGTTATGCATTGAAGGAACTCTATTTGATACGTACGCCAGTGCTCAGAAGGTTGGTTTAGCATATCTGCAATTCAATGTATATTAAAACCAAATGAAAAATAAAGCATCATAAATTATATTTTTTAGAAAAACGAAGCATGACCAGTGAAACAAATAAAACGCGTTAATAATTAGCCTTATGTAAACCGTAACGAAGTCCAAAGGATAAGTACAAAAAGAAATCCTCGAGTACTCCTCATATCTTTTTCTCAGAAGCTCATTATACCTCTTTTTAGTGATGGGAAAGAGGGGTTAACTCGCTTCTGTTTTTTATGTTCCCTATTTAATTTAAACTGCTTCCGCAAAGGAGCTACTGAGCATGCGTGGCGCTGTTGCTGCACACGTGAGCGAGGAGGGCGTGACTTAACTGAGATATCTTTGTGATGCCGACACCGTAAGAAACCTGTCCGGCTTGTATCTTGAACTGGAATGTGTCAAATATCTGGTTCTTAACCTTGCTGCATATCAGTGGTGTGCAACACTGGGGGCGCGAACCTTTCTGGGTTCACGAACGCCATTTCAGATAATAGATAATCTTGCATCACACGGTTTTCTGCTAAAAATGCTTTTTTGCCCTTTCTGATACGTATTTAAAGAGGAGAAGTATTGTATTCCACTCAAAACATGTATCTATTTCTGCTGAAACTTTGATATCGAATTTTTGAGGCTCCCCGGATTAAAAAGAAGGCATTTGTAGAATGAACTCTGTAATCTGTATTTGATATCGAAATTTTACTAGAAATAGAGACATTTTGAGACTCCGTGAATTAAAAAAAGCTCTTGTAGAAAGAAGTCCGTATTCGACATCCAAATTTTATCAGAAATAGATGCATGTTTACTCCACGAATTAAAAATATATAAAAGGAAAAAGCAATCCATTTGTAGAAAGAAGTCTGTATATATAGTCTGTATTTGATATCGAAATTTCAGCAAAAGCCGATGCCCCGAATTAAAAAAATAAAAAAAAAATTAAAGATTTTATAAAAAGAAGTCTGTATAATAGTCGGTGTTCGATATCGAATTTCGCCAGAAATTGATGCGTTTTGAGAATCCTCGAATTAAAAAGAAAAAGAAACATTTGTAGAAAAAAGTCTATATATTAGTCTGTAAATGGGCATCGGCAGACTGTTTTTTAGAGGAGGTCGCAGATTGGAAGTTTGCAATCATGCGATATTAATTCATTATTTTGTTGTCCGCATTTGTTGCGGATAATCGTCTTCATTTGGGCTAAATAAATATTTTTACACCGCAACTAAAGCAATGTCTAATACTATTGACTGCACATTAAATTCATTACTTTCCAGAGGGGGACCCCGACCCCTCCTTGCCCCCCCCCCCCCTAGTGACGCCCATGAGTCGATGTCGAAATTTTATCAGAAATAGGTCTTAACATCTTACATGTTTTGAGACTCTCTGAATTAATAAATAAATAAATAAATAAATAAATAAAAGCATTTGTAGAAAGATGTATATGTGTGTGAGAATTTGTAATCAGGTAACTCAAAAACAAAATATCAAGTTCGTCTTCTATGAATGCGACATGGAAAATTTTCGAAGTATACTTCCCTTCGCTTTTTTTTTTTTTTTTTTTTTTTAAGTATGATTTTTTCAAAAATGGCTAACAACTTTGAATAAATTAACATATTAAATATATTAACCTACATGACAAATAAAATGCATATTTCGAATTTTCATGGAAAAGGTTGTGAAATCGATCATGTTTGGTGTGGAGATATGAGATCCTGATAAGTATTGTTTCTGGCTCAGCCCGCCTCTGTAGCGTGGTGGTAGCGCGTCTGCCTCACATTCAAGAGATCCCGAGTTTGAATGTCGGTTAGGGTGAGTTATCCGGATAATGTTGCCTTTTTCGAGATTTCCCTCATCCTGAGAAAACGAATATAGGGCAACTTTCAGTTCTATGGACCTCGGGATCATTTGGGCATCTTTTCATTAATGTTACTCACTCATCGTCTGATATGTCGCGATGTTGGGGGACGTTAATACGCAGGCCAAAAAAAGTTGCTGGCTCGAAACCTGGGGTTCATGTAGCAGGAATCCAAGGGTAATAATTTCATTTAATAGTTATAATTAATTTTCTGTCCTCCTTTGGACTGGGGCTAAGCTCCCGCATTAAAAATAAGTTCTTCATGAATATAACTCGCTTATAAGAAACAGTTGAAGACAATTTATCCCGCCTTTAACTTCAATTGTGTTATTGCAACCTTCCCTTTGGAACATCTTACCTATAGACAATTATGTTAACTCGTATACAGTAAGTCTTTTTTTAACATTAGACCATGCACACTCACATTCATACTACCAGACTCTGGGGAGAATGTAAATAGCCTTGGCTCTCAGCCAGGAATCGAACTCTAGACTCCTCGCACAGCAGGTGCAGGTGGCATATCAACTGAACTACGGGAATCCCAGGAAGTATTTATTTTATTCCATCCTAGAATTCCATGTGGAGATTTCACAAGAAACACATTTCAAACTCCGATAATTGCAAAAGTTGTTGCTTAACTTAGGCATCTTTCAAAGATAGGTTGCCATGCCAAGTTATCCTTTACATGGAAAGACTTCGATGTGTTTAATTTTTTTAAAAATAGCTCCAAACAAATGTATTAAAATAACGATATTTACATGGCTATCTTGAATCGTCTGAGAATAATTTCATTCAGAAGAAATTTTGTATACTCTTATAGCTATAACTGACAAACATAAAGCTCACTGCTTACAAATGTAGATACACGGGGACTCATTCTGAAATACTCATTAATGGTTCCAATTCTTCAATACTATGTTGTTATATTTGAAGTCCATATTCACTTGTTTCTCGCAATTACAAAGGAAGCGTATATGTTTAAGATATTGTGTCCAATTCTTTAATAATATATTACAACATTTTCTTTGTATTTATAAAGAAATGTGTAACCAGATATCTCTGTTTTATATATTCCATTTATATTCCACCTTTAACGCCTAAGGTCATATCGGCAGCTTTTTAGCATTGGAACAATTATTCAACAGCAATGATGTTCACTCGCTTACACAAGTTTTATTTAGTCCTCTATTGCGCGAATTATTTTGTAACATATGCCATTTTTCTTCTAATTCTGGAATATCATTACCTTAATCCTAACGCCTGCAATCGACTATGGCTAGTAGGGGATAGGGAGGGCCCACGTAAAATAACCAGTGAAGTGGTACGCGTGGATGATGACGGGGTTACATTATAATTGCATGGATTTTGATTTTTTAAAAAAGAAAACGACATAAAGGATATTACAATAATACTGGAATAAATGGATACATTTGTGGTATAAATAGCTACTAATACTTTTATTTTATTGCAAAATGCTCATATAAATGAAAACAAAAACCTTTAACAGTATTCAAGAGCTTTTACTAATCATCTTTGTTGCTAAATGGCAACAGTTCGTTAGAAGGTTAATCTTTCTTTATTTTGGTTTACTTTATTAAATTATTAAATTCATGCACACGCGCACACGTGCACACACACACACACATACAGACACACACACACACACACACACACACACACACACACACATTCACATTCGCATTCATATTTCTGGTTGCAGGCAGGATGAGAAATAATCGGCAATCGAACCCGGAACCTCTGGATTTAAAAGTTAGCATGCTAACCACCAAACCACAGGGGCAAGAGTAGCTAAATCTGCTAAGCTTTATCTCGATAGAGTTAGATAGAAACGTAAGTTCTGTAAAAATAGTCTGTACGCTCACCCACGTTAATGCCGTCACAACATTGTTCCCACAACCCTAACGTGTCTCTTTTGTAGTATCCGTGCTGCCTTGTGTGTAGCAGCTGTTTTTTTCAGGGCGTCTTGCGACATTTAACATAGAATTTTTGCAATTTGAGCTTACGCCAAGGATGTATTATTGTAGGCATTTCATCTCCGAAACAGGTTATTTCAATGATATATCCATGGGATTTCAACTTAACCGTCTCTTGTGTTCTGCAACTAAAATATTGTATGTTATTATTATAAGTTATGCTTTAAATGTATTTTTGTGGCTCTTCACATTCGCTATCAACGGAATAACATCCCAAGATTTGAACAGAAACAACAGTGAAGTGGTTGCTCTGACTGATCCATTGTCGTCGATCCATGTGTTGCCTAGCAACGTCGTGGTATGAGCTAGCTTGACCTTGAGCATCTCTTTGAAGGGCGGCCGGCATCACGGTGTTTTAAATTCTCTATAAACGTCCTGTTTCAATTGTTCTCTTGTTGTCTATCTTTTCTGACAGCACGGCTGTATAAACTGAGATCCTACTCACGCGATGGTATGGATGCTGGCTTGTATTACAAATCTTAGAGAACGCCACTGTACGGACAGCTCTGTTTATAGACATACAGGTACAACTTTGGAATTGATACTACTTTTCTAGCGACGATATTACGCCCCTAATAAACGATAGATGGTAGAGAAAAGGAATATCAGAGATGAGGAGTGCACAGAGATAAAGCTGTGCTTATTGCACCTATGCTCCCAAGGACGCACCGGAAGCAAGGATGAGGCGAGAGGAGACAGCAGGTGACCAGGACCAGGCTAACGGCACAGACATTGGCAGAATTCCCAAATTTACCAACTCTGGGGACTCCTCGAGGTCTTCCGTGTCCTACCTGGAGGATCCTAGCGGGGTCCAATGGCCCCAGATGCCGCCACCCTGGAACACACCAACAAAGAGGGACGGCGAGAGTGCCTTTTCTTCTTCTTCTTCTACTTCACTTCAAGGATTAGGTCCATATTAAGCCTCTTCCGGTACCCATTTTGCTCCTGGTCTTCCAACATCATTTTCAAAGCGCATTATCATCCCTGCCAAGCCGCACCTAACGTCTTTGGTGACACTAGCGACCCTAAACGAACCAATGGGATGAAAAATAAATGAAATTATTAATGAAATGAAATGACAGTATATTCGGGAGGTTTAATTATCTTTTTCAGCATTGGCCTAGTGACCCGGGGAATCCCTGCAAGAAAAGCATGGGTCAGGATGATCGGCCCCGGGTATTGAACGCATGACCTCCCAAATGAGAGCCTCACACGTTTCCGCCAAGCCATCTTGCTCAGTTAATGTTAGAGGATGCATGTAAATGTAACCCATCAGAAGGGTCTTTTGTTTTGCATACTTATTTCCGCGATCTGTAATTATGTAAATGAAATCTGAGGTCACGGGTTTGAAAGAAGCCATCAGAAGTAGCTGTGGTTGATTACTCTGCTTGCAGGTCGAAGAGGTTAACAC
This sequence comes from Tenodera sinensis, assembly GCA_030765045.1. Classification (NCBI taxonomy): domain Eukaryota; kingdom Metazoa; phylum Arthropoda; class Insecta; order Mantodea; family Mantidae; genus Tenodera; species Tenodera sinensis. The sequence continues at coordinate 45,252,414 of CM060969.1, forward strand.
TTAATAAATATTAGCTACTGCTCAGAGGTTCAAGGGTTAGTGAATGGCTGAGAGAAACTGACATTAATAGCTTCTTTCGCAAGAGAAGCCGAAGAGAATGATGTCATAGAGGGTGGTTGCGTTACAGCAGCCCTATTTTCATTAATATTCATGAAAGTCTAGTAGTGAAAATGGGATAAATTGGTCAATTATCTTAAAACGCAATATCAGAAACTAGTCAGTGCAGAAGGTACTACTCTAGCAAAGCATTCCATATGAAGATTTTACCTGAAATTTGTGTTTCTAGGCATTTTTTTTTTTTTTTTTTTTTTTTTTTTGGAAAAATGTCCATTTTTTGTCTACGAACCGCACAGTTCAAACAGCTAAAGTAGAATAGGTGTTTAAGTTCGGAATGAGATTAAAAGAAACAACCAAACGAAAGAAACAAAGAGAGAGAGAATATTCTCTCAAAATCGAATCTTTAGGACTTTAATTAAAATACCGTTGGTAAATTGCATATCTTGAATTTCATTGGAGCTTCCTCTTGGCTAGAAAGGAATCTTGTACACTTTTGAATAACTGATAAACGTTGAAGAAACAGTAAAAAATTCAGTAGGTATAGAAGAAATAGGTATAGCTAGATTATTTTAGACACATCTATTTACCATGACTATTCTTTGTTGTATAAAGCCTTCTGAGGAATCTGCCATAATTGGTTTGAAATGTTCAATGGTTTACTAATTTTACATAATCATTGGGTTGTGCAATCAAAATTTGATTATCAATGAAGAGTTTTATTCAATACAATTTTACATACATGTAGGCCCTTAGTCCAATCCAACTATTTACTTTCAAGAGTCTCAGCAAAGATTTCGTTACAAGCGATGCAGTTGGTAGGGCTGATTAGCATTGATCGATTTTGGACCTTTTATGAACAAAGGGAGAAGATAGAGATATATCCTTCATATTACCTTTGGGTTTTAATCTTAATACAAGAAGTAAAATCAGATAAAAGTATTTTATTTCGTGTGATCAAAGCCGCAATTTATGCGGCCAAGTTCTTAAGTTTCTTTTCCAAATGAACCCGAATCCCTTGAACAGTATTTCGGTCCTTCAGAAGAAAAACCCCTCGCTATTTCAGCCACTTAGGCACTGCATTTTCTTCATATTTTTATACGCCGCTCTCTCTAATTGCAGGATGAGCCGGCTGGGAACGTATCTGGTCATAGAACAAAAGAAATACGTTTTCAGCTGTCACCGCCTTTAATAAAAGCAATGGATTTATTTTAACGTTTCCTGGTTCGTCACGTGGTGGAACATTCCATCAGCGAGACACCATTTTGTAATAACAGCTTACTGAGGAGGGACAAAATTATTTGTTGTCAATCAGAAAATTAGGTGAATCTTATAAATCTTTGTTTATATTTTAAAATAAAACAGAAACAAATAATTAAGTGCAGTATAACTCGCTTTAGTACAGACAATCTTATTCATATTTTGAAGACTGAGAGAAATTAAGAGTTTTCAATTTATTTTCGATAGACGCCTCTAAACAGTAAGTTTAAGACGAGGACAAACATATCTGGCAACAGAATCCTCTCTTCCATTGGGTTTCCACTCTTTTTTTCTCCTCTGTTTTTACCGCCTCTCTCACTATGACTCTCCGAGATAAATTTGAACGAATTACAGAAGCAAATTAGGATGTTGCATTCTTTATGAATCAATAAAGTCACCAGAAACAGCCTTTCTTAATTAATCCTGTTCTTATTGTTGACAATGGCTGATTCCAATATAGTACGACTAATGACTGGACCTTTAAAGAGAGATTTAGATCCTTGAAGCGCTAGAATGAATAACAGTCCATTTTTTATGTCAAATGTTCCTGTTGAGGTGGACATGGATACAAACCTGAAGTTGATATTGCCATCAAATAGGTATATAGGTGAAAACTCTGCCGAACTGTTAGACATGCCTCCAAAAACTAAATACTGTTGGCAGAAAAATTATATCGAAGAAAGTTACTCCCATGTATTTGTAAATACTTTGATTTACAAGCATTTAGATACCAATAATTAACAATATATTAACAACAACAACAACAACAACAATAATAATAATAATAATAATAATAATAATAATAATAATAATAATAATAATAATAATAATAATAATAATAATAATAATAATAATAATAATAATAATAATAATAATAATAATAATAATAATAATAATAATAATAATAATAATAATAATAATAATAATAATAATAATAATAATAATAATAATTACAATAATAATATGAATAACAATAACAATAATAATTATAATAATAAATAGCCTTCACGTCCGAAAGTCCCAGGTTCGGTCCCCGGCTGAAGAATGGGATTTTCTTAGCTAAGGTCATTTGCCATCCTCTTCGAAGTCTAGAAGTATGTGGCGAGTGAATGAGTGACTGAGTGAATGACTGAGTGAGTGACTGAGTGATAGTGAGTGAGTGAGTGAGTGAGTGAGTGAGTGAGTGGTGTGTAAGGGCCTGTCAACAAGCTAGGTCATTTTGGCCCCTAGAAGTATGGGAGAGCGAAAGAGACAGAGAGAGAGAGAGTCTGTGTCTGTGTGTCTGCGTGTCTGCGTGTCTGTGTGTCTTTTTTTTTTTTTTTTTTTTTTTTTTTTTTTTAATTGCATGCCCCATTCCATATGAATACTACATGCTTGCATTTATTTATTTACATACAATTTACATTTTATATACATGTACATATTGTTGGTGATGCTCTATTTGAACATTTACATTTTTATTTACCTCTAATTTTTTTATCTACCTTAGTCTAATTGAATACTTCTCTATTGTGATATTTAGTTTTTTTTATATTTGATGTTTGTTTAATGCTATTTTATTTTGTTTGACTTTATTTCTTTAACCTAATGCTATTTTACAAATCATAAATCTAGTACTTATATAGTGAAAGGCAAATATGATTATACTCGTAACAGCAGTAGAGTATTGAAATGTGTTTATGTGTTTGGACAATGATACTGATTGCAATTTTGGTAAGGAGTAGAAATTATATATATTTGGACTTAAGTCATTCTATTTCTGTGAATTTTATAGCATTAATGAAGTTAACGAAAGGTTGTATGAAATTGTTTCCAAGTTCGTCTTTGTTTATGGGCCAAGTAGCACCTTTACTTTGTATTTTCCTAATCATGGCGTTTCTCTGGTTGTTTAGTATTTTGCATCGAAATATAATGTGTGTGTGTGTATGTGTGTATGTGTGTGTGTGTGTGTGTGTGTGTGTGTGTGTGTGTGTGTGTGTGTGTGTGTGTGTCTGCGTGTGATTTAGCCTATCACCCAAGACAAACCCACCCAAATGTAAACGCTGATGAGTAGATAATTTATTTAAAAGTAAAAGGCCACAGTATTACCCAAGATGATATACGTAGATGTCAAATAACGCTCCCCTGAAAGAGAGAATATAAAAGAAAATGTCACCATGTGATATGTAAAAACATAGTACAGTTTGCCCAGACTGTCGTGACACTTCCCCACTCCTGAAGTACAGATGCGCAGTAGAAGAGGCGTGCCCACTTGCATAATAGAAGTGGGAGGATCAGTGCATGGCTCGCAGTTCAAAATTACTATTTACAATGCAGTTGGACTGTAAGCAATGCCAGTGCTTCTACAATGCTATATCGTGTGGTTTCTTGAGTCTCCAATAAACATAATCCAGTAATGATATTATTCAAATTATTATCATAGTTGCTTTGTTTTATGCGGTAATATAATGTATTAGTGATGCTCTTTTGCGTAATATTTGTTGTACATGGAAAGAAAGTATAAGTTGCTTTTGAAGCAGGCTGTAAACAAAAAACTAATGGAGCGCTATCTCAAGTTCACTTGTAACAACCGCAAGGTCATAGCCAAACTCTGGAGTAAAATACTATATTTTCAATGTGTTTAACATGGCATTAATTTAAAATAATAAGGCATTAAATGTGTTTTACGCCGTCTCTAATCTCGCTCTTCGCTGTATCTGCTGCCAGCTGCTCCAGTGAAGAACTGTGAGATCGTTATCTCCGGATATGCATGGCGGGTGTGGGGACAAACAATTAAGAAACCTCAAGCCTGATAAAGAGGCCCCTGAGCAATAGAGAATGGGACGTTAAATACCGTGGCACGTTAAACAACGTTCATAAATAAAGGTTACTTCAATTTTTCCCAGCATTTGTGAAAGGATTTCATACTCATTGCAGCCGTACCTGTTTTAGCGATGTAAAATAATTATGAAGTAAGGTGGTTAAGAGCTCTAAAATACAACAAGTTTGTTTCTAGTCACATAGTTTTTCCCCCTTCTTTTGCTCCTAGTCATTTCTACAAGAATATGCAACTGGGGCTTTTAGTGTTTTGCTGTAAAAATTAGAGAATGCAAGCAAGGCAGGAAATGAATGTTCTTAAAATTCCCTTTTTCATATTTCACCGCTGTTATTGCGTGCAAATGCAAGCACCAGCCGACAAGAATAAAAGCTTATGTTTTTTTCCTCTGTATAAACAGTCACGAAATGCGCAGGAAAAAAAAAAAAAAAAAAAAGAATATTCTACTTTGTAATATGCTGTAAAAAGTTACACATCTATGAAACACATCAGTTTCTTATTTGTACTTTTAAGACTTCCTGAGTAAATACATGGTAATGAAAAGGGTCGAAGGGTGTGCAAAAAGAGAGCAGGAAGGGAGTTAATTAAGCACTGGTAAGTGTGAGCAACATGACGTCACAACCAATCGATCCAATCTAATCTACCAAAACCGGCTCCCACTTGTAAATTAATCTGCCCTTTCCTGCCAAGAGCAGGCGGTTTTTAAAGCAAGAGAATTAGTTAGCCAGCACGAACGGAAATAAACATAGTGCCCTTGTAGTGATCTGTATCAGATCGCGTGTACCAAAGTAGAAAATCGGATGAATATTTGAATTATTTTATGTTATTTTTATCATTTTGCATGCTAATCGATGTGTACAACAAGACCCTGGGTTCAAAACATTTGCTTATTACCTCAATGTTCATCATGACACCAAACATGTTCTGGATACTGAGGTAAATAAAACAGGTTTCTTCGCCACGAACATTAATTCTGCATACACTTTAATAAAAACAGATACTTTGAAATAGATACAAGATACGGAACATGCAATATACGGGTTGATTAATATAATTGCCAATGCTTACTAAGTTGTTAGGTAGGAAAATTAATCATTTTCACTTTCTCTGTGACGTAGCTAGAGAAGAAGATATGTGTCGACAAAAAAAAATCTATATCCCGATTTCACACCAAATACTTGTTTTGAAGTTATTTGTTGAAAAAGTTCTGTGTCTATGTATTTATGAACATCCGCTGAAAAGGAAAGGTTAGTTAAATACTAAAGTTTGTATTTAAGTTAGCATTATAAAACCAACAATTTGAAGCATTTTTAGGAATGAATTTTGAATATTATTAATTTTTCCCGTATTTATTTTTTATGTTCAATTTATATGCAGGCTTCAACATCGAAGACCCTATCGGTGGCTTTTAACCTTTTGGAGCAATTGCTCTGATGTTCACTCGCTTAACGGCAATTTTGAACTTTGTTTATATTAATTTTGATTAACTTATTTATTAAATTCACACCCATATTCACACTCCCACTCGTACTTCCAGACTGTAGACAGGATGGGGAATAACCCTAGTTAAAGAAAATTTCCCATCTTCTAAACAGGAATCGAACCCGGGACCCCTTGCATAACAGGCAGGTGCTCTATTGACTGAGCTATAGGGTCAACCACTCCGTTATTTGTTTTATTATTTTTTTTATAAATATTACTCATCTCGCTTTGCATTCTTGGTCTGTATTTTCGAGTTTTAATTACTAAGGAATTTGTACAATTAACTTAGTTGTAATAACTTAAAATGACAATGTATCGTCAGAATTATTAATTTAGTAAGTTCTTAATTACATATATTGCCACAGAAATGAGACTCCTAAGGTAGTTCACAGGCCACACTTTGTTAAACAAAAAGAGAAACAGCGAAAGCAGAAAGAAACTCGACATATGTTGTAAGTTTCATTGAGAAAAGACGTTAATATAGAACTTGATAAAGCATGCAGTAATTGGACTTAAATCAATTATTAAGGGTATCATTCTAACCAGCAAAATCAAATTAATACTATTGGCTCTAAAACAATTATTTAAAAAGATGTATGAGACTTAAGATATTTTCAGGCGAAATATTTATAGTATCCGCGTCCCAAAATTGCTACCAAATTATAAATCTAAACGAAAGAGAAATATTGTAGACTGAATAAAAATGGATACAGTAAATATTTAATTGAAACAAGCATTTTGAGACTAAATATTAAACATTTATCTATTTTGAATATTTGCAAGCTCTTTACGTTTACTTTTACACTTAGGAATGGTGGTAGAAATTAAAAAGATAAACGGGGATCGTTGAGATGTGGTCGAAAAAGTGGATAGGGCAAACACGTCCGAAAACGGCCCGAAAAATTATTGGAATATACTGCGACGCCGGGCGAGCGCACAACAAAGAACGGTCGGAGCTAAGCTATATAGCGTTTCACTCTTAGAAGACAGTATGGAGTTAAATGGGACATCTCTGTCTCTATCTAGCGCATACAAGTTGCCATTAGCCGCGTCCTTTTCTACCCTCGCTCTGTTGCCAGATTCCTAATAGCATGGTATAAATATTCATTTGTTATAAATTTCAGGTTTGAACACATTATCCTATGCAAAATTTTTTTCTCTATCAGGTTATATCCTTTTCAGAGTCATTATACATTTCTATAGGTCCAAATTTCTTCAGAAAACGTTTTTTTCAACAGAAGTCCGATATTTGCTGTTTCTACATTCATCACGCACTAACTAACAAACTAACTGCTAGAATGCATCTATATTTTTTTCTTAGGTAGAGTAAACTATAGTGCTACTACCTGCCTACTTTGAATTCTCTATGTTTACCCAGTTAAGTGTTATAATTTTTTAAATTAAATGTTTTCGGAAAATTTTATATATGTGCACTGCAAAAGTTACGCAGTGTGAAACTTTTTTGTTATTGAGTTTGCATCAGGGAACCAGCGAGAACAAATGTTGAGGAAGGTTGGAGAAAGTTTTTAAAATAAACCAAAAGGCAGTAACCTCTTTCTTTTATCCAGTAGGGCAAACAAAAGGTATTCATCTATTCAGTGTCAGGCCTGACACAGAAGATAGTATAAGGAGCAGCACTAACATTAGTTCGAAAGAAGCCGTGTGTGTAACTGTGAGCTGTTATTGCGTTATTTGTTTAATATTTTTGTAAATATTTGTAGTTATGGAGGGTGAAGCTAGGAAGGGACGATATGTTGGTAAATAAAGTAGTAAGGAACGCCAAATAATTATGAATGTGTTAGATTATTTTTGAAGTAAAATGCGTTTAAGGCAGTAAAAGAAACAGCTAAGGCTGTTGAGTGTTCAGAAGCAGTAGTGTATAGGATTAAAAAGGAAGTAATGAAAGGACTTCTAAGAACGCCATCGAAAAAGAAAGCAAAAAGGGTGGGACTACACAAAACGCTAGGTTAACGCAATATGATTGAATAGTGCAAGGTGGAGTGCGGCGAATTGTTCATTCTTTACTGTTTGCAAATATTCCACCCACGCTGAATATAATTTTGTCACAGTTCAACAGTGATGAGACCCTACCAAATTTCTCAAGGGCCACTCTGATTTGGGGTTCGAATATGAAAGAAAGGGCAACAAGTGCATATTAATAGAAAGAGACGATATCGATATCATCAGATGGCGACATAAATATCTAAAAGACGTAAAAGGTTTAGGGACCAGGGGAAATCAATTGTTTATACAGACGAGTCATTTGTAAATTTAGGTCATACAGTAACAAAGGCGTGGAGGGATACCAAAGTTAAAAATGCCCGTCTCGTCAAGCAGCAATTGAAGGACTAAGTACAGGACTCAGGCCACCTCGAGTCGCTCGCGGAGAAAGATTCGCAACTAGTACATGTTGCAACACTGCGCTCCATTTAACGTGTACTGTCTTTTAAGGGTGAGACGCGCTTTACCTCACACCATAGGTATACCAGACCGTCCAGCAAAGGTGTTGTCTGTGTATGCGTGAGTAACAACAATGAGCGCGGCGCTTAACAGAGAAGTGCTGGAGCTTTCAAGAGGCACCCACTGGCTGGCGCGTTTGTGGAAATCGAGAAAGTTCCATGTTACGTCATCCTCACTATATAAGGAGGCGAGGAAACAGCAGAAGGGGAGTTGTAGACATAAGTCGGTCAGTGAGTGCGAGACAGCTGTGTGTGATACTGTCGTTGTGGAAGATACGTCGCATCGAAGTGAAGAACTTTTTAACGAACGTGGAGTGATGGTTTCGTCGGAGTTAGTGTATGAAACACAGAGAAAGTGAAGAAAGACAGAAAGGAGTGAATTAAGGTTACAAGAAGAAACTGTTGGGAGTTGCAAAATCACGAAAGGCGGTAGACTGTGTTAACGTCAGTAGAAGAGAACTGTGTTTTTGTGTAAAAGTTTAGAAGAAAAATAAAGTGATAGAGAAGTAACTGGACTGATTTTATCTGTTCGTCATTCTGGTGTCAGAAGTGGGATTTGTGAAATTGTCATTTTGTCACAATATATTAACAGACAGTATCGGACCTAAGGAGAAGGTTATATTGTCTTTGTCAGTACAAACGACCACATCACTAAGTGTGCAGCGAATTCCTTAATGAACAAACTTCAGCGCACGATGTTTGCTCCAGGAAATGAGAGGAGAAATGCTCAATTATACTTACTTTCCTATAGTTACTATTTCCGTAAATCAGCATTGGATCACGTGATGTTTGCCTGGTCTATACACCACCAATACAAATCCAGTTCCCTCTTGCAGAACACTTCACACCTCTCCCTTCCAACGGCAATAACAATGGTAGACGTGACGTGAAGCTATTCTGTTTTACACCTCTGTCTCATTCCAAATGGTTGCTTGGAAATTGACAACACGACCCTCAAAGTAACCTCACTTAATCTTTCAGGACTAGAAATAATTACTGTGCTACGGAACAGTCCATCACTTCTGACTTTATTTACATTAGACAATGAACTGCTGTTTATAAAAGCCTTTCATATAAATGTCAGTTTTAACAGCGAATAAAATGAATCTACAATTTCGTAAAGGATAACTTATAATAAGAGGACACTATGGTCAAGTAACATTATTTTGACTGATCCACTAGTACATTAAAATGTTTTTAAGGGAACCCATGGCTGAAAAATAGTCAAAATGTTCAATATATTAAAAAGTTAATTTTTTATGTTCAAGAAATATTTAGAAATATGCTATATCTTTAAGATTCAACAGATGATCATTTAAATACCCAAGAGCACACAGCTGAATGGCCTGGGTTTACTTCTAGTCCTTTAAATGATAATTATCAATTGTCGGAGAAGCGCAGGACGGAGACCTGGTTCAAATCCCAGTTGTGGCATTGGATTTTTCAGTCTCATTCTACCCTTTGCAACCTTAACGTACACACGGCTAGTGTGAAAGAACAATTATTAATTTCCACAAGTGCAATCGTATATCCAATACCTATCTTTTAAGTCGGTCTTCACAAACCATAAACAACACGTGACTTTTGGCTTCAGGGTAGATCATTACACACGTTAGTGCCATTTCTTCGTTAATGTGATTTTCTAAATTTCCCATAAAATTTAACAGTATTTTTAGTTTCTCTGGTGCATTTTATAAACATCCAATGTCTTTAAATGTAATATCTCTTAGTTTGCAAGTTATTAAATGTTAAAGGTTGGCTTTACTACATAGCAGTCCCTCAAAAGGTTGCAATTTTGAAAATAACCATTATTTTTAAATTCTATATAATTAACCTAATTATAACGCATAAATCTCATTTTGTTTTACTAACCTTAGCTCAAAATAAAAGTTTACAAATTCTGTCATTTAGGATTTATATTCCTTTTTTCAGAATTAGCTGTAAAAACTAATAATTCACAAAACATTCTACATAAAAAATTATATAACACTTCAAATGCTTGTGTTTCGGAAATCCACACGAAAAATTTCAGAAAAATTGAATGAATTGTGGAACATGTTAAAAAAGTAAACGTGCTGAAAAAAGATCAAAATAGCTCAAATTTGCAAATGAAAACATTTTACTGTGATTTTTAACCTCCATTATATAAATACAGAAGCTCAAAATACACTTTGAATTTATGGTCCCTAATTTTTGTTTAAGGTTATGAAACATAAACGTCAATTTTTGTGAGATTTATGCTCAATTTCACTGTAGTATCCCCTTAAAAAGCTAGTATTAAACGTTGGCTGTAGTTTTATTATACGTATATACCTATTAAGAAGTTACAATATTTATGTATTACATATATTATTACAATAACTATAGCTTTAGTAAATCATTATTCTATAAACGAATTTCTAATCATAAAACAAACCTGCTTTATAAAATTGATGTATAAACTCGACGAACATTTGAGAGCTCGCCGATGTTTACAGTTGAAAACTGGGGAAGACTTACGTGATGTGAACATCAACTCCGATAGCTAGGAAAGGGGTGGCGGGCATATCCACCAGACCTTTCAACCATCTTGGAGGACATTTTCTGCACAAGAAACGGTTTGAACCCCGTGGCGTTCCATAAAAGACGAGTGCCCGAGCTCCATCCTCTTCCAGTCTCGTGGACCAGAATCCTGATTATGATTATGCTCACATATAAATGGTGCAGCACGTAGCAAGCCAGCGGCACAGACAGAGAAAATGAAGTCTGCCATCCACGCACTTCGAGTCCACCGAATTGAATTAGAAAAAAAACACTTTTTACTGCTTCTGCGAAAACGTATTCTATAATAAATGCCAAAGAGGTAGTAGCTACCCTAATTTGGTTTCAGTGCTGCTTTTATACAGTGTGCTGAGTTGGTACAACTTGAAGTGATACCGGAGAAATAATTTAGTATGATAGAATCAATACACAATGTGATAAGCTTGGGCTTCAGTCATTAGCTGTCTGACCACCAGAAGAAGATGACCAAGCGGTATGTGCTGCGTAAACATTATCTACCTTCATCATTTTATTAAGGGATGGGTACAACTTTACGCATTTCGTACTACAAATGGACTACGTCAGCAGATTAACAATTCAAGCCCCCTCTCATTCCTCAGACCCCGCTAGGCTTCTTCTGGTGCTCAGACAGTTTTGTGGAAGGAGGTCTTTAGCGAATTCTTTAGTGTAGCTCAGGTAATTAAGATTTAGTGCAGAGGAAGACAGCTTCAAGCAGTGTAACGTGGAACGAAGAGCAGCCTATCAGTTCGTGTGACGTCAGGTGGAGTCAAGTCTAGAAAACCGGTATTATAAGTACGATAATGGACGCTTCAGTCAGGTGTAGTACTCTCGATGACAATAACATGGCCAGTACAAGCAAAAGGAAACAGCCAGGGTTTCTATCTAGTTCTGTTATGAAATTAGCTAAGTCCAAATCCCCAACTACCTTGTCAAATTACAACACAACGTGCAGTCTGCAATTACAAATTCCCCAGACAACGTCCTAACATTGACAAATAGTCAAATCAAAAAGAAAGGGTCGCAAAATGTCCGCGTAATTTTGTTTTGTACGTCTCTCTTCTTATTTGTGGAGAAAATGACATGTCCTGTCATGTCCCGCCCCTGTGCCGCCTTGTCCACCACAAAGCCCACATACAGTTTCCTGGGATCGAACCCAGGATACTTTGTAGGAAGGCGAATGGTCTAACCACTAGGCCATAGCTAGGCCTTAGTGCATTTTAACCACTTTTTTTAAGCCTAAGCTAGACGAGTCCTAATTTGAAAGTTTATACTTGTTTTTGCAGTACTTAACCGAAACATACACTTACTTGTCTAATGTGACTGTCAGTATCTATGTTGATCTAATCGCTGTGTCTATCCCCTCTGATTGATGAGTATTCAAAGTCTACACTATCGGCTAGAAGCCTTGAACGTTCTAAATATAAAAGTAGAAAGCTTATCTTCAATATTGGGTACTTGGTTCTCATCTGTTTTTCGCCGAGTGCAAGGGATTTCTCACTAGCAGGTTATATACATTAAGTAGTGTCATATCAGACGATGAAGAATGAAATGTGGTGAAATAATGCTCAAATGAGCTCGAGGTCCATAGAGATTTAGATTACCCGACATTCGTCTTCTCAGGATAAGAGAAACCTGGGAGAAAACCTTATCCGGATAACTCACCCTAAGCGAGATTCGAACTTGCGACCTCTTGGCCGTGAGGAAGGCACCCTACCACCGCGCTACAGAGGCGGGCAAGAACATAGGGCTGAGTGAATCACGCTGTAGGTACGAGTAAGATGATTATTACATATATAAACACTATCTTTCCTTCGTTATCCAGTTTTTAAGATTTATTAATTAACAGTTCAGTTATATAAAACCCAATAGTAAATTAGTAAACCTGAAATGTGTAGTTGTTGTGTTGGACTGTACAGAGAAGCTCATCAAGGCTGATGTACCACCATACAGAGCTGCTTTCTCATTTTCTCTTCCCTCGTCGGTTTAAAATTATACGAACTGCATAGCCTTGCTTCAGACACTACTCAATATTTTCCAACATTTTAGTATGCAAAGCGAATTTCAGCTCTCCAGAATGTTCTTGTTGGAACAGGATTATATCTTCTTCTCTTTCCAAGGAAAATGTGGCACTGGTATTACTTCTACGTTTCTTAGTGTATAAAACTGCGTCATTTGTTTCAAAGAGTTGCCAGCTGGGAAAAATGAGACTAATAACATGTAAAAATAAGTGCATCGTTAGTTTGGTGATGCACAATCTTTCTTTGTAGCTTTATAGCTTGCTTGAGAAAGAGCGTGCGCTGTTTTCGTAAATAATGAAATCGATGACAGTATTCTAGTAACCTTCTATACGAGCTATTGCCGGCACCATTAAAGAAACAAAAGGACAAAGAAATACTTAACTTAGAACAGCAAAACATTCATAACTTTAGGTCATTTACCGATGTTCAGACGTCTTTCATTTATCGAGTAGTGTAGACTGAAAGCAGTGATTTAAGTATATAGTAGAATCCCAATAACTCGAGGAAATTGTTTATTTTAATGTTTTAATCGTTAAACTTACTATAATGCATAGCTAAATTTATTGCTTTACCCAGTAAAGCCGTGAAGAACCGCGCAGTGGTTTATGAACGAGTACAAGGAAGTCACCTTATCTTTCCGACTTCCGTGTAGTACATAAACATCGCGGATCGTGCGTGATTAAGTACAGTGCCATCTCGCATTATCAGCAGTGTCTTGCTTATTTCAAGGAAGGAAACAGAGATGTTACTCCCATTATCAATTTGAATGATGTCACTCACGCAGATCCTAGCAAGGCCATTGCCACGTCTGTAGGTACCCCTGTACGTGCTTAGCTAAATTTTCAGCTATATATTTCTAGTTACAGTACAGCTTCCAGGATTTCAGGCTTAGTATTAGTGCTGTGTTGAGTGTGTTTGTTCCAGTGAAAATGTCGAACGATATTATTATTATTATTATTATTATTATTATTATTATTATTATTATTATTATTATTATTATTATTATTATTATTATTATTATTATTATTATTATTATTATTATTATTATTATTATTATTATTATTATTATTATTATTATTATTATTATTATTATTATTATTATTATTATTATTATTATTATTATTATTATTATTATTATTATTATTATTATTATTATTATTATTATTATTATTATTATTATTATTATTATTATTATTATTATTATTATTATTATTATTATTATTATTATTATTATTATTATTATTATTATTATTATTATTATTATTATTATTATTATTATTATTATTCCTATATTGTGTTCGAATATGTATTTATGTAACTCGCAGTACTATGTATGAGTTGTGAATAACAGACCACCTATTCCGTAAAACTTGACATTTCGGTAACTCGACAGTCTCTCAGTCGAGTATCGGGATTCCACTGTATTTAATATGAAATGCAAAACCACTAAGTTTTATTTCAGTAGGTAATATGACTGATAATAGTTTTCTGAAATGTAATTGAAGTTAGGGAATGTTTAATTTAATACATTATTTAGAATGATTATTTCGATGTGAAAGTATTAACTTTTATGGGTATTTCACAAGATAGTTAAAACATACTGTGACTAATGACAAATCAGTCACTTTATTTCTTTTCTAAACTCAAGGTACAAAAACACAACTGTGTTTTATCCTTAACACAATCTACAATTCGTCGTGACCTTGCATCTCTCAGTTGTTCTATCTTATTGTAATCTTGACACCAAACGCTAAAATATACTGCTCGACTGTTCATACAACTCCGACGCGACGAGTAAATATCTAAAACTGTCCCTGTCGGTTCACGCTCAAATTTGTCTCAACGCTGATTGTATACACATTTAAAACTAACAGCTAACAGCTGTCTCGTTTAAAACATAAAGACTCCGAAGAACTCCCCTATCTCGCCGTCGCACTCGCTTACATAGGCGAGAATGACGTAGCACGGACTCTTCTTGAAATTCATCTCTTCATCTCTTAGGAATGTAAGTGCAGATACGTTTATCGAGGACAGAGTAATGAACAATTTTCACCAACATTTGCTTCATTTGCTTATCGTTTCTTATTAAACATAGTATGTTTTCAGGTTGGTTAGTGCCTAAGCAGGCGTAGCACAGCGGTCATGACGCAGAGCGGCGGATCTTGTGATAACGAACGGTGTACCGGAACCGAGTTCCAATGCTTTCTGCTAGCCCAATGACCTCACGATACCTAGTCCATAGATCACGCATTGAGGTGAAAAACAAAACGGATAGTTTGTACGACAGAAGTTGTTCATTTCGTTAGGACCAGGCAAAAAACACCAGGTACTAAACTTTGAGATTGGTTTGTGAGAAAATTATCAAATAGAAAAAAAAAAAAAAAAAAAAAAAAAAAAAAAAAAACAACTAACACACTGGATACATATTAAGGTATCACCTTTCAAAAATATCTGCACTTATATCCCCAATAGCCTACACACTACCAGAGCAGGAGTTTAAATATTTCATCATTCAAATTGCGTAAGTTTTCACAGCCAGATTCATAAACACAAAATGATTAGACATAAAGGTTTATCAATTACCTACCTCTTGGTTAATGTTTCAAAGCAGTTCGTTAAGAAAGGAATTAGAGAATTTCACCATAAGGTTGCCTTAAAGTAACATAAGCAAGAAAGAAACGAACACCTCTAAGTGGTGGCACGTACTGATAAACAGTGTGCGTTACACCTCTAAGATGAAATATAACCATCTCAGAAAAATCGAATAAATGTCATAATGTATTAAATGTCCAGCATCCTTTAGTCTACAGCATCAGCGTGACCTTATTTTTGACGCCGTCCACATCTCACCATCTGGTTTTCTTCATCCACAAGAGATAGGCATTGAGTGCTTGAAATAAACAAAGCAGTTTTTAATGCAAGATAAGCCAACAAGGATGACCACTATATCTTCACCTACCCGTATGTTCTGGCAACTGTTTGCTTACATTTTAATTCTAATTTACTCATGGGAGGGGTTCTGCTTTTCTCTGACGTATCATATGAATTTAATACAGTGGTAATGTGCCCACTTAGCATAAACATGTGCTCGGATTTGCATGTAAATTTTAACTTATGGCTTTATTCGAATCATTTTTTACGTTCTGTAAAGCATTCGACGATAACAACAGGGAGTGAGCGAAAATGCTTTCAAGGAAAAGGCGTGCGTTAGAGTTATATACTTACGACACTGTAAGAGTATTGATGATTGTGAGTTGGTTTCAGAACCTAGATGAAAGAGGTAGTACTAAACCTGCTTTAGGATTATGTAGGAGGGCTTTTACGATGAGAAAACACAACACTTCATGCTTGCAGTTTTTGGATATGCTTTCACCAGCTGATAAAGACCAAATGTATATGTATATAAAACTGCCTTCCTGAAGTTGAGTTCAGAATAATATTTTGACAGTAGCAGTTTTTTTTTTCTTTTTTCTAGGAGCCAAGAGCCAAGAGCCAAATCAGGTCGCTCGGGTTTACCCGAGCGGGATGTATGCCCACGGTACCTATCCATTTAGTATGGATTTACCCGTGAGGTATGAAAGATGTAGTCAATTTGCACAAGCTATTTTTGTCAGTGTCAGCCAATGGTGATGATTGGTTACTCTCTCTTGCTATAGACTAGGGATATGAGTGCCAGTTAGAATGTCTACCCATCCTGGGGCACCCATGCCCCTCTGCTCACTTAGCAAAGGTCAGCTTGTCTAACCAGCAAGTCAAGCAGTGTCAAATTAGCGAGAAACCGAATGCATTGGAATGTTTGGTGAAATGAGGAAGCAGCGAAGCCAATTAACCCAAGACATCCTTGGGTAAACGATAGCTTTTGCGCCTCCTGGGAAGATGGTGATCATATTGTCCCAGGGTATTTACCAGCTGGTTAGGGTGTGGCGTAAGTTTCGCATACATAGAGCGGGCTCTATCTCGCACAACATCCACTATATATGGAATGCCAGAATGAGTATGGAGAATATGGGAAGAAAATCTACGGTCAGTATCGTAGATCATCCTAAGGGCCCTGTTCTGCACGACTTGCAGTCTGCGGATGGTGGTTTGAGCCACGAATCCCCATGCCTCGCATCCATACAGGATCAGGGGAGGGATGATCGCACGATAAATGCGTAATTTAAGTCGTGTAGGCATAGTAGACCTAAAGATGGGATAGAGCTTTCCCAGAGCTCCGTGACCTTGGGCAGCTTTAGCTGTGACATGTTTGGTGAAGGTAAGTCCTCGGTCTAGTTGTACACCAAGGTACTTGGCTGTGTTGACCCAAGGGATTCTCCTCTGACCAAGTGTCAGGTCCCTTTCTGGTCTCCAGGAATGAATTTTGCCTAACACAAAAGCAGAGCTTTTCTGTGGACTGATTCCCATTCTCCACTTTTCACTCCAACTCTCAATGGCGTCTAGGTGTCTTTGTAATGGGGGAAGGCAGTAACGTAGATTTTTGTTACGGGCCAGTATGAGGACGTCATCGGCATATTGGCACGTAACAGTGCTGGGTTCAACGGGGAAGTCAGACATGTATGCGGCAAAGAGTAGTGGCGATAGAACACTACCTTCCGGTACTCCGGCCGCTATTGGTCTGATAGTTGATAACCTGCCCTCCACTCGCACCCTGAAAGTGCGGTCACGAAGGAAACTGGCTATGAGGGTCAGGTAGGGGGAGGGGAGATTTGCATCTAAGTTTGTACAGTAGGCCCTGGTGCCATGTTGTTGCAAAGGCCTTATCCACATCCAGAAGTACTGCGACAGTTTTGAAGTTTTCCTGGAAACCCAGGGCAGCCCTCTCAACAAGACGCAGGAGCTGTAAGGTAGTGGAATGACCTTGACGGAACCCGAACTGATGATCCGGAATGAGCCTCCTTTCCTCAAATAGAGGAGTTAGACGGGACAGTAGAAGTTTCTCGAAAATTTTCGAAATTATTGGGAGTAGACTAATGGAACGGTAACTTGATGGAAACTTGAGATCCTTGCCTGGTTTCAATATGCAAATCATCCTCGCTTCCTTCCAAGCAGTAGGGAAGTGTCGGAGATACAGGCAAGCGTTGTAAATTCTCGTCAAGTGGATAATGGCTTTGCGAGGCAGGTGTTGTAACATATGTGTCGTAACACCATCATATCCAGGGGATTTGTTGGGTTTGAGACACCTAATTTGCGAGGAAACTTGCCTTGGTGTGACAATTGGTATGCGAGTCGCCTCGTGTGGTGGTGGAGGATCCTCATAGAGGTAATCCACCGTTGCCTCAACTAGTTCTGAAAAGTCCTCGTCTTCTATGTCCTCTCGGGGCTCAAATTGGGACTCTAAATAGTCCGCGAAGTCAGTGCTTTCTCTTGGGGTTCGAAAGATAATCTCCCGCGAGTGCCATGTATAGGATGCTGATATAGCGTTTTGTCCCTTCTCAGGGATTTAATTATCCGCCAGGGCTTCTTTTCAGAGAGGTTTACGTTCCTCATGGTGTTTTCCCAGGCCTCTTTGCGATGTGCACGTAAGAGGCGTCTAGCCAGGGTCTTAAATCGCAGATAAATTGCCTGCAATCTGGGATGGCGGAAACGCTGCCAAAGCTTCCGAACTGTTGACTTAGCTCTTAGCAACAGTCGGAGTTCATTTGGGATGGTTGTGGGGTTAGGAGTATTGCAAGGAATGCGATAAGTGTGCCCTCGTATCACATTTGATATTTGTCGGGAGAATGCATTCGCCGCTAATTCTAACGACTCGATAGAATTTATGTGCGGTCTGGGATCCACTGATTGGTTCAATTCAAGGACGGCTGCATCCCAGTCTACCTCGTACGACCAATCAGGAGTTACCAATGCTGACATGTTAACATTGGTGTCGATTAACACAGGATCGTGGTCAGAATCCAGTTCATTGACTGTCGTCAGGTCTATGTGGAATCTAAAGTTTTTGGTGACCATAATATCCAGCACGTCCGGTCTCCCTCGGGCAGGATGAAAAGTGGGCTCTCTCGGTCCATGAGCTATGAGGCTTGGGTTACCGCTTATAAGGCGGAATAGTCCTCGCCCCTTCGCATTGGTGGCACGACTATGCCAGTTGGCATGTTTTGCATTTAGGTCACCTGCAATGCAGACCACAGGGTGGAGGTTTAATAAAGCCGTGTAATCTGCTTCATAGAAGCGGTGATCAGGGGGGTCATATGCCACTATCAGCAATGTATCTAGACCACCTAAAGATAGCCTAATAGCACAGGCTTCTACATGCTGAAGTGTTGGAAGAGGGAAAGGCTTATGTGTAATATGGTTCTTAACAAAGATGGCTGTACCTCCCCCTTGTCGGCCAACCCTATCAGACCGATGGGTGACGTAGTTAGGGAGGGAGAAGTTGGTGGCAGCATCCAAATGAGTTTCACAGACCATCAGAATGTCGATTCCGAAATACTGTACAAAATTAGTGATGTTTGGGTAATGACTCCGTAGTCCGTTTGCGTTCCAAATCGCAGCTCTAAATGGTCTCCGGATATGTCTTCCAGCCATTATTGAGCGGAGTTGGGGTAGAGCTGTTCCAATGTCTGAAGCAAGATGGAATGCTTCTGCATGGCGGTCAGGTTGGGGTTGTTCAACTGCATCTTACAATTTCTAAGAGCAGGTAACGCCTTGTTTATTAAATCCCCAAACCATGAGGATAAAGAGCTAAATTCCTCCAGGTCTCGTTGCGAAATAGTCGCAAGTGTGGAGGAGGATGTTGCCGTGTTAGACATTGGTGGAATAGGGGTAGGGGGTATATCCCTAACCTTGGAAATAGGCTCTGCCTCTACAGGTGCGTCTGTAGTTATTACAGGAGCTCTTGGCTCCGAAGTTACATTAGGGGCAGAGGGTTTGCTCTGCCTAGGTTTTCTATTCCTCCTCTTCCTGCGTGGTTTTGGTGCAGGGGGTTTAGGCACTGTTGCCTTTTCTATAGGACCTGGAGGTGGTGGCACAGAATTTGAAGGGGAATCTCTCTTTGGTGTATCGGCCTCTTGTTCCACTCGACGCAGAGTGGACTCTGCCTTATTTAAGGCATTGGCAAAGGACACACCTGGGCGAACCACTTGATCATCGGGGCGGTTCTTGCGGCGGCTCTCTATGATCTTTTTCTTGTGGAGCATCCTTTGTACACACTTACGTGTGTACCATCACAATTAGCGCACTTGCACTCTTCCCTAGGTTTAGGGCAGTTCTCGAGCAAGTGGTTCCCTGCACACCGTAGACATGTAAGCTTACGCTCACACATCATGCTGGAGTGGTTGTACCCCATGCATCGATAACACTGCACAGGTCCCTCTCTGCCGTAATACCTTTCCACTTTGACTACAGTGAAGATTAGTTTCCTTACAGTGTCAATTGGCTGTACTTCTTGGTTAAGTACTTTGTCAAGTACTACCAAGAATAGTGGCATAGGAACTTTGTTAATACCCCCCGCGGTATTAACGGTTCTCTTCAACTGTGCCACTGAATTGACAGTTATGCCATGTTCTTCTTTAAGTGCAGTTTTGATTTTATCAGGGGTGCTCTCTGAGTCTAAGCCTCTGATGACTCGACGCTCAATGTGTGGACGTTGTGGTGAGTACGAGTAGAACGTTATGTTCATTTCTCGTAACACCAACTTAGCGGTTTCTAAATCACCCAAACTGTGGGTAAGGATATGGACGCTCTTAGGCTTCCTTTTTGCCTCAAAAGTATACTTGAGGTGTTTGGCCAATGTACGCATTACCCTAACATGGTTAGGGAATACGTCCGCAATGATTGGCGGAATTCTTACCCCCTTCTTGGCTTGGGATGATGCAACATTCTGAGGATGTTCCATCATATTGGATGATTCAGGATCCTGTGCATGTTGCATCATATTTGGTGATGGCGTCTGTTTTCCCCGTTTACGGTTTTCCACAACCGTAAACTCCCCTAGCTCCATATCGGACTCGGAGTCAGATTCAGGTAGGGGATTGTTTGAACCCAGGCTCTCTAGTTCTGCCATGGGTAAGTGGCGTGGAGTAGAGCTCTTACGCTTTTGCGTATCTGTTTTGGAGCGCTTCCTATTTGGCTCCACTGCTTCAGGCGATAGTGACCTATATGAAGATGATGTCGAAGGAAGTTGTCCATCATCGGCAGTCATCGCGGTTGCCCTCCGGCTGCTCACAGAGGACCGCACCTCCTCTAAGGCGGCGCCTTTGCGAGCCATTTCGGCTCGAGGTTTCAGGCACAAAGCCGTCAACCCTTGGCTAGGATCTTGTGAGCCCGCTGTCACGTAAGTAGTCAGTCTGAAAGTCTGTCAAAAGAGTAGGAAGAAAAGGGAAATACCTGAGTAGCTTACTATGCCACTCCGGGAAGCTAGCCTGCCCTTCAGTTTGGAGTGCCCTAAAATCTGCTTGCCAGATCTCTTATAGGACACTCCTCGACGAACTAGCGGCGCCCGGCCCGGCTATTACACTGTATGGCTCCTCCCTGGTGCGCAGTCTCCAGCTCCACCACCACGTCGCCGTGGTCGTTCTCCTGCTTATTCCCCTGAATCGAGGATCCAAGCGCTCCAAGCACACCAAGCTCCCAATGGTCCCGCAGAATCGAGGCGTAGAGGCTACGATGAATGGGCCATGGCCTTTCTAGGAGCTCTGAACAAAACCGAGTGAGATGGCTTCGTGGTAAGGTTTAAGGCTCGAAGTCCGGACGCTCCGGGTTCAAATATCGTGTACGACCAATTTTGCTGGGGCTTCTTCGTTGTTCCCTCAGTCGTCAAGATACATATCGGATTGGATATTTAATACCAGGACCCACAGTTCTACCTTAGATATAAAAGAATAGTATAAATGAAAAATATATAGTAATAGTAAAACCTGTGCCATCTGTTCACAAATAATGTAAACAGGTAGACTGGATGGCACCCTAATGCCATCTTCCGTCATGGAAGCGGGGTACGGTCGCTCTGCACTGGTCCATCTGTGGACTCGTGATCAAGCAAGCTGGTATAGAAGAGGGGGCTGTCCGCCACACAGAGAGAAAAAAATTGTTTCACGATCTCGCTTTAGAAATAGTTACCTCTTTTTTAATTTATCTACCACATATATCATAGAGACGATATTAACTATCGTGATTTATCTAGAAACTCGCATTTTGAGACTACCTGAATCCAAAAAGGGTATTTTTAGATGTGTGTGAGTGAACGAAGATTCGGTAGAATACCACACTTGCTATTAAATTAGGGTCTTCCAAGGAGACAACATAATTGTTGGGAAAATTTCCCACCCTAAATTGCCCTTTAAATGAAAAATATGAAATATGTCTAATTTTGTTTTCTCGAAAATGTCTCCTATCATTTTGATCAAAATATCACAAATTTAAAATCTTTTTGTTGGAGGAACGGAGAGGTGCGGTTTTCCTGCCCATGGAAAAAAGAAGGGAAAAAACTAAGATAAAACCGGAACTTCCGAGCTACTTCATAGCAACCAGGTAGTTTTTTGTTTTTAATTTTTCCCTTTTTTCCCATCACCTTTGTTGGTTTCCGTTTCTTTACTGGTTGTTTGTATCTTGTTTACATACACACATATTACACACCTGTACACAAACACACATGCCCGAAAAGAAGCTCGAACCTCATGCTCAGCACCATGAAGCATCAAAGCGTGGCTCTTTAGCGAGCACTGCCATTGAGGCCGGCATTTTAAAAGGTTTGACTATATTGGTGTTTGAGACGACAGTAGATGACAGGGTCCCTAACAGCTACAGATTTAAGCTCCCCAGTGGCCAGTTCCTCTCCCTCGATCCGGAGGACTAGGATTTATAGGGAGCAAGTGGTTGCCATGCACGCCAAAACTCTTGCCGGCACTGAAGCCCATAATTAATCAACCAGAAGAAAGGTTAAGTGAAATGAGACGTGAGGTGCAATAGTGGGTCAAGGAATTCGGGACGACATTCTCCTAGCAAAACGGGAAACACGAAAAAAAAAAACAAAAAAAAAACCATAGATCACGAACATCGGTCACGGCATAGAACTCACGACCTCCCAAATACGAGCCTCACACGTTATATCGCAATACAAATTATGTATATTAAGTACAGCAAACATTCCAATAGTTAGAGATTTCATCCTATGGAGATTTCATCGGAAAGACAGGTTTTGTGAATGCAAAATAAGTGCATGTGTGTGTTCGCTATGGATGTGTATGTGTGTGTGTGTGTGTGTGTTTAATATAAGGTAAACACAAACGTTCCATTAAAAGCCGCACTTTATTTATATGGGCCACGTTCAACGGTTTAGGTACAAGCAGATTTTCAATAAAATCACCCAAACTACCCTTTCTATGGATTTTTCAACGTTTTGGATTATCCCAAAATGGATCTAACCTAACCTAAGTTTAACATGCTTAAATGTCAAATAAAATGTACCTATATCTATATCTTTCCTGGAATTGCCTTTGCAACCTTACTGATTTTTGCCTTTTTTAGAAACCATTGTGGTTTCTATTGTTGATTTTCCTCTTAGCCGCTAGAAGCAGATAACTTCATTATCATGTTGTTTGTGTGGAAGCATTCCATTTCATAAAGCTTTTAACTCTTAGCAACGTAATATTCAACATTATTTCTACTCATATTAATGAGTGGCATGTTCTTTTTTCTATTCGAAACCATTGTTTACTGAACCGCAAAGTGGTATATTCATTAATTTGGTATTACATTTTCTTATCGTGGACAAGTCGCTTGTTTGGAAAATTATGATTGGTGGTAATATAAAGAGATGTTCCATAATACAATCCTTTTTGTTAATTTAGGGTCGTAATGCCGAGAAGTTAGGGGAGCTATGGGTCCAGTGCACGATGTATAGAAAATAGGCAAACGTTTTGTGTAGTGGATGTCAAATTAGTGATTTTGTTTGTGAGTTTTGCTCATGAAATACTCAGAAACGATTGCAATTCAGTTGTTTCTCCATTCAGATATGATGTGTAATCTTTAATTTTGACCTTTACCAATGTAGTTGCTAGTGTCTCAACATACAGTTTATTTTTAATACCTTAGTTGAAAATGTTTTTGCCACATGTGTGATTATGGTAGTAACAAAAATATAAACATGTGTTTCATATTACAGCCCAAGTTCCAAAAATGCTTTGTCATGTTTTTAAAAGCTGTGAAAATTTTAAAGTTATAAAGTTATGCTTTAAAATGTATTAGTAATTCTATACTATTCTCCACAAAAATGCTATTGATAATCTTTGATATAATATATGCATTTGAAATTGAAGATATCGAAAATAAAAAAGTGGTCTATATCATCACTTCTACCCTTATTTGTAATTTAAATTTGTGAGTGAAGAGTACACCTTCGTGTTTTCAATATATTTTGTGTGTATAGGGAACCCCTAGTCGCAGGTAGAGGATGATTTGATATGCACCAATGCTTCTGCTACCTGGCTTGTATCGTCTTTCCTAGCTATGAATGTGCCCAGGAATACTTGAGGAAACGGGAGACTTTATGCCCTGCGTATGGATGTGGTATTTCTGTTGACTACGTGGTCATGGTGACCCAGGAAGCTGCAGCATCTCCTTCCCCTTCTTTTACGACGGTCCACACGTCCTTCCCAGCCAACCATGAGTCGGGTCCTGTCCAGTTTTAAACAGAATCGGCCATGCTGCCGGCTCACTCTCACTCAACCTGCCTTCAGAATTATTCCACAGACGCAAGGGGAGATGCAGACATTTTACCCTCTCGGGACTTCATTCACATTTGATACGCCCTGAAAATTTGTCTAAGCTCAGAGACTTTCTTCTCCCTTAAAATAAGTTTCTGGAAAGTCTAAGGTATCCCACCGAAAATGTGCATGATACAGTGAACTATGTCTCTTACCTAAAGAACGGTTCGCCTCACAAAAGCTTTCATTTGTAAACTACTGTACCATCAGAAAAAACGTTTTGCTTAAGGTGAAATTTAAATTATTCACTCTCAATCATATCCCATTTTAACAACAATGTCGTAATAGTTTGCACCGTATCTCTCTTAACTGCCACTTACACATAGGTTGAGCGATGCTATCGAATTCCTTATTTAACTTGCTAAATGTATTTTTTCCTTTGTTGATACAGGGGCGAAAAACATCTCTTGCTAGATATATCCAATTGGTTTCAACTTTTGTGAGATTATTATTATCCTCATCATAACTATCTAACTACTGTATAAATTTCAATGTTTTATACCTAATTCAAGTCATTTTACAAGGTCCATTAATAAAAAAATGGAAACTCATAACAATACAAACATTTATGTGACCTATCTCATGTACATGCTTAATAACCTGAACCTCATTATTAGCAACTTGTGTTTTAATTATATTTAATTATTTTTGAATTGTTTTTAAATTTGACTTCCTAGTTTTGAATTATTTTACATGCAGCGTTTAACAGAATGGGTAATGTGTTAGGTTCAGTTTCAACATCATGTATCTAATAATAAACACAACAAATTCATGCAATTTTGTCCAATGGTTCCTGAAGAAAGATACATTTTATACAGAATAATATAATTAGCAGGAAACTGAGTATGCAAAAGTTGGTGTACCTGAGGCAGTTTCCTCCAGTGTAGCTCTAAACTTCCATATCCATAATGTTTCTCTGAATCCTGTTATCTCTTCTTCACTTTCCTCTTATCATGCGTGCTTAACTGCACCTTACATTTGTATTTCTAACTCTTTCCATGTTCAACATTCTTATATTGTTGAAACACCAACCCCCCGGATCAACTCCCACCTCTTAGAGTTCATTGAAGACTGTGAGCAGTTCATCATCTTATTATATAT
Source organism: Tenodera sinensis (assembly GCA_030765045.1). Lineage (NCBI taxonomy): Eukaryota > Metazoa > Arthropoda > Insecta > Mantodea > Mantidae > Tenodera > Tenodera sinensis. The sequence goes on from CM060969.1 coordinate 45,277,846, forward strand.
TATTAATATTATAATTATATTATATCTTTCCTTGTAGAATTATATATTGTTAGACATATTTCTTTGCAAGTTTATTTAAGTGGTAAATAAACCATAATTAAAACTCGATTGCCTGTGAAGGGCAGTGTTGTCAATGTTTTTAGATTTGTACTGATATTTAGTTATTGCCTAGTACTCAAATTTTACAATTAACTTGACTGATTCTATTTTACCTCGTGGATGTGTAAAGGTTTGCTCCGAGCACTGCCAGTAGAAGCTTGTTTATCTTTAAGAGGTTGAATTCCATACCGCCATCAGAGTTTAAGCTGCTATCTTTGAAGTAGACGTTGTCATATATCAGATGCTATTTATTTGTTAGAGCTCACTTTTGGTAATTTTGGCTCGGTTGAAAGGAAATGGGCATAATGTACGAGGACGAATAGCATAAAGAAGCAGAAGAAATGTGACCTACTCCACAGACATTAACTTCTATTTTCTTTAGCTCTAAAGCTTCCTCCCTGCTTAACTTTAAGCACAAAATGTCAAGGCAATAATGTTAAAAGGTTCAAACCTAAGATATCTTTGTTTTTTATTCCTGTTGACATCCAAGCGTTTATATTTTGGCAGGTTTACGATGCCACGCGCACATGTTTTGACTACACTATAAACTGATTAAATGAGTATGGTGATGACACGGAACTCTTGCCTGTAGACTGATATACAACCCACAAAGATTAAATTCACACGTGAACTGGCCCTAGGTGGAGATACCTTCTTCCTGCATTGTGTGTTTATATTACCTGAAGCACTGTTAGATTGTTACACTAAATATGAAAACAAAACATTTACATCAGGGATGTTCAACGTTTGCGAAGGAAGGTTGTATTTACCTCCTTCCACTATACGCGGACGTTGCCATTCTTTAACACTGGGACGTGCATTGTTTTGCAGTGGCGGGTTGATTTCATGTACAGCCAGCTTCAAATGTTTTCCAAGTCACATGCTCCTAACCACGGGGGGAAGCCTGGATAGCTTATCTATTACTGTGCCAGCTGGTCTCAAAACTAGACTTACCAGCTCATACCTGTCTACAATGGTGAAGGACGTAATGTGTTTGTAAGTCCAAAGAGAATATAATTCCAACATTTCTTTTACACGTGATCTTTCGCCTCTTTCCTCTGCACACTCTCGTCCATCGGAAGACACTTGGAGCTGGCTATGTTGCGTTTGATTTACGAAAGCTCTTTCAAATCTTTTGCAATAAACATCTGTTCATTACTAACTTCTTTGGTACTGCTTACATTTAAAAAGGCTATCAATATCTGGCGACGAAGTCGAAGTGTATAGCCTAAGAAGACACACCAAGTGAACCTATTATGATATAGACTTTTAATATACCTAGTTCAACTTGCAGAAACTCTGTTCGCAAATATACCGGGTGGAAAGGAAATCGTTACATTCCTTCTAATATATGCTTCATAGAAGCATTACAAACAAAATTGTCGAATGGTATTTTGTTCTTTGATCAGCCGATTTTGAAAAAAATAAATGATTTTTGATCCAAACTGGATGCGTAATTCCACAAGAATGTACGAAAACAACAGTTTGTTACTTATTACAGTTTCACGGGTGATCAGCCGTGTGAGGTTTAAAAACATTGAGCTTTCGGCCATTGTAAACTCTATGGTCTTCGTCAGAATGAAAAAAAAAAAAAAAAAAAAAAATCATCGGGGAGAGGTTAAGAAGTAGATGTTTTGCCGTTGTGTACTTCCTTTTGTGTGAATGTCAGGGGATTTTTCGTCTGATATTTATAATAACCAGGAATGTATAAAATTACACTTATAAGGACTAATGAGAAGGATAAAAAGGGAAAAAACTAACCCCGTGGCGCAACAGCCCTATCCGGGCCAAGGCCTACCGCCCAGCCGCTGCACCCTCCACCTCTGCCCACCACAGGCCTCATGAGTGGGGTGCAGTACTTAAGGGTGGTACGTAATCAGACCTCCGAAATGAGGATACATTCTATTAACTTTTATACCATTGTTCAACCATTTAACAAGAAATGGATATATATATGTTATATATATAACATATCGTCTTTCCAGTTAAAAAACTATCCTAATGTTGGGCAGATCATAAAACTGCTTACGAAAGGTAAAACTATTTGAAAATAATTACTCTAGAAACCGCATCTATGCAATGAAAAAAGTAAATTCTATCACCAGTGCTGACCGTTCAAACAATTTATCAATCTCTGGATAGCATAGAAATAAAGGGGCGTGTTTATGTAGGCACAACTTGATTTTAAAATAAATCTGTTTTTAGAACTATGTGTAAGTACTTGAATACAGCAAACATTAAAATGTATTATACATAATGAATTATTTAAACATGTGCATTACTTTCAGAATAATGATGTAACAGGCAAGAGACCATACCATGCTGCAGATAGTTAAAAAGATACACAAAAGTTGAACTCCACACGAAGTCCATTCTTCTTAACCTTTTTTCTTAATAATTCAAAAAACGTTTCCAGGTATTTAACGGAAACTTTTTTCAAGTTACTGTATAAATAATCAAGGCATCCTGAAGCCAGAATTATGCTCCTATGATAGCCCTTCGAGGAAGAAAGGGTCTATGAAAAATTGCTTTACTAATTTGAAAGTGAGTTAATACTTTCATGCATTTTAAAATCATTTCACTAAAAAGTTTAACCTTTAAAATAGAAAAATTGAACTATTTTTAAAATAGTCTTCAGTACTAGGGAAAATTTTGCTTCTATTTTAGAAAGGTATGGCATATTAAATAATTCAATTAGGCATATGCATTATGCCAGACATACAATTTAATGGTGGCTGATGTTGCTACCATTCTGTTTACTGTTATGTAAATAAATTTTGTGGGCAAAAATGACACGTGTACTATCGGCTTTACACCGTGATTTCACAGCGTGTTTAAGTAGGTACACAACACCGCAAGGTGTAACAAGCCTCTGATTGGATGCCATGTTGAGGCAACCGCCGTTAAAGTTTATCTGAGCCATAACTTTGTGAAATTGAAAAGAAGTTTATCTTGCACGAAAAAATACTAGTTTAGATGACTTCAATAACCACTTTGTATTTTGTTATCCCTACAGAGGACTTAGTTGCTAAATATTACAGGTTTTACGCCCCTTAAGCTGTAAGTGCCCCTTTAAGGCATGTAGTGGGATGGAAATTTGCAACATTGTAGGGTATACAGTTCACGAATAACATGAGCATCCGGTGCAAATGTCATTTCCATTCTGGAGAGAGGCCATGGCGCGGCTGTGGCGGGTCCATTTCTAGGAACCCAGACAATCGAGTGTCACAGACTGCCAGCTTGCAACGTGTTTGTGTTGCTTATGGGGTTGTAAAGCCCATGGTGATATAACCGATACATGGTGCATTCAAGATGTCATCAGGGTCTTTTAGGTTTCCCGCCAAAAATCATGGCTGAAATTCGGACAAAAGCTGCTGAGATAAATACCGTATGTCACTCTAATAATAATTTCCAAAAACATTAACAATATGTGTTACACATATACTCGTATATTCTGTTGTCACTCTTCTCATTCTTACAAACCCTTATTCTTCTACCTATTTAATATTAAGATAAATATTTCTAGAAATTGCCTTGGAAGTGAAATGATCCGCCAGACTTAACAGCGAATTTCTCATGTTGTGAATAACAGGAAAGTCGCATACCAAAATATTGATAACTTTATAGTTTTCTAGGGGAAAAAATATTTTTATAAAAAAAAATTTATCATTACCTGGCTGAATTATTATTGACTGAAGGTTCTTGATTTATAGTTATAGTCATAGAAAATTTAATAAACAACAAGCTTTTCCTTTGGCGTATTTCATTAGATTCAACGGTTTTTGTGTAAATTGAATTTAAAAGAACCCTCAATTTGTTGTCTTTTTGTTGCAATACATTGTGGGTTTTTTAAAATTTAATTTACACAAAAACCGTTGAATCTACTGAAATGCGCCAAAGGAAAATGTTTTTTTATTCAATTTTCTATGAATATAGCCATAAATGAAGAACCTTCAATGAATAATTTTTCAGCCAGGTGATGATAAATCTATTTTGATAAAAATAGTTTTTTTCTAAAAAACTATAAATTTTCAACATTTTGGTATTAGACTTTCTTGTTATTCATAACATGAAGAATACGCTGTTAAAGTCTGGGGGATAATTTCACTTCCAACCTGTATAGGTATTCCCTTGTAGGTACAATGAGAGAATAAGGGAATAATTATGTTTTAAGGGATAGTGAACTGTTTTAACGACTATTCGCTATCTGACGGCCTGGAACTCCATTCACTTTGCATGGCCAAGAGAGAGAGAGAGAGAGAGAGAGATACAAAGGGAAAGAAATGAATAACTACTTCCCATTTGGGAAAAGAATAGCCATTTTAAAATGAAAATCAACAAACAATTTGATTAACTGCACAAAAAACTTATTTGGCATGACTTTAGATTTTTGTCCACTCTTAATAGTTTACAAGTTATGCAGTGGCTAATCATAATGAAATTTTGGAGGATAATCCCTGGAAATTCTAGGTGAAAGACTATTATATAATTTTGCACATTCCTTGAAATTATTATAAAGGAAAACACATTGAATTATGGATAAGGGTAGGCTTTCACGGCTGGAGTTGATAATTATAGAGGAAACTTCCGAGTCCACAACTGTGGTGGACATCATCGGAGGCGCAGGCGAAATCTTCTCGGTGAAGGTTCAGTTGCGTCAAATGATGTAGATATAGCACATATAAAGTATATAGCAACTTGAATATTCTCATAAGACTTCAGATAAAATATGGCAATGTCATATTTAAGGACAAAGTTGCTACAAAAGAAATATTAACGTCCAAACACACATTATCAAATATCGCTAAATATGTTGATAATCTCAGGTGATTACATACAGGGTATGAATGCATACATTTTGATAAATGGTACTGTGTCAGCTGTTTTTTCTCTTCGTCTAACAGTTTTCCCCAAAACAATCATATGACGTACTATCTGGTGCGCCGTAGAATGAACAGCACCTATCAATATAGCCCATGCGTTCCCATCTCGAGACGTTACCTGCTAGTTATTGGTCATTGAGTGAGTGAGTAACTGAGTGAATGACTCATGGTTTAAGACTCATCATTTGGGGCCGCTACAGAAAGTATTCAAACTCAGTTCCAATGCAACATTCGCTACCGCGAGACCTGCCCACTCTGCGTTATGCCTCACACTCTAGGCTCTCGAGGAAAAGAAGCACAGCTTGTATGTGCCACGCCTACTTGGAGGTACTACCCAACCTCAACACATATTATTCCTAATAAATGAAATTATAAATCCGCAAATGAAGCACATGTTATACCGTAACAACCTGCATTCTTAACAATGCGGACAAATAGTAGAAAGCTTTCTCGCCAGATGATATATTAGATTCACAATACTATTCAGTATCTCTTGCTTAACACTACGTAACGAGTTGAAGTAACTAGTTCCTAATACCAATGCACATGCAATAAGTCATGTCACCCAGATCCGGTTACTATGAACGAGCAACTATGGCTGACACATTATTTAATGGCGACTGGCACCTCGCAATTGCTATTCTCTTTCGTGTTGTGCAAATAAACTTTGTGGATATGATATTTATATCGCCCGCTTTACAACGTAATTCCATAGCGTGACAAACCTCTGATTGGATTTTGTGTTGAGCCACCAGCTATAAAAGTTTGTCAAGTCCTAGTTACTATCTCCATTACTTCAGTAACCGTGACATTAAGGTGTAAGATATGACAAGGTTCGGAGGGAGAATTTAGCACCTCGATCTATTGACCTCTTGCACCTTTGCCTTTGACGGTACATCTTCTGGGAGGAAGGGATGAGGTGAGAGAAGACAGATGGCGGCCGGAGCCATCATACATGGCAGCAGAGGGCAGGGTCACCTCAGTTTTTAGACTTAGACTTCCCAGCAGCAGTTCGTAAATCGACACCCTCCACTGCAGATCCCACTGGAAGCCCCGGGAGTCAGAAATCGCCCCGATCCGGAGGACAAGGATTTACAGAAGTCACCTTTTTTCTCTGCAATGCAACACGAGACTCCCACCAACACTTGTAATTCTGAAACAGCCAAGTAGGATGTGGAAGGAGAAGTGAAGTAAACATTAAGGGTCAGAAATGCGGGGGATGCAGTTAACCTTCCTAGCATTTACCTAAAGACTTGGGGAAACCTTCGAAAAGCCCATGGGTTAGACAGGTTGACCGTGGGGATTCAACCCACGTTCTCTCAAATGCGCTACCACCTCTGCCACCTTGCTAGGTGTTATTTTTTGCTCATCCCTAATTCATAATATCTTGACGGAAGGTTGACCATTCCTATACTAAATAGAACCTAATAAAACGGTGCGAATTTTTAAGTTCGTTACGTAAACATGTTGGTCTGGAGAATAAAGACTTGTTTGCAGTGTGACACAGTTCTGACGTAAGATATGCAGGTTAATATGCAAGTAGGTTTGTTTCCCAGGCCTTGCAAATGCTCATTCATTCGTACAAGCGCCCAGCAGATTGTGAACGTGATCTGCTATCTTGACGGCGCTTAGAAGTCTCGCATTTGCAATGCCAATGACGCGCTGAGTGACACGAATGACACAAAGAGCCCACGTCTGTCGTTATCATTCACGTGAGAATGTCAAGGTCACTTTAGTCACGCTTGCCGTGAAGGTGAAAGGATTTGGGTTCGAGGTCTTGAATTGCAAATTTTAAATCTGGTGTGATTACTTTTGCTTTCTTTATTATAGAACTGATCAGCACAACAATGTACTAGCTGGCACCGCAGCTCTGTCGGTAGAGCACGTGGTAGTTGTGTGGCTGGACTCTCCCTAGATTCGAAATATGAATGAGGGGTGCCTGTGTGCATATACATAACACAACGAAAGACCAGTATATGCGAATTTTAATTGTTTGGTAGTGTTTGATTACATGCGGCACCGCAGGCGGTGTCTCGGATGACACACGGATGAAATGAAACACCGGTGGAATGAGATAGTGGCAGAAACCGGAGAACCCCGGAGGTAACGGGCTCCCCGCCACTTTGACCACCACAAATGCCACATGCGGTTGCGTAGGATCGAACCCGGGTCGCTTTGGTGAGAAGCGAATAGTCTAACCACTTGGCCACGGCGCGGTCGCATGCGAGTTAACATCATTGTCCATAGACAATATATTCCGAAGTAAATAGCCGTCGATCTGGCCACTGCAATTAAAGGCGGGATAAAAAGAAATGTACGATCCAGATTCGGGAACAAAAAAACAGAAAATTGTAATGAGAACGGAGGTAAACTACTTGCAGATATCGCACAATATTGTCATTGTTTTAAATCAGTTGGTTAATGAATTCAGTAGTTACATTTGAGCAGTGTTCTTCATCTACTGGTCAAAGAAAGTGGTGTATTTTTGTTTTTCTTCCTTTCTTCCTTCTTTTCCCTTGGTTCTTACATCTCCTCTCGGGTGAACTTCACCTAGTTTGGGCAGCTCTATTCTGCCAATTTGCACACATTTCTGTTTTGTATAGCCTTGACTTTTAAGCGACATTTCCTTGTATTAATTTTAGTGCTTCCTGTAACGCTTTGTTCAAACTTATGTTTTTGTAGTTATTTAACCCTTTCAGACCCGAATTATTTTGCTACTTATGCCGCTCTTCCTCTAATTCGAAACCGGTTTAGACTGGGTGGTCTGGGACACCTTCAGCTTGCTGGCTTGAATAGCCATGATCGTTAAGGCAACACATAGTGCACTGGCCATGCACTCAAAGCCTGAGGTCGTGAGTTCGAGTCTCGGCAACCGCAGTCAAATGTGCCTGTGGTAAAGGACGGGGAGGGCCAACGTAAAATAATCGGTGTGATGGCACGCGTGGATGATGACGGGGTATCATTTGATTGCGGTTGCATGGATTTTGCTTCTTTTCTTTAAAAAAACACTACAATGTAAATTGTAAAAAATAAATAATTTTGTACAATTCAGAACATGCTTTTACATAGGTTTAATTGGTGACGAACAGTATAACAAGAATATAGCAGAAAAAACCGTTAAAAGTATTACAAGTAGGCAAAAAATGTCTATGTCCATTATAATGGACACCGGGACTGAAAGGGTTAAATTCTTCGTGTGTTTAGAGCTTATCTAAATTATTGATGCGTTCGGAGTTTCACTGTCCACAGTTCTTTGGAGGGCCTATTTTGGCACTCTTACTTAGTATCTGTTTGTCACCTCATGTTTCTAGATCCTGTTACTTCCAGTTTAGGCAGTACCATTGTAATAATATGAATAAGGAATATGGAGAAAGAGTACATACATAAGACCCTTCTGGAGATAAACACTATTAGATAAAAGTAACTCTAAATCATTCTCACATTAGAGGTAAAAGTAGAGTACATAGGGAGGGGATTCCACAGTATCTGTTGAGGCTATTGAATGTTAGACCTTAGGAGGAAAGGAGGAAATAAGAAGACTCTACGGGCGAGTACCCGAGGCAGTGTGAGGGTACCTAACGTGTGCTGAAGATTGTTCATCCCGACACCACAATTGGCCGCTGCCACCAGCCTCATGGGTTTCGACAGCAATCCCTCCCCCCGGCAAGTCAGACAATTACAAGGCCACCCGTAAGTCGAGAACAGCACTTACAGTCACAAAGTCCCCTCACAGCAGCACCAAATTTGCCCTTCGCCAGCACTTTCGACCCTGAAAGACCGGATTGAAATGAAGATGAAATGAAATGGAAGGCCAAGAAATTCAGAGGATGTAATTATCCTTCCCAACATTTGCCTGGTGTGCCGGGAAATCTCGAAAAAGCTATGGTCAGGAAGGTCAACGGCGGAAATCCAACCCATGACCTCTTGAATGTGAGTGTGGCACGTTACCACAGGGTCATATCGTTCCGCGGTGACTAAGAAATTTCTTGCTCGAGACGCCGTGCGCCGTCGGAAGATAGCAGTAAGTTTTGCAGGAAATTACTCCTGATCGACGAACTCGAACAATTTTTGTAATGATAAAACCGAGTGTTACGTATAAAGATGAAACAGTTTCTTCGTAACCAAGATATCAGTGTAACGTCAATGGGCACTATATTAACATTACGTCATTGGGAAGGGGTTCTCTGTATTGTCTTGTGCACCTGGAACCTGCCCTTGTTGACCTCTGACCAGGTGCACAGTTTAGAATCAGCTAAAGTGTATGGTTTATGCGTAGCCAACTTTACGTCCATTGAAGGAATTGTTCCATCTTAGTTATGTCATACTAAACAGTAGGTTGGGTGGCCTACTTCTCGGTCGCTGCAGGAGTTTGTCATGAGAAGTAATTCAAAATAAGATACGCCCTACTCATTCACATCACTCTACAGCTGTCTCTTCGAAAGTGATAAAAACCATACACTTTTGGAAGAAGGAGACAATATTTAGCAGGAAAAAGGATCTGGAACATCACAAGATCAGATAAGAATTTCCCAATATTTCAAGAAATGACGAACAAGTTGTCCTCAAAAGCACGAGAAATGAATACACCCATGAGATTCCCAGCAGAATAGAAGATGAAAGGGTTTAATTTGTAGAAACATTAAGGAAGTCTACAAGAACTCAAATGAACACTAGAGATGTACATAACCTCAGAGAGCGAGAGGGCGACCCCATAGAATTAACAGAAGACGTCAATTCTGGATTTCAACCGGAAGACTGGAGGCGGCTATGAGAGGGAAAGAATAGCATAAACAGACAAGACCAATGTTATTTTCTTTTCTTTGTTATGTTTGTTAGCGGTTATCTGATCTGCAAATGCAGACTATATATATATTGATAACAAATTTAAAAATAAAATCGCTGGATACTATGTCATATTGTAGATTCTAGATGCCAGGACAATATATATATATGCAGATTTTATTTTTACTTGTTTTTTATTTTCATTATTTATGGTTATTTATAAAATCAGGGAGCACAAGATGAAGTGGCAGGAACATATCTCCCAAATGCCAAAAAAAGACTAACCAAACAGGCCTTACAGTACAAACTAGTTGGTAGGAGAGAAGTTGGCAGACCAAGGAGACGCTGGGAAGATCCCTTCTGATTCGAAAGAGGTCTACCTGGCCTATCTTACTTGATGCATGCAGCCGACCTGATTGTGTAGTCAGTTCGTTTTAAGACTAGTTCAATCATCAAAGGCTAACAGAGGCTACCAGAGGCTACCAGAGGCTACCAGAGGCTACCAGAGGCTACCAGAGGCAGTTCGAGTCGAGCGGGGAAGCTGATTCCCCCGCCCGAGTGTCTTTACCGTAGTACCTAGCCGTGATACGGCTTTACCTGATCTTTGGTTTTAATATACTTATGGTTGTTGACCATTACGTTGAGACTCTCCAATCACCAACAACGTATCAATTAGTTCGTTCATTTCGTATCGTCTCCACTTAATAATAACAGGAGTGAGAAGCTAATCACATAAAAGAGCACCAGTCATAGTTATTAACCTTCAGCATGTGTCCGCCCTGGAAGTTATAATTGAAGTTTGTTGTGGGAACATTTTTTCCACGAGAAGAACAGGTAACCAGTACAGGAAATGTGTGGGAGTAATTATGTAAGGGCGTGTTGTTCAGACCAGGAATTATGCTGAATAATTACGCAATTTGTATTATTCCTGTCAGCCACATTCTTGCTGTTCGACCCCAGCCACACAAAAATTAATACATCCGTATCCGTTCACGATAAACTCTCTTGTTGGTACTCTGACTTTTGACATTAAAAGTATACATTCACAGACTGTGAACACGCGCACTACCTTCGCGTGCCTTCAACAACCATGTTACATGTCCGGATCTATCGAGGTAGATCGCTAGTGACCTTAGCCGTGTCTCCTCGAAATCGCCAGTAACTTTTGCGTTTTGTTTCCCCTATCCACTTTATTCGTATTTGTGGATAGATTTTTCTCAACATGTATGCAATTTCGTCATTGGAGGATAAATATTTCTGTAACACCCCACATATAACTTTCTCTACGAATTTTGGAGATATAGGTTCCTATGAGAACAGATGCGATACCAGGATAAGACACTTCTCACGAAAGCCCTAGTTTTTGTTATAATCCACGTTCTATTGTTTTGGGCATATCTCCTAAGTTTATAAACAATTTCTGGGTCACCAGCTGATGCCGTACTTTTATTGCATATTTAGAGGCTCTGCTTCCCGAACGAGCGCATTTTCAGTCTAATGTGCACATATATTGCTAAAACTGACAAGTCATATTTTCTTACTTGTCATAATTCTAGCAAACATTATACTCCGTAAGTAAAGCACGTTTAAAGCTGTACAAGACCTCCCGAGGACATAAGGCCCCTACATAACATATGAGCAGTAAACCTATCTTGGAATGCTGTAGGCTATCACTCTTGCCCACAGAAGCTCCACCCCAAATTGGACAGGTACATATGTCTAGAACGGACGACGTACAAATTTTTACAAAAGAGAATTACACTGTACTTGCAGGGATGAATAATTGCAGTTGAGAAGGGTACCGCTTGTGTAGTTTAATTTGGAACTGATAGCTCTGAGGTACGATAGACGAACAGAGGGCCTCCCGCATTACCCAAGCATAGCTGTGTAGGTAACTACCGCACTCCTAGGAAGGAAAGATAAGGGAGAGATCCAAAGGGCAATCAGATACGGACGACGAAGACAAACATGGGCGTCGAATGAATGCGACGCCATCCCACGCAGCCCTACCCAATGCTATAACCTCCTTACCCTCGGCGATCCTCTTCGAGGGCGGAGAGAGGTCCTGAACGTAATGCCAGGACGAGGTCTGGGAACAAACCTTTATAGAGCGCATAGCTACCGTCCAGCCGCAACCTGTCCAACACAGTTTCTGGCCCTAATAACAATTGTAGTATCATCATCTGGTCCTACCACCCCAAAATGGATGAGAAAGGAATGATGGGAAAGGGGAGTGGCGGATAGGAGGATGAGCACCCCAGCATTCGCCTAAGTGACAGTAGGGAAATCTATGTCAGAGTGTGTGGTCGGCAGGCATCGAACCCCAATCTCCCGAGTGTAAGTCACTCGTGCTAACGCGTGCTAACTTCGCTCGGTAATGGACACGAGAACGCTAGATCACGTGATGATCGAATAAGACGCCCAGGGTATAAGATTGCACGTAAAGTTAAAATCATAGTTTCAATTGATTTCTTTCAAAATACAAGCAATTTGTCTAAGAATCGTCTTTTAAGAAGCTATTTTTGTAGAATTTAACCCTTTGAAATAAAGAGGCTATCAGCGCTTTTATTTGCTTAAAATTTATCTCGAGCATTCCATACAAAACCAGACCGAAATTCAGACATGCCTGCTGCTTTTTTCTCAGAAATATGAAATTCAGTAACTCACAGCACACCATGCCTAGGCACGATGACTCTATAATGCATATTTGCATATTCAAACCGAACACGCTAGTAACTTACTAGTCTCAGTGTAGGGTACAGTGCCTGCTCAGATGTAGTGTTCCCCAAAGATGATACAGTTCACGTTTTTATCGTAATCTCACCTAATGCGAGCTTCATCGTTATGTATTTTAAAGACAGAAGGAACTACATAATTGCTTTTACAAGAGACAGAACGACGGTCATCGGTGATTTAGGGATTCCTAACGGTCTGCAACTTGTTTGACGATCCTAAACAGCTCTTTTATTATTTTTTCACTAAGTACTCACAGTAAGTGAAGTACTGTATTTCATGAAAATATTCGATGCCAAGATTATACCGGGTATACATGTTTTGACGCCTCATGAACGCGAAAAAAATGTTTTAGAAAAGGATCCCTGTGCGCGCTTTGAATAGTCTGTTTGTTGTGTGTCTGTGAAGAGCATAACTAAAAAACAAACCTTTGGATAAAGACCAGACTTTGTATTTTTGAATAGACACCTTCCAAAGTTGCGACAAGATGGCATCAATTTCGATGCCAAATGCATCTTCAGCTGACTACATAATATAGATTTAGTGTAAAAGTAAATATATTATACTTTTTTATTGTTTAATTATTCGTTAATGATTCTAAGTGTCCAACAGGATGTTTGAACGAAATATCATATGTCTACTCGCCTACAGGGGGACGCAACAGCCCTATGCTGTGCCAAGGTTTACCACCCCCACAACGGGCGTCATGAATAGGGTGCAGTGCTTAAGCGTGGAATATGGTTAGCGGCCCTTTGGCCGGTGAATATGATCTTCGCAAACTGGAGCCACTACCTTTCCTTCAAACAGCTCAAGTGACCCCCCCCCCCAAAGGATGAGTGCACTCTGAACTAGGTATCCAGGGGGAGAAAATCCCCACACCGGCAGCAGGAATCGAACCCGGACCTCCCGCTCGGCAAGCTGCTGGGCTACCCCCACGCTAAGGAGATGACAAATACATTTCCGGAATAAGAAAAAGTAATCAATCGGACAATATACCTAGTCCGAAATCAAACACGTTAACAAAAAACCAAAAGTATAGTCTAAAATAACATTAAAATTATAACCTAATTAAGTTAAATAGGTGGTAGTCATCTGTAACTACCCTTTACTTCAGGTATTCCATTTTGAGACATTGTAATTCGCCCCGTTTCCTTCCAACTAGCTGTGTTGACTATTCGGGTTTGATGGCGACACAGTGCTAATGGAATAGAAGCTCCTTGTATGATAGGCAAACCGCAGAACAAAACTTGGAATAGCCGTGAGTTAGATGTTAGTTGTGATGGCTTTTATTCATACCTACATTTCTAATCAAAAGCAATTACCTCACCATTGTTCTAACAGATGTAACCACTAACCTCTAAGGATGTTTAAATAAAGTGACTTCTATAAATCATGTATAATTATGCTAATGAAGATTAGCTGATCCAATGCATTCGAAAGCCAAGTTGTAAGAGTGTATTGTCAGACAAAATATACAAAAAACATTGTTTACTTACAAATGAGGCAAGCGTTTAAAGTTCCCGAACTTTTGATTAGATAAATATAGATTGTGATCGATATAGAAAAGACTGCAGAAGTGAAGATGGAAGGAGATAAACAGAAATGGGCAAAGAAAGGAGAAAGAGTTAATTTAAGAACAACTTTTCTGATTCATAGAATAGGTTGGCATAATTGGCTTTAGAGAGTCATAAAATGAATAAATGCATCACTTGTGAACTTCTAACCTCCAGCATAATTTGTATTTACTCCATACACTCAGTTCTATCAGAATTACTCACGAAAGATATCCCAAACTTTCTGATTGGAAATATGCATTTCCAAATAGTAATGCTGAATAGCTGCTCTTTCGAAACACGGAGTTCAAAGGATTCCTTCCAAACTACTAACGGGACCTTTTCCCCGAAAACGTTCTAAATATATAGAACATGAAAATTTTAAACATGAATAATAAAGGTTAAAATGTGGAATCTATGGATATGTGATCAATAACTGTAATGGTATACACAATTATTTGGAAATAGGACAGCTAACCACTTCAGAGTTAATTTGTTTAATTTAGTGAAGTATGCAAATATATGTACGAAGAGTTACGGATAATTTGTAAAGCAATCTCTTCTAAAATATTTAGTCGTAATCTAAAGCGTGGGAACAGATCAACAGTAAACTTAAATCACTCCACGAACACCAAAAAGGAGACCAATAACTTCTAAATTTAAAATTTGGTACGTCTCTTAAATAAGGAATGCGAGGCTCATACTATAGTTGTTTTCCCTTATGAACCTCCTTAATCCGATTTAAATGTTTATCAAATAGGATCGTAGGGTCAAGAATTAATCGGTTATCTTGTTGTCTGTCAGTCCCATATTTATTCTTTTGATGTAGCTGGAGATACAGGAGTAAACTGCTTGTTCAGAGACCTCATATTTCTTTTTGGCTCTAAGTGAATCAGGAATGGTCGTCCGCACTGTGGGATGTCTGTTTCTAGGAAGTTCGCCCTTCCTGTGGACGCCAAGAATAGGTCACACATTATATAATTGTATTATTTTTGTTTTATTCTTTTAAATGATTTATACTGTAAAGCGATGATCTAATGCATAAATAACTGTGTAGGATATTCAATGATGTCCCGAATAATGGTTTGTAGACAATATTTGCGTTACATATTGATTTTGATTGACATCTCTGAAAAACAATCGAAGCATGATTTCAGCGGGCTAGAAAAGACGAGTAAACAAAGTTTTGTTGTATTTATAATTTCAAAGTTTATGCAGCACAGCTATAAATTAATACTGTGCATATATCGCGAGCCAGAAAATTTATGACGAGTGAAATATAGAGACATTTGGCAATGCTGCACTTGCAAATTCAACCTGATTGATAATGCAAACAGAAAATATCAGAATGCTCCGCTCATGACAGGATTATGTTTGTGCATTATTGCCGTCCCAGTACCCAAACTTTTAGAGACATTGCTGACTTCCTAGATCGTTTTAGCTCGGAGAGGTAAATTTCTTCAGTTCCCATGGCCCATCTCAGCAAAGTTGCCAGGAAATTTAAGCGCCTGAACACGTAGCAAAACATGGGCTAGACCACCACGTCTCTGGCTGCCACCAATGATACCATTTCCATGCCAACTACTGTACTTTACCCCAGTGGGTTCTCTATGGGGCTATCTCCCCTGGTACGTACGTACGTCCCAGGGTATATAACCTTGTGTTCCTCCTTACCTAGCCATAAACTCCTTCTCTGCTTTTTCTTTATTTTTCTCAGTGTCGAAGGAAAAGAAACGAGGAAATGAAGCAACAAACAACAAGGTAAAAAATACACGTGCTTTACCATAATGGTGTTTTTAAACAATTCGTAGGAAACATTCCTTTTAGAACCCACTCCTCTACCTTCTGTTACGAGATGTAGGTATCTGTGAAAAACCTTAAAATCCACAATTTCCATTTGAATAACCTGAAAGTTTTAGTACAGTCTGGTATAATATGATCATACACAAAATGTTAATCACAAATTTGCATCAATTTCAGATATTAACGTTTTGGTTTTGGTTTTAGTTAGTTTTATTGTGTTAATTAAAACACCCAACGTGCTAAGCGTTTTTAAAATCCTAATAAACATTTTATCTTATCTTTAAAGAACCCCACGTTTGAGATATTAAAATTCAAATGACCCTGTGCTAGAAACAAAGCTGAAGTTCTTTCCATTTTCGAATTTCTCGATTTTATGAATATCATGCTATCAAAATATCTACTGAAACAACGTACGGGTAAAATTTCAAATGTAGCTACACGAGTCTGTTAAATATACATTTTAGGGTAATGGGTGAAGCAGTTTAACATGTAGGGGCATTTTAAGTGGTGAAAAATAAATTTAAAAGAAAGAAGTTTTGAGAAAAACGACGTTTAAACTTGGAATATGCATGTAAGTACTGTGTGCTATGTATTACTGCATGACCTGGCCGGGTTTTCTCCGGGTTCTTCCGCCACTCATTCTACCACCTGCTCCATAATAACCTTTTCCTTTTTCCATTATATACCTCCTGCACTCTCATACCAGGCTACCCTCTCTGATCCGCTCTTCGACAGACATCTGACCCCTGCCACTGCTCTACGAGTCCTGAAGGGGTGTAAATCCTTCATACCAGGAGAATGAACAGATTAAGTTAGTAAATATAATTTTGTAAGTCTTCAAACTTCCTTATGTCTATGCCAGTTACACAGTCGTAATATGATATTTCTGCAAGTAGATTTTCTCGATGCAAGTTAATTATCTTGGGATGCTGGACATTGCTTTACTTATAGGAAATTTTCATAGATTAGACTATAAATAACTACATCTTGTATCACGTATAGTAATCAATAGAATTCAGGGTGACCACTTTATATAGGCCCTCCGGGAGGGAGAAGTAAGAGGATACCGAGAGAGTCTGAGGAGAAACCACAGCAGAAGGCAAGGTCCCTAACCGCTACAGACTGAAGCTCCCTGGTGGCAGCTTACAACTGGCTCCCCTCCCATCAGCGGGTTATACATCCCACCGGGGGCCCGAAAATTTAGTCCAAGGTGTCACAGGAAATACATGTTTTGACGCCCTCTGAATCTAGAAATAAAAGCACGTTTGCAGAAAGGTTATGTGTATTTTTGTTTGTTTATGTGTGCCTGTGAACAACATGACTCAAAAACGAATATTCAGTTAAATAAAAAAAAAAAACTAAGTTGAGTATAATCTAAGGATATTACATGAAGATTTTCAATAAAATTGCCCCACCAAACTACTCTTTACATAGAAATTTCGTTCCAACGATTTTAATAAAAATACCACACCAGTTATTTTCATAAAAAAGTAAATGTAAATATTAAATTTTCTGGGAATAATCTGAGATATTTATTCCGGACAACTTTTTATTACTGGTAAGCTGTAAGAAATGGACAAAACCTTACCTGCTGCACAGGTAGAAGTAAAGTAAAAGTATTTTTTGTGGAAATTACCTTTTTAAAAGGATTCCCGTTATTGGTTTGAGTTTTCAAATACTACACTTTTCTCAATTAGGAAGTCATAATTAGTTTTTATATGTCCTAGACATGCAAAGAAAATAGAATGTCAAAGCCATAACAGCGACGAGCTCTTAAATATTTGACTATCACTAAAGACTGTTGCGATCTCCTTTATTCTAGTCAAATAATTTCTACAAATACTGTCTCGATTAATATGAAATAGAAGAGAAGCGTTTTTGAGGATAGTTTGTACAAGAGTAGAGAAGTTTGTGTGCTCACATGAGATTTTTTTTCACGTGAATTTCAAACAGTTCCTTGTACTCAACAACATACTGCATTTTGCAAACATTTTTTTTTAGATGACAATAATATACCTGCAGTGCATGTTGTATTTCCGTGTGATCTGTTGAATAACTTTTGAGAGTATGCCTTTTACAACTTTATAAGCTCACATTATGTTTTATATTTTCATTATTTAAGACACAATGGATTGTTTGTAGTCATGATTATTTAGTATAGTAAATGATCCATTTTTGTTAATGTGCAAATTTTAATGCTCACTGATTAATTTCATTTTTTGGAGTTTTAAGGAGTGAAAATACCGAGTGAAGCTGACTGCGATCGGGAGTTCCCTGATTGAAACCCCGGGGCCAACCAACATGACCAAAGATTTCTTTTTTCCGGTGTTAATCGCTCCCTAGGTAAAACCTGGGTTGGATAATCTTACCTGAAAATTTTGCTATCACCTCTTTCATCACCACATTACCTTTCGTTCTTCTTCATCAACATACCAGGCGTTGGCCTGATCCTCCATCCTGGGTTTGCTAATATTCAAAGTTTGCTTGCTCCTCAACAGACTATTAACCCAAGGCATTGGTTTGTAAGCCCTTGGAGAGTTGATGTCTTTCAAAGGGAAGTGTAATTCAGAAAAGACTTAGATACATAACATCAAGTATTTAGCTTGTGAAAACGGTATTTAAGGTGCTTATTTTCATGCCTTTACTGCCTAAAGGTTCAAGATTTACTCATTACACAACCCTAAGTGAAGCTTATCAAGTCTAGAACTGCGATCATATTATTGTCGGCCAAGCCGCAGATGTTCTGAAACACTCGTAAACCCCTCCCCTAACTACTTACAAGTCATGTGGCGAAGTCCTCGCATTTTGTTTGCAACGTCTGAATTTGCTGCCATCTGTGCTGAAGTTTCGGCAAGGTACTGACCTACTTTCTCGAGTGGTGCTAAACATAAAACCGGACATTTTGTGAAACATTCGCTGCTCCTCCAAAATTGTACGATTCATTATGACCAAGCCACATACACTGTATAGTTGCTTAGCAACCAGATGGCTTGGATTCCCTAGAGGAAAAGTGGCCTGTATCCTTTAGTATCTCTTCAGGACATTAAGCTGAAATAAGTGGCTCTTAGATGCTATAGGTTTGACAAAGTCTAAGGATATCACAAACATTCGCACAATTTGAAGTAGAACTCACAAATATTCAATGCAATAATGATGCTAATGATAGCAATGTGGTTGTTTTATCAGATAGGTCTGAGTCTCTTAGGCTAATATGTGAATGACAGCCAGAACCTACCTAGGAATGTGGTCAGCAAGACGATTTGCCATATCAGAATGAATCAACTTCATACATAGGGTTCATAATTTACACCTCGACAAATATGTGGAACTCTGGAGAAGAATAGGTCAATATGAGATGAATATATAGTGATATTATCATTTGAATACCTAAGTATAGGTCTAAATGTGACCCAAAAATAAAAGTTTATAAAATGTCTTAGCCAGAGCGGAAAAATTCCACCAGTGGAAATAGCTTCCAAATGAATTCAGAAATCAGTTCCAGCGAATAGACCTAATGAGATTGATAGGCATGTCTTTATCTTGGTTTCAAATGTATTATTTATAGGAAAACCCTCACTTTTGTTTGTCCTAGTGTGTAATATATTACTTTTTCACTAAGTAACCCTTCTTACTATGTGTTCATCTCCTATTCGCATTTCTCTCTCGTCCTAACTCATACAGACTGTTTGTATTTCCACCAACCCAATTCTCTCACTGTTTCCCCTTCTTCTCTTCTCATTATCTTTTCCTCTGTGCAACATAGTTAATAAAAGTAACTAAACGCTTTTAGTCGAGTTTAATGCCCATTCTTACTACATATGGTACCACATGTAATGGAAACTGCTAATGCATGAATTGAAATTAAAATTTTGAAAATAAATTTATTTTATAGTACTACTTTTAACAAAAACTGAAAACGTCATTCTGTTAAGATGATCGTGGCCGGAACTGAACTCAGAAGCTCCGTTTATGATTGCGTTTCTTAATAAATTCGAGTACCTGTGTGGGTCCTAAAAGCTTTAAAAACAACGTTGTGCCTCAGAATCAGTTTACAAAGCAAACGTATCTATGTTCTCACTGATTTTCAAAATCTATAATTTTGGTAATATTTGTAAGAAATGAAAAGTAACGCCAAACGTCGATCGTATACTTTCACTACCACGTTCATAGTAGGTGAGAGGATGTTAATTGAATTCCACCAAAAGATTTGTTACTGAGGTTTCACTGAAATACACGTTTTGAGACTCCCTAACTAAAAATAGCACGTGCTTGTGTATTTATACAATTAATTTGTCATGAAAGTATTTTAAACATACCACGTTTTAATCAAAATCATTAAAACAGTTTTTTGTAAGATTTTTCATATAAGGGTAGTTTGGGAGACGGGATTTGGAAGGTGCCGAACTTAGATACCAAGCTTTTATTACGTATTTTCGTTTTTTATTAATGCCGTTCTCTCTATCACTCTCTAGCTCTCTCTCTCTCTCGCTCTCTCTCTCTCTCTCTCTCTCTCTCTCTCTCTCTCTCTCTCTCTTACGCCCACACATGACACACATAGGTATATCAATTTCTTAGAATGGTTCTCAAATATATATTTACCGTTGAGATCTCCATTTTTGGGTGAGATATATAAAAGAGAAAGTAAAAAGAAAGCTCTGTTACATTCACATAACCTTCTCTATCCATTCTTCAACAAACTATTCTTACGAAAGCGTATTCTTCTGTCTATTCCATGTTAATCGAGATAACCACGTGTACAAATGATTTTATTTCATATTTCCTAATAATGCAGTTGGAATAGAACAACAGTACGTTTAAGCGATAGTCAGAATTTTTAACAGCTGGTCGCTATGTGATGACTTGGAAATTCCTTTGCTTTTGTATGACCACAAGATCTTGTGGCGAGTAACGCAATTCTTGGGCCATATTTTAGGGGAGTAAAACTTCCCTGGCAATCCAGTGGTGGGAAGTTATGCTTTAGAAAGAGAGCAACTCACGCTGGCAGAGGGTGGGGCTACATTTGTGATATTATCTGCGTTTCACTATGGGTCACTTCTTATGCACGCCGTATATAATGAATGCAAGTTTTAATATTATCTTACAACAGTCCTTTTAAAAGGATTTATGTGTTCAATAATGCACTTAGAAGACAGGAATATTTACTCCGGTTTTAAATAAATATATTCGTTGGTGGTAACAAACTAATCACCTGCTGCTCTGACATCTGTAGGCAATAAACCCAATTAAACCGAACGATTCACACGGCCCCGGCACATCAAAGAGGTCTTAGGTGTAACTCAGGTTTTATGACACGAACATCCCTCATTATTCACAGTCACGGAACATGATATGGTCTGTGTCAACCGTAGTTCCTTCTCAACACCCCACGCCCCACAAACTTCGCTCCCCCTAAACCAGAAACCCTGGGGCAAGGCTAGGAATATTTTTGTATGATATGTTCATATGGAGACCGAAACTACTCGTAATAATACAATCATTCATTTTCATTCGTGACATACGCGAACAGATCTATACATGAAAAATATGTGAGCGGTAATGTAAACATCACCTAAACCATTATAGCTATGGTCATAATTTTTTGCACTACACATTGTTGTTGTTGTTGTAGTGTTTAACGCCCGCTTTTACTACTACGGCACCGCAGGCGGTGACACTGATGACACATGGAATGAAGATGATGCACCGGTGGAATGAGATGGCGGGGGAAACCGGAGTACCCGGAGAAAACCCGCCCTGACGCCGCTTCGTCCACCACGAATACCACATGCGGGTCCCTGGGATCGAACCCGGGCCGCCTAGGTGGTAGGCGAGCGCTCTAACCGCTCGGCCACGGCGCCGCCACTACACATTGTACGGTACTTGGGGTTGAACAAATGTGCAAATTAAATACAAAACAAAGCATGTGACATTCATGCAAATTAATATATAGAAAAAATAATTTTGGTATGCTGATCTTTACTTAAGTCCCTCAGTTCCAATGAGTTTACTAATGGCATACTCATAAAATAGTATTTTCCACAAAATGAGTGGATAAGTTTTTCAAAATTCTAATTTTATTGTTAAAACTGCTGTTTATATGTAATGCAAAAACAGCTCAATTGTTGTAATACAAAACATTAAAGTTTCTAAATTGTAAGTAAAATATTGCAAAACTGCTACTCATATTAAAGTCATATAATATGATAGTTTTGGCGAAAATGGCTCCTACATTTAGAAAATAAGCTACGATAAAATGCAAAATACTAAAAAACCTAGAAAAGGGCTTGATAGGAGCAGCATGTTATTTCAATGCTACATTTAAAGCTATAAAATGTAGATTTAAGTACACGAAAAGTTTTAGTGCAAGCATTTTCCATCAGCGATGAGTAGATTATAATTTCTCTAAATTATATGGTGATGCAAGGTCACCAAAGGATCGGCGCCGGGCAGTTCGAATGGTAAACAAGATAAGGTACGCGCTCGCTTAGCATAAAGATGATAAGCGCTATTGCCAAACATAAAGCTTTCTGTATGTTTCAACACCTCGAATGCTCTGGAAATCTCTTACTACTATATAAGTGAGCGCTCTCGCTAAGTAAGTCAGTGGGTGTATAAGTGAATCAGTAATGACGATGAAAGGTGCTAATTTTCGAGTATGCTAGCAGCGACCGTAACGAAGTGCACGTGCTATTACTGTACAGGGTATGAAACCTCTTGTGTTCCTCTCCTCAATGCTTGAACCTTCCGGAAGAAGAGGCTACGTCGAGTATACGTGTTACGCCGGTACACCACAAAGGAAGTGTCAGTAAACTGTGGAACTAGTTCTCATTAATGAAGTGACAGAATGGGATAAGTGAACTTTTGGCAAAAGTTGAATTAGATTATTAAGTGACAGTAAAAATGAGTGAAACTGGACGAAGTTCTATTTTGTAGTATAAATTACTCAATAGCTAGATCAAATATGTACTAGTATGAGAAATATAACCTCTAAGTGCTGTTTCAGCTATATTTTGGTGTTATTAGGTAGTTTATATTATTTTTAAAACATAATTCTCCAAAAGAATTGGATAAAAGTAGATCAGTGACCAAGAACATATACTGTAAAATTTCACTTTGATAGAAAATGTTTTTCGACTAATAGGTAATGCATTAGTAAATATAACATAGTTAGGATATGGTTTTTAATCACCCCATAATTTGTATTTGATAACAATATGAATTCAAGTCAGGTGCAAAATGACGTGTGTTGAAGCGCTCCAATTAAGGCCCAAAATTCACGCTTATTATAGCAAGATTTACCACTGCTATATTCTTCGGCTGAGTAATGTTCAAGATGGTTGGCAATCATCCCTTAACCCTCTAGCCATAGTTGGCAACAAAGATGTTAAGTCAATATTGTAACCAAGTTTTAGTTATTTTCATATTGGCATTCAACAGAAAACAAAAGCTATTGGTAGTTAACGAGTCATAGATTTATCACTTTATTTCAGTATTATCGCCTCTTTTTCAAAGATCAAAATCCATGCAATTGTAGTCTAATGTAAATCCATCATCTCACTGGTTGTTTTACGTGGGCCCACCCCATCCTTTAGTACAGTCATATTTGATTGCAGTAGCTGCTATTTACTCACGATGGTTTGAATGAAGTCAGTCCATTTCGTCTGACCTTTAACAGCCATGCCTATTCGAGTTACTTCCTTTATTTGCCTGTGACAGCTCAGAAATTAGATGAGTAGTAAAATAATTCATGCATTAGAGGATGAAATTGAATGTGCTGACAGTACAAAGATAAAAATTACGTTATATCATTAGTCCCTTTCCTACAAACTATCAAAATCGATTTGCAGTTGGTAACAGTTGTAAATAAGTTGCATTTGTCTTTTCACAGACTGACTGCGCACATGTGGCTCACAGTTCCGATACTAAAGAGGCAGTCTTCAACTGTTTCATCAAGTATCGTTAGCACCAGTACGAAGAGGAAGAGAAGGGGAGGTGATGCTGATGAAGGCAGGACTGTATCTGGTTCTCTTCAACACAAGTGGATGTTTTCTTTTGTCAGCCTTCTACATAGTACGTCCTGCAAGCAAGAAGGTGAAAACTATGAGAATATAGATAATTATTGCTTTTGCCCCTCTAATTTTCAGTAGGTTTAGTGGTCCCTTTGTTTTTATCTTCCGAATTCCGTATGCTTCGTTTCATTTCATTCTTCCTCGGTCTCCCTCTCTCCCACTCTCTCTCTCTCTCTCTCTCTCTCTCTCTCTCTCTCTCTCTCTCTCTTCATTATCCTCTTCTGATTTTTTATTTACTGCGTTCAAACTTTGCCTTAAGCAATGCCTTGTCTTGCAGTTTGTTATATCGTGATTTTATCCAAGTTTTTTCATAAATTTTTATCTATTGTAGCAATTTTCCCTTCGTTACGATTTTGTTTTGCTGTTCTACTCCGGGACGCATGGACCTCTAAATTTCCTTCTATTTTGAGTTATGTTTTCCACATTTCTTTTCTCTGCCATAAACAAAAAATTAAGTCTTTAGCATAAAGCATATCCCCAACTTAAAGCTTGAAAAACAAACTCGAAATTCAACTTAAATTCTAAAGAAGAATGCACCAATACCTTATATCTTTGCTTCTGTATCTTATACATATTTAAATAGAACCTAGCATAATTTTAAAAGCGAAACTACCGATTACTTTACAGTTTTTAACATTAACTCCTAAATGACAAGAGGAGACTAAATGTATAAGGTGGCTTAGGTATATTATTTTAGGTATACGGAGATTTAATTGAGAATGTACTCTTTTAGGCCCCCGAACAAAAAGAAATGTTAGTATGTGCACTGTTTGAGTGCTTACACAACAAAAATTCGTTTAAATACCGAATTTTGTATTTAAGTTTAAAAAATTCTAAGTATGCCACACTAAGATTTTGGGAAATATCTATTCTTCTACCCCAAACTAACTTTTCTTTTGATTCTCACATATGTCTCTAACGATTTTATTTAAAATACAGTGTGTTTAAAATGTTTGTAGGATCAATTAAGCGCATGACTAGAATTTTCTGAATTTTCTGTGAAATCCTCTTGATTCCGAATGATTTTTGTGTAGTGCTTAAGGTCTCCCTCGAAAAATCTCAATTTATACTCAATTTATACCTATCAATAATTCAGTATTTCTGGGGTTAATCATTTAAAGCTTTTTAAAAATCTATCACTTTAACCCAGTATATCCTTGTAGGTATAGCTGAACTGTAATTTTGTTGTGGTCTTGCACTCTAAAGGTCGTAGGTTCGATTCTCATATAGACCTTCCTGATCCATAGACTTTTTCCAGGGATTTCTGAGGTCGCTAGGCGAATGCTGGGACCTCACTTCTCATTTCACTTCACCTTTCATCTGCTTGGTTGCTTCAGGGTCTTAGGTGTCGGCGGGAGTTTCGGTGTTGCTCTCTATAAATCCTAATGATCCGAGTTAGGATTCCCCGGGGACCGGTCTGTAAGACCCAATGACAAATTTAAGTACTTTACAATTAGTTATGTTACAACTTCCAAAAATCAGCTAATCCTAACTTCAATTATGAAGTACACGAAATCTCTAAAAGCTAAACTTTTATTTTCAATCCTATATGACTCTTAGTCAACCGAGGCTCCAATTTCCACACTTAGAACTAGGCAAAACTTACCTATATATTATATAACTTCAAAAAGTTATCTATACTTGTTTTTCAACTTCTTCCTCGTCAATATTTGACCGATCTAGAGAAAACAAAACACCTAAGCTTACTTTCAACCCCGTACTTATAATTTAAATTTACATTGAGTGTTATTTTTGGACGCCCTTTTGCTGCTGTGACTCTCAGCTTGCCATCTTAATTGGACGTGAAAGGCGTCTTGAGTTTGCTCAGAGGCCTCTCTATTATGTTTAAGGTTGTTATAGGTGTGGGGAGCAGCGGCTTTACTTCCCTTCCGAAGGAAGCCATGCTAATGCTTTTTTACGCCGGAAAAAATGCGTCTCTCTCCATCGAGTTTGAACCCTCAACCTTGGGAACCAGAGGCTAGAATGTTAGTCCTGTATTTATAGAATTCAATGTCGGATAAGACAGTTTATGATACAAGTGATACATTTAGTATAACCGTATTCAAAATATAATAAAGTTCAAAATACATATAACTGATGATCCAATTTCAAATTTTGCGAGAGTAAAATTATTAGCAATGAATCTAGGCATAAGATTAACATCATTGTTTTCTGTGTTGTTGCTGTTATTGTAAAAGTTCATATGTTGTTCATAGTGTTTGACTAAATTGAATTAAACTAGTTGAAAACCTTGCATTAAAGAATATGTGTACCCTATACCTAAAAGAGGTATATTTTGCAGTAAAACGACATCCAAGCTTTTGAATTAGAGCATCCGTGGTCCCTATTTCAAGTAAGTAGATATTCCCTCCTACACTATGAAACTTTTTCTAAGCCTGAATGTAAGCATACTCGCGCACTAAAATCCATTAAAGCAGTTCCGGTGCTAGCAGACTCCGTGAATTTCATCTTCATGTAAGTTGGTACAAAGTTATACAGAAGAGTTTAAGGACGGCTTTGCTGGAAAGCTTCCCAGAGGGACGATAAAGAGGGCGGTGCCTGCCAGTGGGAAGGAGAGAGATTGAAATGGGATTGACGAGTTCTGCGAAATTTTAAGAGTATAAGAACTAAAAGAAGAACGAGAAAGGGAAGGAAAGGATAGATAATAAAACAGGTTGAGAAATAAAGGGACGCCATGTATGAGATAGACTGAGAGGACCGACGGACGGACGGACGGACGGAAAGTCGGCGACAAAGTTGCATGACACGCAATCTTACTAGTGCAACCAGGCGACTGTCTGGCATGGTCTTTTCTTTCCAAAATGGAATACTTTAATATTTTACGTTCTTCGTTAAAAATCTGAGGCCAACGTTGCTGTTTTGGGCTTGCGCGCCTGCCTCCATTCAAGAGCCCCGAGTTCGAATCTTTGTTAGGAATTATATAAGGTTTTTCCGGGGGTTTCCCTTTATCCTTAGAAGAAAATGTAGATTAAGCTAAAGGGCATCATATCAACCATATCGCTCATTCACTGATGTTAAACTTCAAGTAAAATGAAAAATAGAAAAGAAAAATAGAATAACAACAACACAAATAATAAATAATAATTTAATTTGATTTAGTAACAGAAAAAAAGGCATTGACACTGTAGTAGGGTTTCTGAAATAATGTTAGTTTTTTATATAACTCACGAATTATGAATACAGAATGCGTGTACTGGTAATATAAATTTCACTATAAATTAAAATATTGTATTTGCTGCAGATTTTAGTAAATAAAAGAAAAATCTGAAAACAAATTGTGACATGAGATACAGTTACAAATACTGTATCTTGTGCAACAATATGTCGTAACTGTATCCTCATTCTTTTCCTGCGGGACGAAATTCCGGCACACCGGCGACGCTGATGTGATCCTGGCAATTGACAGCGTCGTTAAACAACAAAATATATATTTTCACATGAGGTTTCGAAGAATATCTATAGATGGCGGCCTTGCTCTTCCATTACCAATCTCAAGGACTTGCAAGTTTTGGTAGACGTCTTCAAACGAAGTCTCTCTAACATAAGTAGTCAATGAGTAGATGGCGATTGAAAATACAAACCGTTGTTATACTACAAAGTCAAGGTTATATTGTACTTAAGTAAGACAATCAGAACAGAGAAGCAGCGAAGAAATTTTCATATTTAGACATAATTATAACCAATAATATCGATGAAATACAAGAAATCCGAAACAGAATACACAGAGCACACAAGGTATATTATGGTCTTTTATCAATTCTGAAATCTAAATTTACACTTAGAAAAACAAAAATACGATTATACAAAAGATGCATACGACCCATAGTTATTTACGGATGTAAGCTTGGACCATGACGGAAGAAGACACATTGAAGTTACTTGGATCAACCGCAAAATTGCCAATGTTAAACATCTATTAACATATCAATATCAAAGCTGTAGTGCAGAATTGTTACCTAACAACAGATTAAAATATAGAGAGTGTAATACTTGCATATGGTGTCATTTCTTTAAAACAATGGTACACTAACTGAACTGTGGAACAAACAAAATCATGGCACACAGGCTCAATAATGGTCCTCTGAATCGCTGCTAGATGTTTGATAAATACTAAGAAACGTCTCACTGATTGGTCCAAAGATTTTGTTGGCATCTTAAATTGGCCTTGGCAAAGTATGTCAGAAATCGTAAAGCATCGTGTTTACTTTAAATAACTTATAATACAATCTATAATGAAGACTAGTTTAATTTTGCCATTAATGTTGTTATAACAATTCAGCAAGGAATCGGTATTATCAAACATTACATATGTCACATGTTAACATGTTAAGGAAGCATTGGTAACTGCATGAGCTACGCAGTAAATTTATTACTGATGGTACCTACTTTTTATGGCAGTACAAGTACTTAAACAAGTTTTTCACGTATGTTTTCATGAATCAATGAATTTTTATTATCTTAATTTATATAATGTATTACTTCCGCTTGAGTTGCTTATATGCATTACAATTTTTCCCCCTTACGCTTAACGTTCTTTGCACATATAATGGAGAAGTCCATTGTATCCACCATTTCCTTTTATACTTCGTTACATTTTTCCAAATTACCTCCAATCACAATTTTAGAAATTTATGGTAATCCAGAGTAATTTATTCTCTTTGTGAAGGAACGTTTAAAATGAGCACTAAATGAACAAAAAATTAGCTTTTTTCTGAGTGGAAAAGGCTTTACTTACACTATTGAAAATATCACTATTAAAACTTTGCCATTTAATTTTGTCAAAGTAAGAGTGAATGAGTGAGCGAGCGAGTGAGTGAGTGAGTGAGTGAGTGAGTGAGCGAGTGAGTGTGAGTGAGAGAACGAGCGTGTAAGTAAGTGAGTGAAAGATTATAACGTCGGTGATATTTTTTTTAACTTGAATGTGTTATAAATCAGAAGGGGCAAGTTTACTCAAGAAGTGCCAAAAATGTATGGACAACGATAGTGGCCAGTTTCAGCATCTCCTTTCATAAAGTTGGTAAGGAAAGCCTTTAAAGTAGTTTTATAAATGTATGGTTTCATCCACGCCTTTCTATGATAGCGACAGACAGCAACAAGAGCCGAGGATGCGAATGGTGAAACACCACGCAGCCGGTTTTTAAGTCTTGTTCTCCCATTGTTACAAACATCCAATCACTCGCAGCCACTACAGCGTTAGCAAAGACGAAGAAACATGGTCAGGCTGCACTTCCCAAGCCATCCTAGACAAGCAAATGGAACATTAAGCTTATGTACAGCTATAGAGGACATCCAACAGGGCTGCCACTGCAGCCTTCTCCCACTTACTAAAACTTTAATGCTACAACAAATTACTACCAGTTACTCTTGAACCGTAAAGACAATAAATTGGCCTTACAATTACGTTCAAAACTGAATACGGACTTGCGTAGGTCGAGGACGAAGGAGCGCGGATCGAAATAGTCTTGATAAACTGCCAATATTGATATACTGGTTGCGGTGTATTTGTTTGAAATGCACCATTAGCTCAAAATGCTTTTCGAACCATCTGTAGGTATTTAGTAATTGTTTGTGTGGCCTAAGCCAGACACATAAACAACCAGTTTAGTTAACAGTGAGCTTTCAACGATTTTTTGCTCCATTTGTACGCCTGTTGTTGATGAAAAGTAATAAAAAAACATTTCAATTTCTTCATCAATTTGATTACAAGGGTCCTAGTGACCTAGTTGTAGATGGGCCCTGAAACCTTATACACTCACTCTCTGACTCACTCACCTACTCACTCGGGCCATCAAGCGATTCCTGGATCCATTTGTAACTGCAGACTCCCAGCAGATGGTGTTCAGCTCTGATCCTAGGTTGACAATGAACGAGGACACCTGGACTACGAAGCATATTTTAGCACAAGCTAAAACCTGCTCCTTATAAAGTTGCCCCGCAACTCAACTCATCTGCAATATTTACCTCTAATTGGCTGCTGCCACAGAATGTCGATGTGTGATACAAAATACTTCCTTATTTAACGCGATCGTTTATCTTTTTACAGGTTGAACGATGGGATGTTGTGTTCCCCACTGAAATGACCTATCGACGCCTTTAGACTCTGCGTGATCGCATATGGTACGGTCTCCACAGTTTCCCCTTACATTGATGGCCGTCATGAACATTAACGGCGCTTTGCTTAGAGACTTCTACAGTAACATCAGCGAAACTGCTTTTGGACCTCACCAAAGAGTAGTCCATTTGAGTCTCCAGCTTGCGCCTTTTATTCGTTTTGTATGGCCAACGTCTTTCAGATTACCTAAAATAGGAGTCAAAATAGCGTTTCTGCATAAATAGAAAGTTCTCAGCCATCCTGTATATTCCAAGAGAGTAGTCAAATTTACATGTTTATAATCGTATCAATAAAACACAGTATATAAGCAGTTAGTGTATCTGGGATATATGAAAATTCTTGCCAGAAAATAGGTAGGAGAATACTTAGTGATTATATTGTTTTTATCATCTGACCTTAAATTGCACAGCACGTGTAAACCGCCTTCAAAAGGTTTATTTAGTTAATCAAGGGAAAAGAAAGTGAAAGGGGACGCGGAAAGCGTATAAGAAAGCTGATAAGAAATAGTATTTAGTAACAGATGAAGGCTTGAATCAGGCCAAATTAAACTTGCCAATCCGTAGCCGAGAATCAAATCTTGGAGCATAGGTACGACAGCTACCTCGACGACCAACTTCAGGAAATATATCAGAGGTAAATGAAGAGTACAGACCAAGGGAATTCCACATTGAACCAACAGTTCAGGCTGTTGTATGTTGCACCCCTGGAGGAGGGGGTTGGCTTGGTGTAACTCGGACGAGTAGAGTGAGCCAGCATGAGGGTATCTAACGTGTGCTGAAGATTCATCTCGACACCAGGGTTAGCCAAGCAGCCAAGCAGCGATAGCGGCCCATCCCAACAGGTCAGCCGACTGCAATGCCACCCATCCGACAAAACATCAGTTATAGTTCGCGAAGTCCCCACACAGCAGCGCTAAACTCGCCCATCACCAACACTTCCGACCGTTAAAGACTGGATTAAAATGAACGTAAAATGACAGGGAGAGAGGGGGAATTTGAGGAATGTAGGTAATTTGTTGCACAGCATTTTCCTGGTGACTCAGGAAAACTGCGAAAAAACCAATGGGTCAAGAAGGTCGGCCGCAGGAATCGAATCCACGACCTCCCGAATGCGCGCTACCACGGAGCTATCTCGCTGAGTAGGAAATATTTCAAGTGACATGAGACATGTAACTTTTTTGTAAAGTTAAGTCTTTGTGGCACAAAAGCTACCTTTATAGTTCCTAATAAATATCGGATGTGTTTTTATTACACTGATGTGCCAGTAAAACTTTCGGAAAAAAATGGGATCAGAATTGAAACATTTTCAAAAGTGTGAAAGAAGTGCTCTGGGAAGGACGCTAAGTAAAAATAAGAGGTTTCTTGAAAAACTGAGAACTGTGCTTCGACTTCTACCCAGAATTCGCTAGTCCTCGCCTGCATTAAACATTTGGTACGAGTGTAGCCACAAGCAAATAAACAGAATGTGCGAGAGACGTGAATCTCTCTCTGTATACATTTGGTCCATAAAGGAAACCGCTGCCTCCCCAAACTAATCTTTCGAGTCCTCCACGATTAACGTTTCGGCTGTGGAGTAAACAGTGTTTAGCTGATACCGACCGCTCTCTCTGCCTGTTGTTATTCCTGTGTAAACACAGAAAAAACAGCGTTGCACATGTCAAACACTGTAGATGCAATTTGTTTCCCAAAATTTGCTTGGTTGCTGCGTGTGCATTTCTTAAAATGAAATCATGCTTCCCCCATTTACTCTTTCTACTTCCCATATCCCAACATAAGATAAAGACCCACTGTTTTGCATGTCACTATAGGAAGGTACTTAAGATAAAGAGAAAATATTGTATTATATCCAAAATTTTAGTGTTGATATTTACTGGGAATACATGATTTGATGCCGCCTAAATTAAAACGAAAGCATTTTAAAATCAGGTCCAGTGCATAATTTGAAAAACGAAAACCCCCCTAAACACCAAACTTGGTATTGTAATAAATGACAAGTCGGGTCCAATTTCTTTTTCCTCTTTTCTTTTCTTCCTTTATTTTTCTTCTAAACTTTTGCACAACAGTCTTTCGTGATATTACAACTCATAACCTTGACAAAGTCCGTTCAAACGATCCTTTCTAGAACTTCTACATAAACAACGGTCACCGGGTACCTCTCGAAGGTTCCAGAAATCCTTTAAGCGTTGCACTCACTGCTTTTAGTCACGTATACAAGTCACACGAGGCAGCCAGATATTTGAGCGCCTTTCTTTGCTCACCGACCTGGTATGTGGTGTGAAGTAGCTTAGCCCCGACCGTCTTTTGCTGTGCCCCGGACCCGACTTCGCAGTATTTAAGTTCAAGATCTTCCAAAGCTACAAAATAAAGTCTTCCAAGGAAATCCTCCTACCCCAAACTACTCTTTTCGTAGAAATTGAGTGCAATTTTTATTTTCTCAGAAATTACTACTAATAATTTTGATTAAAAAATTATGTATAATTTTGCATACTAAACCATAAGAAATACACAAAAACATATTATAGTAGAATTGTAAATCGCTTTAAACCACGCAGTTTGTTCAGAGTAACTATTCTTGGATCAGCCATTTTTTGAGATACATTTTCAATAATTTTATTTTCTTCAACGGTTTTTTACGATATTATGTAAACTAATTCAGCATATACCATCTATACCTTTAAACTGCGGTTTCCTTTATCCCTTTGCAGCTGCAAGAAAATGCGTTATGAAATTATTTCTGTAAGGTTTCATTTGCATTAATAAAATGGATTGGAAATTAATCCATTTTAAGAATAGTAGAAACTGAATAAAATAGACTATAGTACATAGGGAATCTAACAGTGAGAGTTTTACATTTTTTAACTACAGTGGCATGTTACCATGGTATCTGTACCGAAGTCGGTGTATGCAAGAGAGATGGCCACTGTTGAGCAGTCGTCTTCCTGTGCTACTGTCTTGGGTTGTTTGATGAATTTGTTTCAGTTGCAAATCATAAAATAATTCAATTGGAAGGGGCCATTTGGATTAATGGAATTGCTGTTTTATGCGTTGTTGGGCCACATAGATGCCCATAGCTAGTTACTTAGTGGTATGACCTTACCCGTTTCTACTAATCTTTCTAAAACTCATCTTATTTTAATCCGAAGATGTAACTTTGAGTTGTGAAATTCAAACCTCCCGAACGCAACCTGCAGACGTTACCCCCTGAGCCATCTGGCTGGTGACAGCTTTAAACTGGTATTCCATAGGAATTGATCCTCTCCTTAGCGTGGTAGTAGCACTGCTGTTTACCAAGCGGCAGACCTGGATTTGATTCGTGTGGAGACCTGTTCCGGGGTGCACTCAGCCTTGTTAGGCTCTGTAGGAATTATTTGATTGAGAAATAGCCGACGAAAAACTTAAGTTTTATTTATGTACGCTCTTTAACTGCTTGGTTCTCAGCGTCCCAGTCATATTGACCGTGAAAGACAGCTTAATTTTCCTCAGAAGCCTCCTTAATAGCTTGAGGTTCTTTTATGCACCATAAATGTACGACATGGACCACCGGCTTCGTTTCCCTTCCAAAGATAGCCATGCTACGGGTTTCTACGCTAAATATATATATACATATATATACATATATATACATACATATATATATACATACATATATATACATATATATACACCGCCCTCCGTCGGGTTTGAACCCACGATCTTAGGAACCAGAGACTAGCATATTACTCCTAAACCACGGACGACAATTCTAAGTTGTTAAGAGTGTAAATACCAGCCTGGAGGGACTGGCGCGCTGGATTTGTAATACTACAATAACAAGCTTTGCATGTTTCGACTCCTTAGTAAGTATCACTAGACAATATTATATTTCAAGTTCAACAGCAAAAACTCGATCATTTTACCTTGTCTTAAATAAAACCAGTAAAAAAGAATTATAACTGGTGTTTTCACAAGTTTAAATCTCTAATGCATAGTGTTGCCATTTGATAACAAAGATATTAGTTGAAGTCTTGGAATATGTAATAGTGCTTTTATTATTTTCATATTACATTGGCATTTAACGTAAAATGAAGGTGTTTGGTGCATATTTATGTCGTAAACGTACCAATTTATTTCGATATTATTGTCCTTTTTGTTTTTCTTTTTCAAATATCAAAAACTCCGTTATCATCCACGGTGCTTTGTCACTGATTATTTTACGTGGGCCCTTCCCATCCTTTGCCACAGTCACATTTGATTGCAGTCACTAGGATTAAACTCACGACGTTCGGCTTTGAATGGATGGCCAGCTCATTTCAATTGGTCTTTAACAAACGTGCCTATTCGAACTACATCCTTTAAGGTGTCTGTAAGAGGGATGCTGAAGCCGGTTCAGGAATTAGAAGATTGACATATGTATCAAACTTTTTCAGACAACAGAGCAAGCACGGGGAAGAGGGGTGACAGAAATGAAATCGAGAGTACTTACCCTCTCAACTTTAGTGACACAATTTGAAACACTGGCGGTTCTCTGTGGTACACAGAAAACAGTGGTAGCTAATCGCAGTGAGGCAGTGCACGGTGTTAAAACTACGATGTAGGAGAAGTGACACGTTGAGTCAGTTCTCCCGATCTATGCAATAGACAGTTAAGATTAGAACTGTAATAGGAAGAGTAACGCAAATATTTCACGCGTCTGTTTATCAAAAACGTGATTGGTCAACATATTATTACAGTGAAAGACTGGTAACTACAAGATATAAATGCTAACATAGGTACAGTTATTACGTATCAACCGAGCTGGAACCGAACCCAAGTTGACTGCACTGCAGTATACAAACCGGTTTACTCCTATCTTTCGGACTACATGCACAACACACTTATGTTGGTAACATTGCATTCCACTATCTGTCTCGATGGTTACACTCTAGTCATTAGGTATATCTGCTCATTTCTGTTACTCACCTGTTTATTGCTCGCTGCCAAGTGAACTGTCCCGAACAACTGCTGGAAGAAGTAGCACCGAATGCATCTTATATTAACCTTGTGTATTAAGAGGGTAGGCATACTGACGTCAGTTCTTAAAGTTCATTTAACCTTCAAGACCTACTCTTTTAATAGATCATGGTGCATCATTGTTACAAACTATTCCTAGAGTTCAGCACAAGTTCGTAGATTTGTTTAGTGGAAAGCAATAATTATATTAAAATTCCAACGATAAATTAAGATAACCATTATAGAACAGCAGCTGTTTCCTTTTCCTTGATATGTAAATTCTCTTTAACTCTTTCATTCTTTGTTAATTTTGTCTTTTCTTCAGTGGAATATTGATGTTTGCATGAAACTTCTACATTTATCCGGATTATCTGTATGAATGCTGCTCGTGGCGGTGGTGGCAATCCATAAAAATGGTCACATGACCCGTTTTTATCATATAGTTGTGCACAAATGCGGGGGATATGCAAGTTTTCCTTTATACCAGTCAACCACTCTACCTAGTACATGTGACATCTTAGTGAACATATTGATCCAAGGCTGTACAGTTGAGTCAGTAGTACGACTGCAGTACTGGCAGTGAAGAGTTGGTCGCTGTGCACTGTGTTTACATTCTACTGTACAAGGTTTAGTATGTCAGATTCATCAAGTGCTGCCACATTGAAAACGTTAGTGGAAGAATTTGGTACAAATAATTTCACTGTGAATGAATTATACGATGTAGGTTGTGTCAAGAAATGCCTGATTGTAAAGAGAAGCAATAATTGTTAAAATATAACTCTATTTAAAATAATAATGATAACAATAATCACAGCAATAATAATAACAACAACAACAATAAAACACTTCTTGCATCGTCAATGCAGAGAAGGTGAAGGAATAAAGAGAGTTTACCATTACAATCGTTCGAGGAGTTCGAGGATCTGGAAAAATTGCACATACCAATATACCACTTTATAAGCTATAGCATTGTGAGTTTAAAAACTTCATTGGGAAATACACTAACTAATTGACAAACAAGTAGACCAATGATAAGGTAATACTACACGTAAATGTTTATATTTTGGCAATACATGTGTAACATATATTTCTTAAATAGATTTCTTGTTACATCCTTGACTGCGATGTTTACAGTTTGAGGTTACCTTTTTTTACTCTCTTCCTCTCTAGGCACTATCCATATACCATGTTTACTGCACGTCAGAGACACCTGACTCACATTGAATGACTGTAACTGACGCAGTAATATCAATGAGAGTTGGCGCCGGCGCAGTTTCGAGCGGGAATTGCCAGTCCAAAGTCCCGGCAGCCGGCGGGGGAGTAGCGAGGGAAAGAGAGGCTGCTAATGGGTTCGAATATAATTTAACTACGCCTGCGCGCACACACTACAAGCAAAGGGATATTTGTCGTAGCTCTAGTAATTAGGTGCAACAAATCCTCTGCGCTCATTTAACGAAACAGGATTGAAATTAGGTCATATGAATACCCCCCCCCCCGCCCTTTTTTTAACGTTTGAAGTGATATATAATTAGTAATATATTATGAGATTAACTCGACACGTTGATTTTATGAGAAACCACCGCCGCTGGAAAAAAAAAGGTCATTACACTGCAATGAAACACTACAGTGGCATTGTAAGAGCTAAGTGTCTGCGTCACATTCAAGAAATCATAAGTTCGAATCTCGGTTACCTGGGTAAGGTTTTTCCGTTGTACTGAAAAGGATAACCTTAAGCTGTTTGATCCTAGGCTCATTTGAGCATCATTTCACCAATTTCATTAATCGTCCGATATGACTTAACAAATTAAAGGACGTTAAATAATAATTATTATTACATTATGATTATTGAAAAATCCATTGGTCCCGTAAAAAATATGGTTCTATACAAAAGTTCTAATGTTAACCTACCTTATGATTCGAGATGATCACTCCAATTTTGAAAATCCCTTTTTCCGCATTTGTTTCTTTATTTTATTATTTATTTACACATTTATTTATTTATCTATTGTACTTATGCAATTTCTCTCGTTTTCCCTTTATACCTGTAATGACCACTTTTCCCTATTTGTTTAAACATCGTGAGCAAGATATTTCAACTTTAGTTTATCGCTACTCTTATCCATGAAAAGAACTCCAGACACATTAATTAAAATTCGCATCTTTGCTGTCAATAGCATTTGCTTTTGCACCTGCTTCAAATCCAGTTTTCGTATCTGTATAAATGAAGGCTTTGGTCATTGTTATGCAAATTTCATTTGGGTGTCTCCCTTTATTTCTACAAATATATAATTATCTTGATATTTTTATGCTCTTGTCTCTAGTTTTCACTTGGGTATAAAAAGCTGAGTCATGTAGAAGATCAAGCTTTCACTTGATGGTTCTTTTAGTTGTAGGTTTTCTACAAAGTTGCAAGCGAAAGATTGCTTTTTATATTTTTATACTATTAAGTTAGATAATGAACCAGTCCTCTTATGTCTTATTTACATTCAATTCCAGTAACTTTATTTCCCAT
The DNA here is from genome assembly GCA_030765045.1 of Tenodera sinensis. NCBI lineage: Eukaryota > Metazoa > Arthropoda > Insecta > Mantodea > Mantidae > Tenodera > Tenodera sinensis. The sequence continues at coordinate 45,315,380 of CM060969.1, forward strand.
AACACCATGCGTTTTATATATATATATATATATATTTGTTAACTCTAAATATTTAATTTAAGCAAAAGACTAGTCTGTAGTTTCTTAAACATACCTTTTAGAAAATGCTTTAAATGTTTTATGTACGTAGCATGAACAGAGAAACATTCTGATAACATTTGAATGTCAATAAACGTAGAAAACTTATCTTAAAAGTCATTTCATATGATTAACAGTTAAATACATTAGAAAAGCTTGTAAGTGTGCTAGAATTTTAAAATTTGGCCAATACGCTTAATAAATTTGCTAATAACTATTCTACTGAAAATGAAACCAGTTTCTTTTCCCTAAAAATCTACATTGTCAACCATGGTCTTCGTTTATTGTCCAGTAGTTGGAGCACTAGATCTCTGACGTGAGCTTTTCTAAACCTTTTAAGATGTTAAGTATATTAGAAAATTTAAAATAGTATATGGGCCTCATTAAAAATTAAAGTTGTTTACATAACATATCAAAACAGAATGGGAAGCTTTTCAGAATTTCCCCAGAAGTACCACAAAACATAACAAACTTGAATTTCAAATGTTCACGTTTCTACAGCTTGAACGAGGAAAGTATATGATGCTAAGTAATTTTGGCAGTAGATCCAAGAGGATAAATATGTTTATTGTTGTGGTTTCTGCTTTGTATTTTTGGGAGCCGGTTACTGATGAAAACTTGTTCTTTAATGTCTGAAAAATTATGTGACAACAATAACGTACACCAAGATAAACAAATGTTATAAGCTCTCTGTTTCATGCCAACATTTTCTAGTAGATTGTATCTAGTTAAATAGGCAGTGATCAAAGAAAAGTACATTGCATCATTTACTTAGTATTTTTCTTGGCTTTTAGAGACTATTTGTTTACTATAAAAAGCAAGGAACGGTGTACTAATTTAATAGGTTCTGAGTGTGCATGATTAAATATAAATGTTGAAAGTATGTTCGTTATCTTAAAAATGAGAAAGGCATGTTCAAAGAGTATGTTACACTGTTATACGCCAAACAGTGTGTTATCAAAGACACGTTTACAAGACAACAAACCAGTTTAGTATCATTATAGTCCAAGTTGCAATATCATTGGAGAACTTTTAATTGCCCTATAGTTAACTTCTGTGTACAATCTCAAAGCTATTATTGTGTATAACTGTACAAAGAGCGCCAAAGAAAATCTCACTGCGCCTCGCGTCTGTCACATTATTTATCGTTCTACTAAGTTACCATTTCCATTCTGCAAGGGCTGCACTCCTTCTGCAATAGATTCAGCAATAACTATAACAAAAGTTACAAAAAGGTGTAGAAACGAAATGCATGTTTACGCTCTCGATCGTATTCGTGGCCATGTCTTATCTGCTAGTGCAGGACACGCCTTTGAACGGGTTAAAACCTAAGGGTGAAGCTCACGCCACAAAATACTCCAGGAAATGGTACAAAATCCGCTGAACATTTTACTTTGGTGCTCTTTATGTAAGCTATCAATTATTTCATGCAGCAGAAGTTGTTACGGTAACAAAATAAATAGTTGAAAGAGAACCTTTGAAAAAAAAAAATTAACATTAAAATAAATAGGTTACCAATGCAAATCGTCGATTAATAAAATCTTCAAAGCGTTACCTGTTTAAGAGCTGGCAATGGGAAACTGGCAAAAAATTTTTTTCAATTAGCTCAACATCACTTATGGACTACCAACGGCATCAGTAATACCAGGAAATTCAATTATTTATTTGGTTACCATAGCAAAGTTTGTAAATAACTCCTAGCTCTGTTGTTTTTGTAGTGTTTAACGCCCGCTTTTACTACATACGGCACCGCAGGCGGGGACACTGATACATGGAATGAAGATGGAGTACCGGTGGAATGAGATGGCGGGGGAAACCGGAGAACCCGGAGAAAATCCGCCCCAGCGTCGCTTCGTCCACCACAAATCCCACACGTGGTGCCTGGAATCGAACCCTGGCCGCTTTGATGATGAGCGAATGGACTGACCACTCCTAGCTCGTACAATATAATGAAAACAATAATAAAATCACTGGAATGATGAATGTACAAAAGTATAAGTGCCGCTTAAAAATGTGTCCGATTACATTTAAACTGTCACAACAATCATTTTACTACTGCAAAAAAAATAACAACAACAACAATAACAATAATAATAACAATAATAACAATAATAATAATAACAATAATAATAATAATAATAATAACAATAATAATAATAATAATAATAATAATAATAATAATAATAATAATAATAATAATAATAATAATAATAATAATAATAATAATAATAATAATAATAATAATAATAATAATAATAATAATAATAATAATAATAATAATAATAATAATAATAATAATAATAATAATAATAATAATAATAATAATAATAATAATAATAATAATAAATTTGTAAATATACAACTTTACGTGTCCGAGTATTTCTTGGAAAACACCTCTTTTCAGTTGTAGCAGAAAATAAGCGGACTGTTGAAACGCACTGTATATAACTTCACAAAGCATTGCAGAAGGATTGAAACAAATATTAATAGCGGAATAACAAATGGGCACTATCAGTAGCTCAGGTCCGTGATAAATGTATTAGTTCAACATTTTGTATAGCAACGTTACAAAAAATTATAATTAAAATGTCCAAACGTTCAGGAGCACCACTGCACAGTCTGCCACAATGTTTTCGTTTTTATAGCACTCTCGTATGCATGCCATTTCTGTAGTGTGATCATTCCGCTTGGCATCTGTCGCGTGAATATCCGGTGTTCGTTATCAGTGCAACATTATTTTTCCCCCTTGCTCCCTAATTCACTTGCGATTTTGTCGAGGATCATAATTATTTGATACGCTTTCATTTTACATGTAGTGCCATGACATGGTCTGAAGTGACTAGACGCTGCCTAAGATATCATCTCAAATTAACGCGTGGCTACCTTAAAAGTGAATAAATTAGTGTAAAATCTCACGCAACACAGCCAAAAACTCACCAAGAATAGACACAAGAATACAACACGTAAAACACATTCATACTGGAATTATTCACTGGAAATTCATTACAAAATAGTGGGAAGATAGATAAATATAGTTGAACCTACTTTATGAGTAACCCAACTGTAAGTCATTCGTATTCATACGTAAATTTTTGTAGGTTCCGGAAAACTGTTATTCAAAAACGTGTAATAGAACTTTATTTATACGTAATGCGCTGTTATACGTATTAAATGTCAGTGAAATACAACTGCTTTACATGATTATAATGAGCATATGGCATACGCTATCTTAAAAGAAACTCCAGGTGTATCTTCCCTATCTCTGTCGGCAAAGACGCAAGCTGAGCGGGCGGCTTTCGGCCCCTGAAACAAAAGACAAAGATGTTTGCTGGTAGAGCCGGCGGCTTTCGATACCTTTGAGCATTTTGATATCTAGTTGTATATGGAGAACCACATGATGTGTGCAAAAACATGGTGATCAAGAAAACGACCAGCTTCAACTGACTATAATGCGGATGATCGCTCAAATCTTGAAATACTTAAACTGAGTGGGGTTCATTAATAATTTTGCACTTAATGCAAGAAAAGTGAAGGACGCTAAACTAACGTACTTCTTTAAAGCAAGATGAAGTTAAAAATAATGTTTTCTTCACATACATGTCTGTTGTTTATAAACGTTTAAACAAGTAGGCCCACCTCATTGCTTTTGTTAGAAAAATCTGATGCATTATCAAAACCCAATTTGTAAGTAATTCTGAGTTATAAGTAATCTTCCCTCTTCCCCGTAATGTACCCATAAATCAGGTTAAACTGCAATATTGCAATAAATAATTTCCACATGTTTAAATCAATGCACAATATACGAAGCACAAGTTACAAATTGTGTGAAGGAATAAAAGGTATTAGTATGGAAAGTTGTAGGTTGAGAAATGCGATTAGTTTTAATTCAGTGTAGCTAAGGCAATTAGACGTTCCGAAGAAATCATTCAGCTAAATCTTTTGTTCAAGGTTCCATTATATGGAATTCAATTCATTCAGAGAATGTGAACATTAGAAAAAGTATATTGTTTAAATACCAAAGTTGGTATTTAAGTTCACCATCTTCCAAGGATGGGACATGATATGTTGATATATTGTCTTTTGTTTATATAGATTTTTCGAAAATACTCTATGAATGTACAGCTATGGAAAAAATTATTAATCATATTAGGAGAACAGAATATTTCTATGTACAAATCGTGTTGCAGCGCGGTATACAAAAGTCGATATTTCCAACGTGCACCCGAATCCATTGATAGTCTCTGCTACATATATTATCGTCTGTCAGACACATAATAGGCTGTCTAGAATCGCCACTCACATTTGTATATCAGCTAGCAAATACTCTTTTTTGGAATTAATTTTGTTTTAACGTATAAATCGTAAGAAACATGAATCTCATTAAATCACAAACTTTGCCAAATACAGTTGTGGTATTAATTATGTCCAAAGTATTATTTATCATTGGTTTGAACAGTCCGAGATTTGATATCTTAGTCTTCCAGTCGGTATTAATTCTCCCTACCCTTCCCTGTTGTCAAAGAGAGTAACATTTCAAAACTATCCCATATAGATATCTTAATTTTTCTGCGAATAGACCGTGAAGTTTTCACTCGGAATGACTTTGGTATAGCTGGTGGACATTAGACATAGACAAAATTTACTACACAAACAAATACATTTTTATAGAAACAGGTAACCATTTACGAGATATTCATTGTTATTTGTTTGCATTTAAATACCCATTTATACTTTTCTCAAATAGGAAGTCATCTTCCATGTCCTGGTCATGCAAAGGGAATCAAATGTCAAAGCAAATATTTATCGACCAGCTCTGCTGTATTTCCCTATTGCCATTGTACAGAGGTATTTTAGACTTGGCGAATGGCAAAAATGTTCGCAGTGATTTATGATCGAGTTGACTTTTCTATTTATAAAACCGACTTCCGTGCAGTCGACATCCTAAGTGCAGTGCACGCTTGCATTATCAGCAGTCTGTTACTTATGAAATCGAGACGTTACCTCCACCATCAATTTGCAAGACGTCACTCACGCTAATCCTAGTAAAGTCGCACGCCACGTCTAAAAATACTGCTGTCCTATAAGCAAATACTCAGTAAGGCAATTTCTATAGATGTTGGTCTCGATTAACATGAAGTAATAAAAGGATAAGCGTTTGCTAGAGTAGTTACCCAAGAATAGGAAGAGCCATGACTGCAACATACAAAACTTTTAAGGAACAGTGTGTTGAGGAAGTAATATGCATGTAATATGTGTTTTTGTGTGTATGTACTACTCGTATTTTTGTGAACAAATATTGGGAGCCATTTTGGTATTAAGTATGTTAACAGCATAAACTTTGAATTATTGCAATTATTGTAACGTAATAATACGATAAATAAGATAATATACATAATGTAATACAGCTATGGTGCTAATGGAGCATGGTGATTAACTAAAGTAAATAAATAATATACTAATAGTTTACAACTCTATTTTATAAATATCTCTTTTAATTTTACAACAATGTTTTTTACTTTCTCTACTGGTAAGTAGAGGAAGTAATGTCCCAAAAATTTGTTATCGAGATTTCACCGGAAATATATGTTTTGAGACCCCTGAATTAAAAAAAAAAAGCATTTTTAGAAAAAGGTCCGTGTGTGTGTGTGTGTGTGTGTGTGTGTGTGTGTGTGTGTGTGTGTGTGTGTGTGTGTGTGTCTGTGGACAGCATCACTCAAAAACGAAAAGTCGCTTAGAAACCAAAGTTGGTATTTAAGTTTAATGTATTTCAAGGATGCGACACGAAGATTTTGAAGAATTTAGCCCCACCCTAAACCACCCTTTACATGGAAAATTATTAACAAATTTTGATTATATGACAAATGAAATGTATATTGAATTTTCTGGCTATAGCCTATGTAGTCCTGTTTACTCTGGATGACTTCTGAATAACTCGTAAACCGTAAGAGATAGACAAAATCTTACTTTACAAAAAATGCAGGTCTTGCTAAAACACACAATTTATGTCTCAACAATTTTTGTTTTGTAGAGTGAACATTTCGGAGATATTCCTTGTTATTTGTGCCAGTTTCGGAAAACTTAAAACCTTCGTGAAATGGAACATCATTGTTCATTTTTTTATATGTTAAGTGTGCAAAGAGAACGTAATCTCAAAGCTTTCACATATTTGACTATCGCTCAAAGCCTACTTTATTCTAATATTCCTCTTAAGGAAATAAACAATAAGATCATTTGTACAAATGTTTATCTTAATTAACACGAAGAAGATGTAGTAATAAGACTTTGTAAGAATGGTTAGTACAAGAGTAGAGAAAGTCATACGAGTGCAATACATCAGATTTTTTAAACATCAACTCCGGTGCATTTTGATATTTGTCCAAAACAGCGTGAATTATTCGCACGTGACATCTAATTTATAATTAATTATGCTTATCAGTGATAATCTACAAGAGCATTTATAATGAAATGGCTCGGCCATCATGACAATTCCGTACTTGTGTTAAAACGCCTTATCGAACCGGTTTTACTTGATCCCTGCCAAGATATTTTCCGTGCATTCTTTTTCTTTTCACGTTATTCTTTTTAATTAACCACAGCTACTTCCCTTCCCGCTAAACTAGCTCGGTTTAACATGAGCCATTGTAAAATACGGCGACAGCTACACTGATAAATGTACTACAATGTAACTCTACCATTACTGTGGTACCTGTAAGAGCGGCATATCTTTCTCATTTTCTCTTAATGGACTTCAAAGTGCTCGCCCATACACTTTTTATTATTAGCTGTGGAAATATAATTGACTTCACTGAAGGCTGCGTGGTAACTCCGTCTAAATCTGGAAGTATTTAAAATTTAAGAGGTAAGAATTCTGTAAAAGAAAAAGCTAAACTTCTTATAAGCTATAATTTCCGAAATATTTCTAAGAAGAAGTATTTTTTGAAACCTACACGACAGTTAAAATGCCTTACATTCTAGTTTAAAAATAAAATGGAATACAATGTAGATTTTATTAGCATCTGGAATATTTGCACGCCTCCAGGAATTAAAATATGTACTTTCACATGTCAGAGTTATAATTTTCCCCCCACTCTTGTACGTGTTTTTCAAATGATATCTCTTAAGGTTGGCTTTTTATGATACACAAAGATGTAACTTGTATAAAAGATTGGCAACCTGGCTTCGCTGTAGCGCTTCTTTTTTGTTATGCAGTGGAATTCCTGTCGTGGTCGGTCTCTTTGTAAACCCCACCCCTTTACTTAATTTGAAGCGTTGTACTTAGTAGATGCTCCATTAAAGGATTATGCGGTGCAGCATTCCAAAGAAATATTTATTAATTCTTTTTAAAAGATACGTATTATCATCTCAAACAGCTCCGAAACCATTTTAGGAAAAGCTCTTTTCGCAGTATCTTTTCCTATTTTGGAGTTGTCATATTTTGTCTTTTTTAATGAAACATATTGGTACTAAATAATACTAGTCTAAAGCACAAAATAACCAGCATTCTGACGTTATTTTTCTCTCTGTTCCGCTGGTAAGTGTATGTGGATTACGGCGGCCATTGCAACGGAGCTGCCGACCGACCGACCGTCGCCTTCTCTCGGCCGTTACTGCGCTCCTCGCCGCCATTTCTCTAGAGCAACCCCCCTTGAACAACAGTGTTCGAGGTTAAGCTACTATCTAAAACACGGGAGGATCTCAAATTACTCTATAGTAGTTTACAGAGTATTTTCTCTAACAAAAATAGCACTCTGCATCCATATACCTAAGACTCATTGCAAATATACCTATTGTGAAATGTAACTTCAACAAATAACTTGGGAATCTATAGAAAATAGAGTAAGTATTCTGTTCCACACAATAATATTCCCAGATTTTACGAGCAATAAGTTTTTTGACTTCCTGAATCCAAAAATAGTATTTCTAGAGAAATTTCTGCTTGTGTGTTGAATGCACATATATATTACGTGTTTGTAATACCCAGTATGTGTGCTACCTTATGGGAGAAGTGGCTTAAAAATTCAAATTTGTATTTAAGCTCAATATCTTTCAAGAATGTGACACATTTTTGATTTTTCAAAAAATGGCTCAATGTTTTTGATTAAAGTGGCAATTATTTAAAATATTTGAATGACAACTAACACCCATTTGTTATACATATTTGGTAAATCGTAATAGTTATCAAAACCTTACTACATAGAAAATGTAAATCTCGTTGAAATACACGGTTTAGTATATCAAATAACATTTGTTGTGTTAATCCTTTCTATATTTCTATTAAAATATTAAATACTTATTTATCTATTCTTTTTCTTTCATTTTTTTCCGTGTTCTGCAGATAGCATGGAATTTGATATTTCACAAAGCGGCATGCTTTTTCGCTGCGATTTTTAAAAAGCTGACAAGCACTTAGTCTAATGTATTCATCTTAGTACCTACAAGGACATGTGTATTGAATTTTATCCCTATTAAAAAGAATTAAATAGAAGAATAAGTTTTGTAGCAGTAATTCCTGGATTTCGTTTTCCTCAGTTGGCAGTACTGAATAAGCCAAACTACACTAATCCAAACTAACATTTTAGGCTACTTTTTATATAATTTAACATTTCCTGGCCAAATCTTTGTGATATAGTATTTAAATTCATAATGTATTTCTGAAACCGTTTGCAGAAGATAAACTCATGTGAAATTAACCTTAGCTTGTTTGTTTTAACATTACTTTGGACATGTATTGTTAGTACATAACACACAACTTATTTTTAACCCACTGAAAACAGTGGAAAAGGTGTTTCATCATCTAGTTATTTTTTACATTCCATGCTCAATTACTGCTTTATGATTGCATAACATAGAAATTAGAGGGATATTTATTTCATAACATATCACACTTGAGTATTACCTTTTCTCTGATTGTTATGTAAAGAAGAAAAGTTGTGCAGAAATTTTATATAATAAATGTCAAAACCTCCAAATTCAGTTCACGTGAAGTAGAACAGCCCAACATTACAATCTCTATATTGCTCTATAATTAAAAATATGTCCACCTGTATTTCAATATGCTATATTCCGATGTTTATGGAAAATATACGTTAGGTAGCGAATAAAGAATCATTTCTATACTCGTGTAAGTTCCATCCTTGCCTACCGTTTAGTGACGAGCAGACAGTTCTTAACAAATACATTTTCTTCAAGAAATGCGCAAATAACAGGTTAGCTCTTGTGTATACCATTTGCAGTCTTTTTATTACTCTCGCTTTTTATATTTTAGAACATTATTACAATATGAGTTATTATTTATGAGCGTATTTCTTCACTTTTCCACTCTGTGAGCATGCGCGCACAAATTTGTATCAAACATATTAGTAGTTTTTACCAAATAAAAACTAAAAATACCAAAAATATAGATAAATGTGGGAAATAAAACGTTATTGCTTTTAAGTAAAGAGTTTAAAGAATGTAGGTCATGAGAGAAAAGTTTGAAAAATAATTTCTAAATATATTTTCAAAATATTAAAAGTGCAATGGTTCAGTAAATTTCTAAACCAATAACAGTTTAAGAATAATGCACATAGGATTAAAAAACTGATTTTGGTTTTTGTGTCGGTATGTGAATACCTAAGGTAGATAAGTAGGCACTAAAAATTTGAGATCGGGATTTTAAAAATGAAAACTTCTTATCAGAAAAACGGTATTTAGATGCTCGTCTCATGTTACTCGAGAATGAAGTCAGTCGGAAATGCGAAATTTCATAATTCAGGCATTTTTTAAAGGTGCAAGGATTTTCAATATAACCGCTTATAACAGATTTATAACCTTTTATATCGACTAGAGAACAAATAAAGAAATCAGGAACAGAAAGATGCTTGTCGAAGGGGTAATATGAGGGTGTTGCTAGTTCAGAAAATCAATAAAGGGATTGTGCTTTTGAATTCGAGTACTGCTTACCAAGTCAGAGGAGCAAAAGTATAGTTCATCAGGTTTTAGGGCAGATAAACCATTTGTATTAGAAATAAATGATTTTCTTAAAAATGGAAATAAACATCACTACAATCTCGCTGAATATTATATTTGGAAACTCTAAATCAAAATAAATTTAATTTGTTAGCTGATGCAGGCTATAACGTTTATCATTTTCTATTGTTTGAAATTTTCCAGGCTTTAAGCTGTACAATTGCTTCTTTTGAGCTCATGTAACCCGAATAGGTACATCATAATTAACATAGAATTACCAAACTTCTGGGCGTTTTTCTCAGTCCACAGATGTCAGAATCTACTCAACTGAAAGCACAGGTAATTGCTTAAATAATTCGTAAACAGGTAATAATTTGACAAACTCTACTGAAGGTTTTATATATTTTGTTTCATTTACTGCCTGTTTAAAACAAAGAAGTAATATGTTATTTTATGTGTTAAAGCTAGATATTATTAGTGGGTATCTGCTGGAATCTTTTACCAACATCCATTTAGTATATTGTACTGTTACCAAGTTCTAATTTTTGGGTTTATAACCACAATTATAATTTGGCATATAGTTTAGTGTTTATTTATAACAATATTACACTGTAATAAAGCGATCTTAAATAAACAAATAAATAAAAGTAGTAATACAGAGACGCAATGTCTATGTGTCAGCGCTGGGCAGTCGATACAAAGATAAGTAGCGCTCTTGTCCAGTGTAAACACCGGAAGCGTTCTCGTAAGGTAAGCGAAATCTTCGGGAAGTTTCCATTCTCTTTAGCTCTAGAACGTTCTGCGACTCTAGCTAGTGAGGACCCTCGTAGATAACTTAGATAATCAGTGACTGAGTTAGGGAGTGTGTTTTGGTGCGAGAAAAAGTGCTCTTCTCCGAGTGAGGTTGTAAAACTTACTTTGAGTGCTGCTTCTGCAGGAGAGATAGAAAAGTCTGGTGTTTGACTCCTTAGCAGGCGAACCGTTCATAAGAAGAGGCTGCGTCGTGTGTATTCCTTTACGCACTAAGTAATCGTCTAAAGTTGAACTATTAACGAAGTGACAGTGAGAACTAAGTGAATCAATATTTAAAAACTGGATAAAGCCACAATATCCAATACCTTAAACAAGGTTTTGGTGTCCATATTGCTTTTAATTAACAAAAGAAAGACTGTAGATCCAATACAATGATTCGATCTCTGCGCATCCTCACACATGCAGTGTGTGTTAACTCGTCTTAAGAGACTTGATAGTCGCCGCCTTCTATACAGAAACGTTATGACTTTGACTACGAAATTACAGTTGACATAATGATGGCCTCCAAATTATACGTTGTGCCTGTCAGCTCGACCTTAGGTTCAACAAAGTTAGGAGGCGATGCCAGAACAAAGAAGCCTGCTTTTACGTTAATACTTGCTATATTACTTGGAATTTATTGGGACAATGTGAAACTTTGTTTTTCCTGCGAAATTTCTTAGAATTATGAGCTTGGCGGGAGCAGCTGGCCCTTAGAGAGAGAGTGAGGGAGGGGAAGGGAGAGCATGTGTGGCAAATATAGAGATATCATATCCTCACTGATCCAGTGCTCAGCAGAAATACAATTTAACACAAGCAAATGCTGGCATTACAAGGAAATGCACCACTGAGAGTCTAAAATTGTTTCTGTCTCAGCCATAGTTGCTTATAACTTTGTTGAACATTGAATTATTGTTAACATCATTTGGAAATCGTGTTAGTTATCCAATTCCAAAACAAATCTAATGGTCGTATGTAAAATAATCCATAACATAAAATTTTAAAATGATTAATTTATTAAGTATATATGTGCTTAGGGCCAATTGAGGAGTTGCTTGAATAAAGAAGTAACGACTCCAGGTCGCAAAGACCACGCAACTGGCCAGGAGGGCTCGGGGCGCTGACAACGTCCCAACTTCCAGTACTGCACTGCTCATGACGCCTGTCAGAGGTGGGGGACGCAGCGGCCGGGCGGTAAGCCTTGTTTCGCTTAGGGCTGTTGCGCAGATGTGTTTATGAATGAACTTATATACTATTATGAATATAAAAAGATTTATTTCACCCAAAAATTCGATAGCGAATTTTCACCGAAATATGATTTGAAACGACCTAATCCTCTCGAGGGATTTTTTAGAAGTTATGTGAAAAGTTCTAAGAATTTTTATTAAAACACCTTATGTTTAAGATATTTTCATCTGAAATGAAATAAGTATCTTCAATTTTCTGAGAATGGCCTTCAAAGTCGTCTTAAATCTCAACTTTTGCATACCTGGTAAATCGTAAGAGATAGTCTGCACAAATAGTCGTATACTTCGTTAATCCACAAATTTATGTGAAATGGATCTTTTGTGGCGTTAAGCATTTCCGAGATATTCTTGCTATTGTTTAAATTTTTCGTAACCTTTTCACCCTCCTGGCTCTACAACGATAACGAAATTTTAAAGCAATCATATTGACCTCCTCTTAAAAGTAAGTAATGAAAGTAAGCCACTCAAAGAACGTTCCAAATGGTCCTCAAGTTCTAGGAAATTAACCTTGGATACCAAATTCAAATGTCGGTTTTGAGTGTATGAATGTTTGTCTTTAGCTTCTACATTGAAAGAAACAGCTGCACAAAAAATAATTTAATTTAACATAATAAGAAGCAGTATTTCGAGAATAGAAGAGTAGTACCAATATATTTACTCTTATTTTAATTCACTGAATGTGAACAAAATGAATGTCGTAGAAGTTACATCTACTAAAACTAACGGTAAGGAGGTTTAATCTTCCTGCGACACGATTAATTTGCCAAGTCTTTAAAACTTCTTCTTCTATATCGAGTTCTGCCTTAAGGAAATCTTCAAACTGGTCTCTCTCATATGCTGTTCTAGTATAGGTGCATACTGTACGATTTGCGTGCAGCATGCAATACAGCTCGTCACTGGGGCAGGCTGTCATACACGGCTGAATAAGGTGTTTTATAATAACGCTGTTTATTTAATTTCCTCAAACTCAGCAACTTTTGACATAGTAGACACTGCGGAGCCCTCCTCTTCGGTAAACAGAAGCTGTTCTACCCACGAAAAGTCAACGGACCTTCCTGGCTTGACTTAGAATGACATATATTACGAGAAACGACAAAATCTCAAGACTGGCAGGAAGTGCAAGGACTTGTGCTATGACCTTCACCCGGTGACCTATTGACTGTCACACGCCCCCTACAGCGGGTTCGGAGCACTGTCGCACCGAGTACTCAAACCCATCCGAGTAGACGTCTTTTTCTTAGTATTTTGTTCGATAACTTAATACAGGCGTCTTATTTATTTCTATTCTTTTTACGTACTCGTGTCATTTTGATTGATATTCGTCAATTTTGTTTAGGTATCCCGCAATTTTTCGTAAAACTCACATTTCCATTACTTTTATTCGTTGTCGGTGTCTCTTTGTCAGGGTCCAGCATTCAGATTCATAAAGCAGTGTGGGAATAGTCATTTTAACAAAATTTTAAAATTAGTTCAGCTCTTATTTGCGTATATAATGTACTTTGTACTGTCTCACACATCAAGAACATTAGAGTTATCAAGATTTATATCTTAAATATTGTAACAAATGACAAAAATCAGTCCGGTTACTTTTCTATCACTTGTGTTCTAAAATGTTACCACAAATGCAGTTCTCTTCTCGTGGTTAACACAGTCTGCAGTCTTTCGGGTTATCACAACTCACAGCTGTTCTTCCCATAACCTTGCTCAGTCCTTTCGGTGTATTTCTCCGCTTCCTCTGTCTCTCATACCCTAAATTACGACACACACACACCACAGCTGTGTCACACACACTGACACACTGACCGACTCATGTCCGTAACTCAAATCTAAAACTCAGTCACTTCTCTGGTGCCTTATATACTAGGGGTGACGTCACACAAACCTTTCTTGAATTACACACACCCATCGGAAATGGCGCAGCTATAACGTTCTCGAAACCCCTTTTGTTTCTGCTGCTTCGATTGCTGATAGTCACGTACACACAGCAGTCGCGCGAGGCAGCCCGACCTTGAACGTCTTTGATCGTTCACCAGTCGGTTATGTAGTGTGAAGTAGCTTAGCCACGTCTGTCCTTTGTTATGCGCCGAGCCCGACGTCACAATATTTAAGAGCTGACCTGGGGAGTAGAGTAGTTTAAAACAATCTTGCATAGTATAAGCTCTTTCTCTTGTCTTTCAGTTTGATATTGCCTGGTTATGTTTTCTCCACTGTAACATTAAACATAATTCATGTATTTTCTGAATTTCTGTTGAAACTTTATCAGAGAAAATAACATCATAAGATAACTTAGACCCACAAATGTCACAAAGAATCTTGCTGCCATTACTTGCTCTTTAATAATCGGCTATTTCCGCTTTAGAAAACCTTCCTAATTTCGCTCAGCAAATTCTCGGCCTATCCACAGTTAAATTGCTATTTTCTAACACACGCATGCCCTTTACAGTCCGGTCATTTAGCAGCAAGCAATGACCTCGTTAACCACAACTTTTCTCCCTCTTGCCGTTCTTTCGGTGGATACTTATCACATGTTTTCCCAGCTCCCACACGCAGTTTCGGTGGAAATGTGCCACCACATGAAACAGTACTCCACATTAAGTGGTACTCTCACTCCAGCCAGCCACACAGGAATTCAGTCTCTCGATTACACTTCTGCAAGAAACCGCCTTGCGTTTCACCCTCTTAACACCAATGCACTAGTGATATGCTTTAAGCAAAAATCTGACGTATGACTAGCGAGATTCACAATTTTATAAACCGACAGATATATTGCAATAAATAATGTCCACATGTTAAAATCAATGCATAATGTGAGAGACACGAGCTGCAATAGTTATGAAATAATGAATGTAGGGCAATTAGGCACTCCGATGAATGCTGCCAACAAAAATACATTAGCTCAAGGCTCGTGTAATTAGAGCAGTACATTCAGAAATCACAGTGTTGCATGCAAATATGCACGAGTGCCAATTCTGAAAATTGGCAAGGGAAAGTAATTCTTAGCTAGAGCCTGAGAGACCCCTAGGTTTGTTTAAACGTTATACTCGTAATTTGCGAGCGAATGCATCTACGTAATTGCCTGATTAGAACGTGTAACATTACACTTTACTCCATTGTTTGCTGCAGCAACAACCTTATCTGTTTATTTTTTTACCTAAAAGAATTACTAATTTTATTATTATTGTTATTATTATTATTGTTATCATTATTATTATCATAATTACTATTACTATTATTATCATTATTATTATCATTATTATTACTATTATTATTACTATTATTACTATTATTACTATTATGACTATTATTACTATTATTATTATTATTATTATTATTATTATTATTATTATTATTATTATTATTATTATTATTATTATTATTATTATTATTATTATTATTATTATTATTATTATTATTATTATTATTATTATTATTATTATTATTATTACCTATTATCATTGCTGATACTATTATTATTACTATTATTGACAGCACATTTCAAATTACAAGTGAGCCTGAACAAGCATGTAAAGTGGTACAAGTTACAATTAATATCAGCTTGATCATTAAAAAATTTTCTCATTCATACCTACAAGAAATAGAAACAAATGCCAAAGATAAAAAATGGATTACACTACTTTCCAACCCAGATATAATCCCCCAGAGACCAAGGAAAACAGAGCGGTTGCAGCCTTCCGACTACTGACAAATCACGACTGCTTAGCAAGTCATCTCTACAGAATAGGTATCTCAGCTTCACCAATATGTGTCTTGTGTAACGATCCAGCAGAAATGAACGAAGACCACTTGAAGACCTGTGAAGCATTAAGATCAGAAGAAACTACAGTTCAAAAGTATTGGAAAGCACGAATGCTAATGGCTTCATTGCCAGATGCAAGGCACTAGAAAACAACAACAACAACAATTTATATCATATTCAAATTACATTTAAATATCTTTGATCTATCTAGTAAGATAATACTAATATAAACTTTGTATATATAAGCTAGATGAAGCTAAAATAGGGATGAAATTTTAAACAAAATAGACACAAGCACATAAGCACAAAAATATAGCGCGGGCCTGCTAAGCTCCGCGCGACCAGATGCGCTAACGGAGGGTTAATATTTAGTATGTCACAGTGTTTAAAATGCAAACAGAAGCTCAAGATTTGGTGGGTTAGTAATGAAATTAAGGACTACTGTTCAGAAAAGAACTTCTAAAATTCGTGTCTTTCTTGCCTTACAACCTTTATTTACGAAGTGTTTTATTGTGATCAATTATCAGCAGTCTCTAGCGTCTAAAGAGCGCGCTCAGGTTAGCACTTACTTGGCGGTAGCCTCAAGAGGATTTTCCGTTTAGTATTTTAGCGACTCACGGCAACTTACGCCTATTGTTATTACAGTAACAGTTATTTTAAACCGTGAATTTATTGATAGATACTTCAGAAGTTAACAGATTTTAATAGTTGCAGTTTCTACTACCTATTAAAATTCAGAAAGTTTAATTTCTCAACCTCAGTCACAAGTAGTTAATTTATTAGCCACCATTTTACCTGTTAACTGTCCATCCTCACCCACCTGAGTGAAATATCGCATAGCTCACCACTGTAGCAGCTGGCAGAATATTTATCGAGGACGCAGATAATGGAGACGGTGTTCAAAATGTTGCACCCGGGAAAGACTATCACGTGTTACCTTCATATGACTTTCTTTACCTACTATCGTTTATTTTTACACAGCTGCTACGAAATATTCTTCACAAAGACTATATTTTCATCTATTTTAAGTTAATTGAGACCAAAATTTTCTTTGTATAATGAAACATACATTGGTTGCTTCGCTCCGGATCAGTTCTTTATTTCCATAACTAGTTTTAAAATATAGTAAGCCGTTAGCATGTTTACAAACAAGAGAGGTGATAAATTACTTATCAAATTACATTTAACTGATCGGCTGATAAATAACGCAGTACAGGACAAACTATTCCCTTTTTGGAAACTTGCAAGTGAATGGTGGAACTGGTTTAAATATAAAGTATGTACATTGGCACTCACATATCACTAGGCGACATGTAACTTCAGAAATTAATAGTGGAATAACAGTGTTAGGAGAAACCGGATTTGCAGGGAAAAAATATTGCAATATTTATATGGATAACGTAGATGAAAGATCTGTTAAAAATCTATGCACTCTTCGAAATCTATTTTGAAGTGGTATGGGATCAGGTATTAAATCTATGAATTTTTAACTGCTGGGCCATGTGTCTGTAACAGAGGATATTCAATATATAATCCGCACTAGAAGTATGCGTTTTGAGGTCCCTTTAATCAAAATATATTTAAAAAATGGTCAATGTGTTACTCTCGTGCAAACTATTCTTACAAATGTTTCCACTGCATTTAATCAAGACAAACGTTTGTAGAGATGGAATTATTACATAGTTTCTTGTAAGTACAATGGTAATACAACAGGTTCAAGCGAGTCAAATCTTTAAGACTTGGTCACTACGTGAGGCTTTCTACAGCTAGGTCATAAAAGAAACGAATAACTACTTATTTGAGAGAAGTATTTGAAAATTTTAAGAAATTACAAAGAACATCTCAAAAAATGGTTATTTCTACAAAGACATTATTTGGCATAAATTGTGTTTTTTAACCAGTACTAAATTTTTGTGCAGGAAGATTCTGTCCATCTATTACGTTTGCCAGTTATACCTCCAAGGGTCTTCCAGAATGAAGAGGTCTTCAAAGGCTATTCCAGAGTGCATTTAATTTTCCATAAAATATTTTAAAATATGCTGTTTTAATCAAAATCATTTGACCATTTCTGAGAAAATAAAAATGTGAAATTTTGCCATGTAAAAGCTAGTTCTTGGTGTCACAATTTTCTTGTAAATACTTTTATTACCTATATCCTTGGGAGATTCTGAACTTTCATACCAAATTTAGTATAAAACAATTTTGGTTTTTGATTAATGCTTTTCAAAGGCACACAAAAAGACTTTTTTCTAAGAATGCTTTTTTTTTTAATTGACTTGAAAGCTTTGTTATTCATCGACGGCGTTTATTAGAGTTTGTTACTTTCTCCATTAAACATTACATAATTTACACAGCCACATTCACCCTTCCAGACTTTACAGAGAATATGTAATAATTCCTGATAAAGTAAAATTTCTGGGCTCCAGCCGGAAATTTATCCCGGGACCTCTGGATTGGCATGCTAACCAGCAAACCTCGGAGTTTTACGATTGTTTCTCTCTTTACGCAGATGAAACACAAACCTTATTATAGTCTTCCATATGAGAACCCTGAAGAATCTATTTGAGGGTTTACTGTTCACGATAAGGAAAGAACTTTGTGCTATGATGTAAGCTGGCGATGCATCAACAACAAATGACTAGAAAGGACGCAGACAGAGATGGAGTGAGAAATATAAAAATGTCCCAAATTCCTGAGACGCCATGTCGATGCTATCCAGACAAATCGTCTGCAACTTTTGAGTTGGAAATTCCCCCGTTATGCAGACAATGTAGCAAAGCTTGTAGGACACGAGATGTATGGATCAATACCCTGGCCTGCAGACGAAAATGTCATTTCTTCTGTGCTGTTTCTGTAATGGACGGAGCGGTGATGGCCTGGAAAGAAAAACAAACCACACCACCACCCCCAATGTAACAATTTTTATCTTTCCGTTCCAGTTCTTTTGTACACTCGGGTGAAGGCGTAACGATCGGCAACAAATGTATCCGATGCGTTGATACAAACCAGAAATCACTTTGTGACCTCAGCTGGCTGGTCAGGAAAGCATTTTCTTTCAATAGAGAACCTACGTGACTTCGGGTTTTCACAACACTAAGCAAATGTCTCTGCTAACACGTTTACTAGGTGCGGAACTGACTATAAAGATCCGTAGCTTTATTCCAGAATAATCTGCGTCGTTTAGTCGTAGGATCCTCGGTTCAAAACTCTTGTGCCAGACATAAAATTTCTCCTCCTCCCACCCCCTAGATATTCCTCCTCACCACACACAGCCCCATTCCGTGGCTACTACTGCGACAGAATAGTGCCACGTTGAGTTGCAGTGCGGTTTGCACAAGTCGATATTTCCAACATGCAGCCTGAGTTCACTGATAGTCTGTTTCACATGTAACAGGCTGTGACTTGAATCACCACTCGCACGTTTAGTTTTTAAGCATGAGATTTTAAAGTGTATTTAGCGATTTCACGTTTTCCATATGTATTACATTTCTTCATTGTATGACTAAAAATATTATTTTAACTTTTTCTGCAAGCCAGCTTTAGCAGGAAGAGGAAGCAGTACTTAATTCGTCTTAAACATCGACATAGTTCAACATAAATACACGATTGATATCTTTTGAGCTAAAATATAGTTCGTATATGTGAACGTGAATAGCCTAAAAATATGCATCATAGTAAAGATATGCAACACGTAGATGTTTAAGAAAATGAAAAAAAAAAAAAAAAAAATCTGAAAAATAGTTCTAAGCTTCTGAATAAAATACCATAGATTTCAGATAGTAATATGACAAAGGAATATACCAATTTTGCCTCCGAAATTCTTCATTCGGAAGGAATTTTATATAAATTCTTCGTAAATTTATAATTACTTGTAGTTCTGTAATATCTTCTGGGGTATAAAACACGTACTACAAACTTGTTAGTGGCATCAGCCATTTTAGAAATATTCATAATTATTGGCTTCAAAATTGTAACATCTCTTCAGTTTTGAAGTGATGTGCTATTCGCTTGTATCTCGCGATTTGAATTAGAAATTTTCAACACTAGTATATAGCGACCAGAACTTAAATATTTTGACTATCGCTAATGTGTAAGGATACTATTTTAAAAAAAAAATTACCTTTAAGTGGGTGAAAGATTTAGATATTGCAAAAACAATGGTACCGAAATTATACATACCTATATTCAGAAAATAAAATATCTAAAAGGAATTTAAAAAATAATTAGAGTAACAATTCTCAGTAAAAAAAATGCGCACATGAACGAACCTAAAAAAGGGGTAGCTTGCTAATTTAAAAAGCTCAAAAGGAAAAGTTAAGTTTCATAACGAACTTTTGGCTGGTCAATTGAAGTGAATACATTGTGATTCTTTTGATGGAATACATTCAAAACCAAAGGACGCAGTTTTATGATACAGATAAGCATATTTTTAGGTTGTTATATTGGCACATATTTATTTGATTGGTGAATTCTTGCAGTCTATATTGATCGACGTCTCAGTGTAAATGGTGGAAAGATTGTAAACATTTATTAAAATACGTTATCATAATTAACGTCACCTACACAAAACCTACGCATACCCAGGGAGAGAAATCTCAGTGCTCTAACAGCGGTAATGGACTCAATCAAACGACCCTGAGGCATTATTGGTGCTTCAAACTGTCTTATCAACGTGTGACCTTCAAAATTGTTGCATCGACGACCGGCTAAATGTTGCTTCAAATAGTCTTTCCAACGTGTGCCTGAATATTGCTTCAAGAGTTTGCTGTAGGGATAAAAGTTAACGCTAGTATAGAAATTTACAGGTAATTTTACAGGTAATATATTGTAATATATTGTAAATGTGCTAAATATTTTAACCATATATTCCACCCAATTGTACTGCGTTTGCGTAATTGTATTAAACATCTCTTTAACAATAATCTACTCCTTTCCTGTGCACCGTGTACATCTATTTAATATGCGGAATTTGTTTACCACGAAAATCGTAAACTCTTTGCTTTTAAGGTTACGTCTTTGCTTTTATGACAAAGCATTGTAGTCTTCTAAAGTGTGCAGGTTTAGCATGACTGAACACATACATTTTATTGAAGTTATTCGGATAGTAGGAGGAATTTCTGGAAGATATTTTGTAACACTCATAGATATTGAAAAGTCCTAATAAAAGTTGTTACTCAAAGAAGTGCAGTAAAGTTGAATATATAATGTCTAACGTACGTCCAGGGTACGCAGTTCAACAGTATTTACTTTTGTGCATCAAAGCTAAAAATTAAAAAAATAACGAGACGAAGTAGGGTTAAGTTTACATGATCCTCGCACACTGCAATCTACATTGATCTATTGTGGCTGCTTTCTCCAGGAGGAAAGGATGAAGTGAAGAAAGCACAGGTGGCTACACGGCACCAACAGAGAGGACACAAAGACGCGCGGAGGCCCCTAACCATTCCTTCTTACTACCGTAGCCCCCTAGAGAGGGCGGCGATAAAAAACCCATCAACCAAGCAGCCCTCAAGTTCCTCGGAAGTACTCTTAGTGAATGAATTTAATTGCGTAAGCGGTTATTTCCTAAGGTTGAAATAATGAACTATGAACACCATTATATACAGTCGACATAAATTAAATTCCTTATGATATACACAAAGAGACAAAACGCAAAATAATGAAGGCAATAATCTCAATAGCAAAAATACAGAGGAAGCTAAAACAAGAGAAAGAATACTAACGAACAGAATACCTAAAACTACCTGAAAATATCGATCCTAAGGAACAACAAAACTCTAGAAGAGAAGTTTAGAGCAGGAACAGGTTGAGATAATTTTATCACGCAGTGGAAGATGAATAATGGAAAGGGAATCATGATTAATGAGAAACAACCCCAACCAGGGCAAACCACGAAAAACCCAAGGATAGAGTAAGCGGTCGTCGAAATAGAATGCATCTTGCTCGTTAACATAAGAATTGCTACAAGATGCAGAGTTTTGCATCTAAAATGCGGCTTGACTGTGCATTGTGTTAATCATGAGATATGTTTACGGAGAAATTGCTTCAAATTAGTTTGTGACCACACGATGGGGAAATAGCGTTCAATTATCTCACAAGCTTGGGATGCCAGGGTGCAAACTTGAAACTGTTTTCCTTCTCTCCACTATCTATGAATAGAAGTAGAGGAAGCATTGTATTCTACTCAAAAACCATACCGAGATTTAAAAAATAAACTATTTTGATTAAAATACCATATGTTTAAGCTTTTTTCTTGACAAATGAAATGTAGATCTTGATTTTTTTGGCAATATTTATAGCACTTTTCTCTTTACTACCTTTTTAAGGTAGTAAATAATATTCTAGTCAAAAATTCGATACCAAGATTGCATCGGAAATACATGTTTTGAGGCTACCTGAGTGTGTGTGTGTGTATGTGTGTTTGGTGTATGCGTGTGTGTGTTTCTGCCTATGTGATGTATTAATGTTAAATTCTAATCTGAGTATATTCTTTAGTATTTAGTTTTTGTTTGGCTGTAAATTATAACTCTAGTAAACAAATATTTCTAAAATGAGGTTCGACATTATGAACATAGTTCGAATCGTTTACATGCATATAAGACATAGAAATCCATTTTACAATGTACATAACTGAAGTACCTATACCAAAATTTAATTAACTTATAGCAGATTTCATTAAAATAAAATAATAAAAATTCCCTTTTATAATGGTGCGAATTCCATAAAAAGTCTTGTATCCTCAGTGATCACATTCCATACAGATTACTCTTTCAAAAAACGTGACCTCTCTTACATAACCATGTTGACTGAATTTTAATTGCGCAGTTATTATCCAGCCGAAAAAAATATTTGAGTTTATGGTCTTTTATGACAGACAGCTGTGATTAAATATAATTTTTTGGGTGCAAGGTTCGTGGCCTTGGTAAACAATAAGGGATTTTTGTGGACCTCAATCATTTTTCAATTGAGAAACTTTTATTTCCTTCAGTCCGATAATTATATTTATCTCAAGCTCCTGAAAGCAGGAATAGCGTAAGCTATAGGGCATAGGCCATCATAAAAATGAATTTAAATCATTATTTTAAGTAAGTATTTGCAAAAGTTCTGTTAAATTAATTTGAAAATCTTTGGCAATTTTAGATGAAATTTCGTTTCTCTTTCGGATAAGTGTTTATTGGCTTTTATACTAGTCGTTTAAAATTCTTTCTTTTCTTACTTTTGTATCTTATGCATTAAGAACCTCCATTATACGCTATTACATGTGGAAATGTACTTAAAATACTATACTGATACTTTTGTGTTGAAAAATTTTCATTAACTTCTAGTAACTGTGTAGGATCTATGGTTACCAAAAACAGAAGGACTGGAACAAATGAACTTGGGCAAATACAGATAGCTGTTACAAACTTGACATGACTGCAGAGTATTCCATCGAAAGGAATTAAACACATGAAAATATGCTTTTAATAGTCATAATATAGACATAACAGCGAGAAATAACAGAAATAACCTTATTAGATGATAAAAAAATACATATTTGATTAAAATAGCTCTTTGAGATATTATAAGACGAGCTTCACAATGGAATTCAGAGTATGAATGAAACTAAACATGTTTATGCATTTCTGTCAAGAATGCAAAAATGAGGTACGAAAAGTATATGTTTATGGACCTATCTACTACGGAAAGTAAGACATCTTAAAATCTATGGATTCTATTTCGTTCATCTTTAACTCGTATATTTATATTGAAGGCTATACATTTTGCACGTTAGCATCTATTTTAATATAATTATACTGAAATGTTATAATATCCAAAATAAAATATATAACCACATGTAAAGCAAATACAACTCCGGAAACTGTATTATGGAACCATCAGACACAACTGTGTTGAAGTTTACATCGGTCCAAAAATTACTAGATACCTAACATTTATGATGAAAGTATTCTTTGAAATAATTTTAGTTCAGTTGATTCAGAAAACCATCAAACATTTTTAATACCAGACTTCCTCCATCTTAAGTAAGTAGAGAGAGAGAGAAAGTAATGTCTCTTTCGTCTTAAAGCCTTAGCATTAAAGAAGTAATCCCTCATTTAAGTTTCGCCCTAAAAAGTTTTTTGTTTGAGATATCCTTGTGCACATATAAACATCTGTACCATTTATTTTCATTAATCCTACGCATCATTTTAAAGCAAGTAAGAAGGAATCCTTCTCTTTATTCAGAAACTTGAAAACTTTTAATATAGTATGCTGCCTGTTTGGATTTAAAGGCATTTTCTTACACCAGAGTAACTTCATCAGCCTCCCAAACTTAGATGAAAGTTTTCAGAAGTTGTTCCAAGTACTCCATACAAAAACTCGTGAAACGCAAACTTCTCAGTCTGGAACTACCTACTTTTAAAATGTAACGACATATGCTAAAATGAAGACAGAGATTGCAAGGGATGAGCGAAGGGCTGGGGGGAGGAAAAGGAAGGGAAGCTTCAGGGATGGTTATTGTGCAAGGGGACTGCACGACATTTTGTATCTAGAGCTCAGAAGTCGTCCTCATTGGATAGTTTCAATGACGGCTTCTTTGTGGAAACTGCTCAACAAAGGAAAATGCGAGCTGAAAAAAGTAAGTAAACATAGCCTTTTTGGGAAACTAAGAGAAATTTGTAGATTAGGTTTTACGGCAAATAAATATAAACTTTCTTTCCAAAGAACAGATTAATATAAAATCAATGGCTGAAATGTAGCAGCAACACGAATAAAAAGGCATGTATGAGAATTTACTTATATAAACTCTTGTGTATTAATTTCGCATTTATCTGTAATATAAGTGGGCAGGGAAGTTTTTTCAATCAAAGATACATTTTGTTATTAATTATACATTACAAAGTGCATAGCGGTCTTAAAATGCACAGTTATAATAGTTATTTAAGAACGTTCTTATAATCCCACCTATTACGTTTATTGCATCTCTTATCTTAATGTATGGATTAATATAATTTATCACGATGAGATTTCTATATTTCTCTACAGAATGTACTAAACGTTCTAAAATGACGTTGAAATTAAGTTAGTGTGGATGAATTTTCTTTCAGGACACTTCTAAGTCACGAAACAAGAAATTAATTACGTCAACATGTCCCTAGCCTCAATTATTATTATTATTGGTTATAAGTTTATTGTAAAGAAAGGCAGAAACGATCTCATGTGCTCTATATGGAAACTTTAAGAGCTTTTGCTCAATATTTTATAGGTGGGTATTTGTGGTATTACGATAATTATTAGGTATACTCAGAAAGCAGATTGTTAAATTTAAATTTAATTAAGATAATCTACTCCTTATACGATTACCATTTGATACAATACATAACATTGCCTATAATGTGGAACAAAGTCAGCGCGTTCGTTTTAATTCTTCTTGTAAAACTACTAACGTATTTACTGAAGTCAAGTTTTGAAAAATGCACTTAAATGATTATTTCTCTTTTGCTGCGTCTCATTACTTTCAACCAATAACGCTGAAGGTAACGTTAAATTTCAATTAAATAACCTTTATGGTTATCACTTTTTGGGCTTTTGTTTCTGCGTATTTTCAGAAGACGATATCATTGTAGGTAGTGCCAGATTCTAAGTCTACTGTGTGTTACACAAAATATGATTCAAGTTTTATTTGTCTAATTATCTAAACAAATCCTATAACAACCGTGAGTTTCTTTGGTTACTTCATTGCTTGTGTGTCTATCGATGAAATGATAACCTATAATCAGAGTAATACATAAAATAAAGTACTTAACTGTAACTCTTTGAAAGAGGTTAGTTCTCTTTAAACAATACTTCAAAGAAGTGAAACCAAAGGAGCAAAATTTATCTAAGTGTATTTTAAACATTCTTAGGACTAGGAGAAATAATTTTGGAATACTCTATGGGATTAAACGCTAACTTAGTAAACAAACATTTCTAACTGGAGATCTTTTTAACCGTATAATAATACATAGATGCATACACTTTTAAACTATATGTATCTACTGACCTTAAGGCAGGTATAAGCCGTCAGAAATAACGTCTAAACCGTAAGCAAAAGGAATAAGTGGGACATATGCATAGGTATCTTGCGAATCTATGATGAAGGTAAATTAAAAACGAGTTTTAAAAATAGAGTTAATTCAACCGGAAAATACAAACACAAAGGTAGGAAAATATTTATGAAAACAATCAGAGTAACCAATATTTTAATTGTGATTTTCGTAATTCAGGAACGAGAAGCCCCAGTAGGAATATTTGGCTGATTTAGACCTTAAGAAGAAAAAATGACTTTAAAAAGTTGTGTACTTATGTTTTAAACTAGAAAAAAGATCTTCCGCGTAATTTGCAGTTCTAAATACTCATAAAATCGGTTTTCAAAGATATACAATTTCTGTCCTATTGTTTCCTTTAAAATTCAGAGGGATTTTTTATTTGTTTCCTCTCTTTTTGCAATTTAGTCGGCGTTCTAGTTCAAATGCAAATGTAAAATTTTTGACTAGGGACTTGCTTCATACTCTGGCAATTTTAACTTTCTAAATATCTTCTCATAATAACTAAACGTAATTTTCTGTGGCTTTTCTTCAGTTTTGAGTTTGTTTTTTCAAAAATATGTTTTGAAGTAAAACTTAAGCTATGAAGTGCTTCTGATTTTAAAGTTAATTTATATTACCTTTTACAAACAATTTTGTTTTTTTTAAAATATATTTTTATTTGTTTATTTAAATAGGAAAAAATTCCAAATGTACCGAAATGACATTCTGATAGCAAGCATAACTCAAAATGTTACATTTTGGAGACTACAAATAATGACATTTTAATTATGGATGTACTTATTTATGCAATATTCTTCCATTTGTGTTATGTTTACTAGCTAATTATTGTACACTAAAGCTATATTTGAATAGATCATCGGCTTTAAAATTTGTTTTTCACAACGTGGACTACTTCCAATCCTTCAAGTTTTTTGAACAGTAGCGCCAGACCGTTATATTCAAGAAACACCCAAAATGGCTTGTACTAAACGTACACAATTTTTTTGCAGTACCTACAGCTTCTAGGGCTGGTTGGTCACATGCATACAAAGAGGAGGAGTGAGTGCAGGTTAGAAAGAAAAAGCATTGTTAAACCTTACCGTTTTTGCTGATGCAGACACCCGCTGATCGGATGAGGACTCCATGCTGAAGAACGACCTACTTTCACACAGCCGGAACCGAATTGAGGGCAAGAAAACGCACGTTTTAGGGACACGAACAAATTCCGCGGCACTGCAAGCAGACGACAAGACGAGAAGATGGCCGACAGATGCAGCGGCGGAGGAACCCGATACGACCGGCGCGGCAGAACACCTCGCTGGGCATCAAAACCTGCAAATATAAAATCATGTTGGTGAATGTATACACACAACACGACACTGTAACGGATTAATAAATAAAAGTAAGTTAATTATTGTACAATAACATATCACATATTTGTAAATAATGCATACCATAGCATTAAGTAGTATCCATAAAAGCTATTTATCTTAAAATTATCCCATATTACCCATTTTGTTTAATGTATCACTCAATTTCAATCCATTGCTTTTAAAGATGCATCGATTTCTTCAATTTTAGTAATATTATATGTTATTCAAGGTGTATTTTGCTTTAAGATTATTTTTAAAGTGAGAATATCGCTAGGTATTATCCATTAGGTAGTTTAATCCAAATAAATAATTATAAACTTAATGAATAAACTTCAGCAATTCTTATATTTGAAAAAAGGAAATGTTTACGCTGTTTTTCAAAGGACCTCATTTTCTTAAAGTTTAACTTGTAATTTATCACATTATTAGATATTATTTTTTATTATTATTTTTTATTATTATTATTATTATTTTTTATTATTATTATTATTATTATTATTATTTTTTATTATTATTATTATTATTATTATTATTATTATTTTTTATTATTATTATTATTATTATTATTTATTATTATTATTATTTTTTATTATTATTATTATTATTATTATTATTATTATTATTATTATTATTATTATTATTATTATTATTATTATTATTATTATTATTATTATTTTTTATTATTATTATTATTATTATTTTTTATTATTATTATTATTATTATTTTTTATTATTATTATTATTATTATTATTTTTTATTATTATTATTATTATTATTATTATTATTTTTTATTATTATTATTATTATTATTATTATTTTTTATTATTATTATTATTATTATTATTTTTTATTATTATTATTATTATTATTATTATTATTTTTTATTATTATTATTATTATTATTATTATTATTTTTTATTATTATTATTATTATTATTATTATTATTTTTTATTATTATTATTATTATTATTTTTTATTATTATTATTATTATTATTATTATTATTATTATTATTATTATTATTATTATTATTATTATTATTATTATTATTATTATTATTATTATTATTATTATTATTATTATTATTATTATTATTATTATTATTATTATTATTATTATTATTATTATTATTATTATTATTATTATTATTATTATTATTATTATTATTATTATTATTATTATTATTATTATTATTATTATTATTATTATTATTATTATTATTATTATTATTATTATTATTATTATTATTATTATTATTATTATTATTATTATTATTATTATTATTATTATTATTATTATTATTATTATTATTATTATTATTATTATTATTATTATTATTATTATTATTATTATTATTATTATTATTATTATTATTATTATTATTATTATTATTATTATTATTATTATTATTATTATTATTATTATTATTATTATTATTATTATTATTATTATTATTATTATTATTATTATTATTATTATTATTTTCTTTTTTGTTTCTTTTTTCTTAAGTTCAACGTCCATTAACCGCAAATATCGGAATGGCTGAAATGGTGCTTAAATGAATCTGGAATCTTGAATTGATATTTCTCTGAGAAAAATCCAGGAAAAACCTTATCCAAGAGATTGAAATTCTGGATCTCTTGAATTTTAGATACCTATACCAACAGCTCTCCCATAGAGACGGGCTCAAGAAGCGTTATTTATGCCTAAAATGCATTGCATCAGAAATAAAATAAAACAAACGCTTGATTATAATGCAAGTATTAAAACTAAGAGAAATCAATAAATATGGAGGAATAAGAATGAGTACCTATTACGTTTTATCTGAAAGAACTGAACATTAACATCACAGGAAACACAGGCCTGCATATGTGATCAAATTAAAAGAATAGGCTTTGAAAATATTCTTAATGCTATGTGCCTAAACCAGGTAACTTTAACCAAAACACTGGTATTTTAAGCTTGTAAGCGAATATAAACAACTGTGTTATACGGCGGCTGAATAGTGCAAACACCTATAGTTTTACTAAAATACTTCATTTATATAGATTTGTGAATGCGTAACCAGGTTATATCCAATTTTGGAATTACTTACTAATATCCAAGCTATTGTTTTTGAAAGCATTTTACAATAAACATTTTGGAAGAAGGGAAATTCAGAAGAATAAAATTTCAACATTGAGAGATATTACTACATACTTCAATATTATCCATCTACATTTTAAAAGTGTTACAAACATAAACTCTATTATTTTATGTGCTTTAGTAATAATTAGTGGCAAAGTTCCAAATATTCGGTGCAAGAAATATCCACAAAAATCCGCCTAAACATTATTTTTCAGTAGCTTATAGGTATAACAAGTTTATACCGATTATTCTGGGCGTCACGTGAAATTTAGCTTAACAATATTTCTCTGAGGACTAATAGGCTTTCATCAAGTATTTATTTTTGAATGAATTTTGGAGAAAATCAATATAAGTATTAGGTACTAACAAAATCATAACTGGATGGTATTTTTACAAAACCTAGATCTAACTTAACTTAGAATTGAACGTGGATTGACTTTTGTAACACACAAGTAGAAATTATTTGAATCCCAATATGGCTTTCTCATGGAAAAAACATAGGAAAATGCCTCAACTCGAAAGCTAATCTCAAATTATTTGAAAAAGAAAGTTGTTCCTCAAATTACCTTGGGATCATATTCTGCAATGCATAAAGAAAAAGCAATTCTTAGTCGCTATTTACAGGTAAACAAAATATATCTAGTGTTAATGACATTTTACACGAAAGAAACAGTTTTATAAAAGAAAAAATGGAATTGTATAAATCTTTAGCAACTCCCCGAAATGTTTATAGTGCATTCCTCTTCAATATTTCCAGGACAAGGCTTTTTATTTATCACATATTAATCCAAAGCAAATGTGTACTCTTGTGTTTGTTTTGAAATCACATATGTATATGCAAATTTTACTGAGGCTTCGAAGTACCAAGTTTTGGGAAAATATGTCTCATTCCTCGTTCAGAATGAATTGACTCTTGAAAGAAAACACCTGTGCTTGGTATATTATTGTCGATTTAAGTTTCATTTGCCTAGCTTGTGTTTATTTTGCTAGATAAACTTTGGTGGTGTGATTTTACTATATGGTTAAGTTTGTGTACGGCAACACGAAGACATAATTTTGAAACATAGACACCTTGTCTATGACTCGGTTATATGAGGTACTAATGGCATCAATTATTGCTTTAAATCAGCTTCCGGTCAATTAGATAAAGGCGGAAGTCCCTTATGATTACTACCCTGAAAGGAGAACATATCTGTTCAACCAAGCTACACACGTCCTTCAGCAGCTAATGGCTTCCTCAACCAAATATTTGTTGAAGACCACACATTGTTAAAAACAGTTGAATGTTGGGTTCAAGGTGGTTTATGACATTTTTCTTTAACGCGCGTTTCCGAAACCCATGGACCTCACAGATGTGTGTGTGTGTGTGTGCGTGTGTGTGTGCGTGCGTGCGTGCGTGCGTGTGTGCGTATGTGTGTGAAAGAGAGAGAAGACGGGGTGCCAACATCCTTTCCCAGCAGTTTCCGGTATGTCTATCCATGCCTATGGTAAAGAATATGGAGTTTAGACTTATCATCAAAGTTTTGAACAAAATTCCTAGAGCCATTATAACAAGTCTATATCTGTTTATATATAGCAAGCAGAAGAAGTAGTGTATACATTTAAAAATCACGGATAAGATACAATTCATAGCAGCAATACTTTAATACATGGTAAATACATAGAATAATTACATTTTGGGGGTAATATTAATTAATTTGTTCTTTGTGGAAACTTAGAGATTAGAACTTGCAGATATTGTAAATAATTACTTTATATCTTTCTTTTATAATTATATAAACAGTAAACATTTTAATAATAGGAACACTATAGGTACTAATTCAGAAATGAAAACATAGCATGTAGTATTACAATATTGTAAGCAATGGGACAGCCGATTGAGACATTAAATAAACGCACAAAAAAGGATATGATACGAAAATTGTAACTTTACATGGAAAAACACCTTATTTTTATCTAAATTAAAATATCTAATACCTATATTTGCATGAAAAAATTTGTATCTCTTCCCATTCTTTATAATTGATTTGTATTTTCGAATATCTTGGGATTTTTTGAGCTACAAGTCACCTTTTAATATGTTAATATAACGCGAACAGAATTTCAAAGCTATCAAAATATTTACTATTGCTTAACCATATTCTTTTTATACCTTCAACGAAACATTTAAATATGTAGTGACTTTTGATCTGTAGATAGAAGTAGTTAGAAAAATAGGTTTCTGTAGGAACAGTTTGTGGAAGAATAAGTAGAGAAAATCATGTGAATGCAACTAAACAGACTATTCTTTATCTGCATGCCTGGAACTATAATTGTTTTCAGAAATACGAACCATCAAATTAAAAGAGCGGAACATTTCTCGGCGTTGATTGTTGATAATACTTTAACAGGCAATCAGTAGATTAGGCCATCAAGTTTTCAGCCATAATGATTTTTTGACTGTCTTCGAAGATATTACGCCCATAAAAGGACAGTTAAAACCATAAAAATTCTGAGGCATGGAACATCCCATTCTGATGTAAAGAGAAATACTAAATGTTCCATAGACTTCCTAAAAATGAATCTAATGGGCATGCGTTATTTATGAATTTATAATTAAAATTTTATCTTTAAGATCCACAGGTTTTATTCACACATTACAGTTATATAACGGTTCTACAAGAAATCATATTCAGTGTTATTTTCAGCATATTTCATACTGATCGATATAGATACATATGCATAGACAAATTCGATGACTAGTAATTCTGAGTGATCCAAATTTTGTAGGAGCAAAAGAACAGTTATAAAACAAGTAAGTTCATTGAAAGAATATTAGCTTAACTTTACCAAATTGACATTTAGTGCAGATGCAAACGTACGAATTATTACCTATCTTATATTATTAACGTATTACATATAAATATCTGAAAACATTCTATATTCTAATGGCACTTATATTGTCAGAGTACATTTTTGTATGTCTTATTTCTTTTTACCATCACAAAATAGGTAACAAGAACTGACAATTATTTAAATGTATTCTTATAGAACATTAAAGGTGAAAATGTATCACTACACATTAACATTAGCTTAAGCGAAAAACCAGCTGAGAAAATATTGGTTAAAAAGTACCTATGGTATTTCTTCTCTCTACCTCTCGCTGCCCCTCTCCTCCCCTCCTCTCTCTCTCTCTCTCTCTCTCTCTCTCTCTCTCTCTGTCTCAAAATACAAACAAGCAACTAAAAGGACACACATTTATTGATTTAGGTTGTTTCAAAGCATCTTATTTGTGGTGAAAACCGGATGCCGCATTTTTAAGTGTAACATTTCTTAAAAATCTGGCTGTCTCAGAGTTGTTCTAACTAGGTGCTAGGATTCTGTTTGAGCAAATGCCACTTAAAGACTATTGCCATTATTGTTATTATTGCTATATTATTATTATTATTATTATTATTATTATTATTATTATTATTATTATTATTATTGCTATATTATTATTATTATTATTATTATTATTATTATTATTATTATTATTATTATTATTATTATTATTATTATTATTATTATTATTATTATTATTATTATCATCATCATCATCATCATCATTAGTTTTAGGATTAATTATTAACATTATTTGTTGCTGTTATAAACTTATTTTTGTTGTACTTCTGTTTCTGTATTCTGGATCCATGTGGTCAACCTCACTGAAGACAAATGATTTTAATAAATATCTATATATTCTGCTCTAGATTTCTTTTGTAATTAGTTGTCTATTTCCACGGTCCGTGATTCCAACGAATTAAATAAAAATAAACAGGAAGACAGGAACTAACTTGAAATATTCAACACAATTTATTAGTTAATATCTTGAAATGACATGTTTTCAAACTAAATTGTTAAAGGAAGTTCCATGAAATGAAAAATGACCTAATTATTTTACACATAACCAGTTTTGGAGGTGAAAATTTCCTGAAAATCATCATGTGTATTATAATGTGACTGACTTAAGTGCAACAATTTTCTGTCTCTCACTGTCTCTCTCTTTCCTCTCTCACATGGAGACACTCACAAAAGCATTTACACAGATATTGCTGTTTATGGGACCAGGGGGCAATAAAACGTGTATTCTCGGTGCAATTTCAATATAGAAATTTTGAACCGGATATTTTAGATAGGAAGTAAAAATACAAATGAACACAACCAGGGAAAATTATAAAAAGTAAGATAGCTGTTTCATTCGCCGGTATTTTGGGATTCGTTTCGTTTTGGAATTAGTATGAAAAAAAAAAAAAACTTGTGATATTCTAGTAAGCAGCACAGAAATGCAGCTTAAATAATACTAAACTTAACTTTTTTCATATCACTTTATGTTGCTTCATTACTGCTTTTTAGACGGAAACAGATACCTAACTCGCGTAGAAGATTTTTTAAAATCCTAATATGATGAAATAATAGTCAAAAGCCAGGAGGAAAGACGGAGACTATAATGTTCTGAATGCTCTGAGCTGATTCAGAATTATTTATTTTACCGCATTGTGTAGTGATTTGTGAGCAAAAATGAAGCGCTTTTGGGAACGAAAAATAGTAGGAACAATCGGTTAACTCCGTGTCTTGCGTAGCGTGTCCGTCTAGTGAATTGGATGCCTCAAATTTGAACCTTTTCGTGTTTACATGAGCACATTTCGTTATTAACTATTTGTATTCAACATCTATGAATGTTTAAGTATAAAAAACGATCAATACTTCAGTATTTTAAGCTTTAAATAAAGCTGTGTTGACATATTTGATAAATATTAGATTAAGAAGGTTTAAATTTCATTTTTCCAAAATTTCGTTTTTATTGTAGACCTACTACTTTTTCTGTAGCCATCCAATGAGAACAAGAACTATATTTTACATGATATGAAGAAGGAAGAAAAGATTCTTCCAATCTTTGTTTTACCGTTCTATTATCAACTCGCGCATGCGTACAAACAAGACACACACAACACACACATACACAGACACGACAACCTCTGTGTAAACATCCTCATATTTTATCGGATAAATCCAAAGAGAATAAAATATATTTACTCTCTGTTTCAGGTGCAATTTTACTGGAGGATAGCTTCACAAGAGGAGTTGGCAAGATGATGTCACGTTTGGCTTTTTCTTCATAGCAACTCTTCCAATTTCGAGACGTAGCACGTGATATCTTTACCACAAATGCACTAGCACTGTTATCCAACTTTCCACTACACACAGTTCACACAAAATAACCAACTTCTCTCCAGCGAGTTGCAGAATGGTAATGGGAAAAGAAAACGATGTCTATACCTGATGAAATGTTTCATGTTTCTTCTCTTTTTCACACTTCTTAAAAATGACGAAAGCATCTAAGGAATGTTGCTTCAACTTTTAGTATGTACTTAAATACCCCGAAGTAGATAAAGTATGAGGGGGGAAAGAAGGTAGATTCACGCAAGATGGGTGGGAAAAAATCATTTACTGGGAAAAGTGTGATAAAAGAAGGGTGAAATTTTTCTGTGGCTCTTCAGGGATGTGGGGGGTAGCGTGTGGAAGAGGGAGGTTACAACTATAGGAAACAGTAAGATTTGGTGATAAACAAAAGAGCTGGTGAATAAGATGTCCGGCGAAGGGTGAATAACAAACGTATCGGCTAGAAGCAATACACGGCTACTGTAGGAAAAAGTCAGGAAGGCAAAAAGGTGGGCCCCATTCTAGCATGTATGTGTATGTACGTGTGGCACATAGGATACGAACCCATAAACCAACCTTCCTTCCATTCGCTTGTCTACTCTTTCGTATCTTTAGTTATGGCCTCAACAAAACGGATGGCTGGTACACCAATCGAACTTCTACACACAAACTTGCAGGCTACACAGGAAGAAGAGAAAAAAATAGAGCATGGCAGAAGCAACACCGGAAAAATAAACACGAATTTTAGATGCTCCACGTGCATATAAAATGTAATCAATTGTCAACCGCTGGGTCAACACCTATTTTGTACATCGCATCCGCATTGTGTGAACAATGTTTAATGCGTTTCTACCTTAATTCGAATGAATTTAGTCACAATTTAATGTTAAAATGTCATGCAAAGTTTAATTTCTAAGAGAGATTTGGCAACGTCACGTTTGTCGGTCTGGGTGGCTCAATTGGTTGGACGCCGGCTTACTAATACCAAGGGCGCGAGTTCAAATCCGGCCCAGACCGATAGTTTTTAAGTGTGTGTGTGTGTGTGTGTGTGTGTGTGTGTGTGTGTGTGTGTGTGTGTGTGTGTGTGTGTGTTTTAAGTATATTTACTGGCATGTGAAAAAAAAACCTGCGGGACAAAATTCCGGCACACCAGCGATGCTGATATGATCGTGGCAATTGACAACAAAATAATTCTTTTTTGCAACGTCATTAAATTGTTTAACTTCATTCGAATTGAAATAAAAATACATTACAGCATAGTTGAATGTTTGTGACAATTATTGATAATAAATCATTTATATCCATTCGCCAAGAAGCTAGAGGGCTCCAAAATATTCAAAATATTTCACACAAATTACTTTTTTTACTGCGAAGCCGTTCTTTATTAACAATAATAGTATTGGAGATGTTTGTTAAGCTCATCATGTAGAATTCCTGATTAACGCATGCCGAAGCAGTACCTTCCACCCGATATTCTGTATCAGATTTCACCTTAAATGCACGTTTTGAGGCTCATGTATCTAACAATTCTGATATGTTGCACCCATGTGACTTTCTCTGATTTTGTACATACAAATTATTTTTACGTACGCTTCTTTCTTTTTCTATGTCTAAGTTAAAACGTTTGGAGAAACTGTATTATTGCTATTTTTAAAGTTTAACATCCTTTAATCGGTTAGGTAATTTCGGACGAAATATAACGGGGAAATGGTACTGTAATAAGCCCGGGGTCCAAAGGGCTTAGTCATGCATCTTTCAGAGTAAGGGAAACCTTATCCAGGTAAATCACCCAAACCCAGATTTGAACTTGAACCTCTTGAACGTAAGCTACACATACTAGGCAACACCCATTTATGTGTAATATAAACCATTAATATCACAGGTTATAAAAATTTATGAAAAAAGCACTTATGACAATAACTTTGCATAGGGCTTCCATGAACTAGTTCACAACTAATACAATTATTTAAATTTTAGAACAATAGTATACAAAATAAAAAATTCTATACTGCACTCATTTAAGTTTCTCTAGTCACTCTTAAGTTATTCTTCGAACTAATCATAATCTAAAATATCCTTAAATGTGAAATTTGGGATGGAAAAGGATTTTATCCATATTTTTATTACGTCCTTCTGGATTATTAGATCTTGTTTGATGACATTTAAACCACTTCAGTTTCAATTCACGTTTACACATGTCGTTGTGTGATACAGACGTAAAGCGATAGTCACATTTTTAAAGCGCCTTGAAATTTTCAACAAATAACAAGGAATACCTGAGAAACAGCTATATCCACCAAAAAATGACAAATTGTGTGCTCTAATGAGATCCACCAACATTTCTTGTTTGTCTCTTACGGTTTACCAGTTACACAAATGTTATTCAGAATGAATAGGACTGCAGAGCCTATTCTCAGAAAATTCTAGATGCACATTTCATTTTCATGAACATAACTTGAAATAATGGAATGTATATAGAAACCATTAGTAAGTTTTGAACAATATCTGTCTTCGACGAGTGAATTTTACAATCCTCGTGTATTATCTTCGAAAGAACTTCAATAAAAGGTTTGCCATACAACAGTCACACACACACACACACGAACGTACCTACACTGATTTTTCCACAAGCATTTTTCCCTCAGGATGCTTCAAATTGTTTTATTTCTGGTGAAATCTGGATATCGAATTTTTGGGTGGAATACAATACTTCCTCTATTCGCTGTAGGTGTGTAGTAAAGAAAATAATATTCAATAATAAAAACGAAGTATCGAAGTATTTCAATACCAATGGTAAAATAGTTTCACCGAGCAGTTGAAAATTTGAAAGACGAGATGAAATCTTGCTTTTTACAAGATTTCATGATGCATCGAATACACATGTAGGTATTCGGTCCTCGTATTTTATGGTGATAGGAATGATACTAATTAAGTAGAACCATAAGAAACTAAGAACCTAGAATGAAGATTGAAATTTACCTGTCAAGTATAAATGCCTTTATAATAAAAATTAAAAGTTTACTATGATATAAACAGAGCAAAGTGTTGTGTGAAGATGTCAACTTTGTAGGTTATGTTAGCAAGAAAACACTAAACATTATGCAGGACATTTTAGTCCGTATTCTACAAATATCTGTATGTGTCAAGCATTTTCATAGTCTTTTAACACGACCCTACGGAATTCCTTATTGATTATGACAATTATTATCCACATTTAGAAATTGAACAGTGTGTGCTCCAGAAAGCATAAGGAAGCTTAGGTTTCATATAATACAACGTTTCACTATTTTTTTACTTTTTTATTTCCAATTGATAACACTCAAATATTACTGATGCACACGACTATAAAATTTGAAAGCAAACAAGAAAGTAAGCCCATGATCATAAAATAAGAGGTGAAAACAATCTATTTTAACGTAGAAACAAAATCTAGTAAAGGATTTTGTAAATACACAATTGAAGCTAATTAAACAACGGGAAACTGAATAGTTTATTTTAATTTGTGTGGTTTTAGGCAAATTTCTAGATTTATATGCTTTAAAAATGCAAATATATTACGGAAAATTAAGGTAACTTTTCTGAAGCTTAACACAAAATGGGCATACTCTCAAAATAATAAAACTAGTGAAAAGATCTTTTTCTAGTTCTAAAGCATTCTTTGGTGCATTAGAAGCACAACAAAGCAATTAAAGCTCTCCCATCACTAAAAGAGCTCACCAACATCTAACACCATTTTAAATTAGATTAGTGTACGTTTTACAGTTATTTTGCTCAGATATAATTTAGTTAGGTATTGCACCAAATTAAAAGCCTCAGCTTCAAAAATACTCAATTATCATCATTGCCTTTTTGTGCACGTTTTTAAAGCATGATTGTAATAACAATTATTGTTCATTAAAGGTATAAACTGTTAAGTTCAAAATAGTTTATTCAACAATTTAACGTTTCTGCATCTTGTTAATATTTTGAAACGTGTAATAGTACAAATATTTAATACAAATATTACGCAGTAGAATATTAAATTAATGTCTTTGAAATCAAAGCAGCTGAAGCATAGGAAATTAAGTATAGTTTATCCACCAGCTCATGGTCCCTGGCAGAAATACCATCAGCCAGGACATCAGTAAATAATTCTAGGTGCACAGCAATATCTGAAGCTGGACTCCTCTTTCAACCAAGAGCATGAGTCAAGTTTCAGATATTGCTGTGCACGTAGAATTATTTACTGATGTCCTGACTGGTTGCATTCCTGCTGAGAACCATGAGCTTGGTGAACAAACTATACATAATTTAACGATAAAAATGGCAGATCTGCCAAACCATATGAGATGCAGATATAAACTTAATATCAGTAAGGGGAGACTGACTATGACTGAGATTGACTTACTGACTGTCTGAGACTGTCTTACTGACTGACAGACTGAGACTGACTGATGGTGACTATGACTATGACTTTTAGTCCTATCTCATCAATCATAAATTTACTAAGTTCATTACTCATTAATTAAAAATAATTTCAGATATAAATACTGGATTTTTAAAAGTTGTATACATGCACGTCCTCCAAGTAAATGAGGTTACTGTTATACAATAATGTAAATAATAATAAATATAAATGTTTTCTTATTTATACAATTTTATAAGGCTATATGCGCAATTACTTTTTTAAATAACCAAATTAGCACCAAGAAAGATCCACGAGAGCATTAAACTGTTTTCAAAATGCTACAATTTCATTTGTATGTCCTCAACAGGTTCTGAGAAAAGGGATTATGTCAGAAAACTTCATTCACATCAAAAGGTGCCCAAAGTAAAAGTGGTGAAAAAGTCATCGTTTTATTTCCCGTGTAAATATGTGCTAGATGTGCTAAAATTCTTCTATGCAAAGTATAAGTCGGAATGGAGTAACTTCTTAAAAAATCTTAATCTCGTACCTGTACAAAATGTTACATATCGTAATTTAGTTAAGCTGTTCACAAACATGCGCAAGACAGGCACAGTGACTGAAACTGACTGACCCAGATTGAGTGACTGACTATGACTGTGACTGACTATGGCTCTGACTGTGACTGACTGAGACTGACTGACCCAGACTTAGTGACTGACTATGACTGTGACTGACTGAGACAGACAGACTGAGACTGATGGTGACTAACTGACGGTGACAGACTACTGACTGAGATCGACCAACTGACTGACGGTGACAGACTACTGACTGAGATCGACCAACTGACTGACAGACTGAGATTGACTTACTGACTGACAGACGGAAACTGTGACTGACAAACTGTGGCTGACTAGACAGAGACTGACTGACCCAGACTTAGTGACTGACTATGACTGTGATTGACTGAGACAGACAGACTGAGACTGGTGGTGACTGACTGACGGTGACAGACTACTGACTGAGATCGACTTACTGACTGACAGACTGAGACTGACTGATGGTAACTATGACTGACTGACGGAAACTGTGACTGACAAACTGTGGCTGACTGAGACTGGCTGACTGAGACAGACTGACTGACGGTGACTGAGACTGACTGGCGCGCGCATACCTTCTTACTTTTCCTATGACATATAGTTAGAGGAAGTATTGTACTCCACTCAAAAATTGTATGTATATGATTTCACCGGAAATACGTGTTTTGAGACTACCTGAAAAAATACATGTTTACATAACTGTGTGTATGTGTGTGCGTGTGTGTGAAAGCCACATAACTCAAAAACCAAAAGTCGGTTAAAAACCAAAGTTGGTATTTAGCTTTAATGACTTTCAGAGATGCGACAAAGATCTTGAAGAAAATTCCTCAACTTTCTTCAAATGCAAAGTAGTTCAGAATTTCAAAGCCTTCATAGAGCGACCATCTTTAAAAGATCTGACTATCGCTCAAAGCCTACTGTATTCCCACTTAGCTCTTGGAGCTACAAGAAAAATAGTAATTAGCTAATTTGCATTAATGCTTATCTCGGCTAACATGAAGAAAATAGGAGGACTAAGAGTTTGTAGCAATATTTAGTACAAGAATAGAGAAAGTCAACACATGTGCTTTTTAAGAATAGTTAGTAAAAGAGTTGAAAAAATCATTTGAGTTCAACACGTCAGATTTTACACACATGCATTGTTTTAATAGAGATGTATCTCCCCATAAAATAAATTTCGAAACAGCATTAGTAGTGAATTCACATAGAAGCTGCAGAATAGAATTTGTTGAACTGGTCAACGAAGGTTAAATTGAAATGTAATACAATAGTGTGTGGTGTGCTGATGAAATAATGTATGGTTACCTGATGAATATGTGGATGTGGTACTGGAACATCCCAGAAGTCACTCTGCTTGAAGCTACGAGCTGTCCTCGACTGTAGCAAACCCCCTTGTTTCGCACTATACCATATGGCTAAACGCAACACCGCCAATCACCAACAAAGGCCATATCTTTTCTTTATTTCATTCGCTATTAAACAGTTCTAAAACTGTTAATAACGTAAGCCCATAAAATGAGCGAAAAGAGAAGTGTAAGAGAGCGAGATGAAGATAACTGTGCTACTGGGTATGAGACAGAGAGGGAGAAACTAACACATCCTACAGAGTACGAAGGCAATGCTTTTTAAATAGCCACATAATAAAAGAAGAGGACAGAGGGAACATACTGGGGCATTTTGTTACGATTTTCTTGCTAAAACGGTATTCCAGAAACACATGCTTCTTTCTTTGATTTATTAAAAGCTTCAGATCTGATAAGGCGTCATTATCACCGTCTCCAATTGCGTATGGTTTATTTCCATTAGGAGTTTCAGAGAAAATTTTGGTAATAAACTAAATATCTCACCCGAATTTTATGGACCCCTGTAAGGGTTTGAAACTAGGATTGCTTTTTATCATTATTTGGTGGTCTATAATTTTCACTCCTAGCTTGGAAATAAATGTTGTTCAGAAAGTAGACCATATTTGTGCCTATGAGTTTTGAATTTGTAATTTATACCATATTCTTTGCCTTTTCTGTACAAGGAGTAGAAAAATAAACACTAAGGGAGCTTCAAATTTCTAGACTCTATACAATTGAAAATAGGTAATAGCTGGGTAGTTTTTGAAAGCTAAACATTTTTCTAGGTATATAGTAATACTGTGAAATATTTTGACCAAATGGTTCAAATAGTTAAGATTCCTATATAACAATTGAAAATATTTGTATGAGCTTGTTTTTTAGACTTTTAAAGTGTACAATACTATAATTTACATTGATTTCTGTAGCATGCGTGTAGAAAGTTTTAAACAAAAGACTAAAGAGAGAGACGATTTGTGCCTTAGGGGTTGAAAATTTGCATGCAAATGAAGGTACTCTAATTAAATGTAAAGTTGTTGCTAGATATTTCAACTGTGTCAAAACACTTATTGTTGACAAGAGTGTAGAAATAAGGCGAAAAATTGGCGACATACAATGTAACTCTCTCGTAAAATAATTACATTTTAAATATTGAGACTCCACGTTTCATCCTCCGAGATGGAAGTAACTAAAAATCTAAGGTTTTGGTAATAAAAGTGTCAAAATATCCTTTGATATGTATTATTGAACAACAGGGAATTGAGTGGGGTAACATGAATATTATGAATATACTCACTAAACACTCCCCTCCTCGAGTATTTAAACATTTTGGAAATACTTTGTTACCTATGTCCGTCCGCAATAGTTGTGCTTTTCAAATTGTGAAAGAACATTTTATAATACTGGAATAGATATAGATTTAAGCATATGATAATTCATGATTCCGTGTTTCAAAATAATGGTTACCATAAATATCGCAGGAATGTTTAAAATAATCTGACATTGTATAAGGGTGGAAACGGAATAGCTGGTATGTCAAGTTTTAAAATGTGAGTTGCTATATTAAGACAAATCAGTAATAGACATAAATCTTTTGGTCATTGGGGGGGGGGGGGGGGGTGACGTATTCGTCTCCATTGTCATAATAAATGTAAAGGACATTGTTGCAGATGGCTCTGGAGCTTTGTGCGTTAGGCATCATTGAACGTAGTAACACAAGTGTTAGCCATTCAAAGGTTCCGGATTCGTATCTCGGTTAAGGTGCCAAGACGAATATCTGGCAACTTTAAGCTCTATGGAACTTGGACTCATTTGAGAATTATTTCACTAATTTCATTCATTCATCATCCTGTACGACCTTAAAGCGGCCCGGATTCGATCCCAGGCAACCGCGTGTGGGATTCCTGGTGGACGAAGCGGCGCTGGGGCGGGTTACATCCTGGTTCTCCAGTTTCCCCCGCCATCTCATTCCACCTGGGCTCCATCTTCACAGTCCATGTATCATTAGTGTCATTGTCTGCGGTGCTGCATGTAGTAAAAGTGGGTGTTAAACACTACAAAACTGTACGACCTTCAAAATTTGAGGACGAACTTTGAAAACACTATTTTCTTAACATGTCATTTTTCTCGTTCTGTTTAGTTCCACGTGTGTTTTTGCTTTTACCACGCAATGTCATTATGATCTTGATGTCTACATTGTCTTATGCTTAATTTTGTTTTCCACTCATTCTTTAATAAGTAGGTAATTTCAATAGCTTATAATATTAAAAGTCAATTTAGTAATGACAATCTTCATAAATCCTTCTTTCTGTAATTTTCGTCAGGAGTATAATTTTTTAATTATTTTCCATAAAATATCTACAAGTGAAATGTTGCAATCCACTTAAACATTGGCATTAAGGTTCAGTAAAACTTACTGTTACGCTTATGGAAAATGCTACATAGTCAATTAAAAAATTGAAATTTAGCTCGACTTATTGGTATATTAAATATAGTTAACCAACCTTACACCAAAGGAAGCATCACAAATAATTTCACACATTCTGAATATTAAGCTCCAAGTTAATATTAAGAAAATGACAGTGTACACTCAAGATTATTTTAAATTGAAACTATAGGTATATGCCCATTATAAGAGTTAGAGCGAAAACGCATCTCTTATTCTCAAATTATCAGAAATTTTACTTTGCAGCAATTTATTAATACAAATAGCACCATTCTGAATTTTAGCAATAATACTTATATCTTCTGTATCACAAAGCATATGACATTAATCCTCATCCTTCTGTGGTCCAATTAGTCCTTGAATTAGGAGCAGACCAGTAGATACATATTAAATTATTACTTATACATAATGCAGCGAAAGGAAGACAAAACGGTCATCAGGCTATATAACTGGCAGTGCAACCAATGAAAGCTGAAGAGAAATTAAAGCTTAGGGACAGAATAACAAAATGACGATGGCTGGAACATATATAGACGTATTAAAATCAACTTAAATTAAGGAAAATGGTGTATTTGAGCTTGTGTGTATGTGTGTGTGTGTGTGTGTGTGTGTGTGTGTGTGTGTGTGTGTGTGTGTGTGTCCACTAGAAGTACAAGACATTAGATATATGAACATGTTATGAACTATTCATTTATTACTTATTTTCATTTTAGGATTATTTATAGTTATTGCTCATTGTTAAGCAATGTTATATTATATGTTATATCTTATTTGTTTAAATATTGTATATTTGTTCATCATTAAACATTGATTTCTTCAAACTTTTCTATATGTAAACGAACGTATGAAAAAACAATGCAGATCGTAATCTGTCTAATTTATAAAATAGGTACCCGACTTCCCGAATAAAGGATAAAACCTGTAAGTGTGTGTCTGTGTGTGTGTGTGTGTGTGTGTGTGTGTGTGTGTGTGTGTGTGTGTGTGTGTGTGTGTGGGTGGGTGGGTGTGTACTTATGTAGGACTTACACCCCCCAGGACTTACAAGTCAGTGCCTAGAGTCAGACACCTGTCGGGGAGCACAGAAACTTGACCGGACAGAGTGAAGACCTGGAAGCGGGTGGTCAGCCCAGCACCAGTTATTAGAGTGAAAAAGTGGACGACATGAAACGCAGGCAAAATCCATGAATGGAAAGGTAATGATGGAGCAGTTACTGAAGTGAATGGCGAGGAAAACCGGAGAACCAGGAGAAAGCCCGTCCAGGCGCTCCTTCGTCCACCACGAATACCACATGTGGTTCCGCGGTATCGAATCCGGGCCACCTA
The DNA here is from genome assembly GCA_030765045.1 of Tenodera sinensis. Taxonomy (NCBI): domain Eukaryota; kingdom Metazoa; phylum Arthropoda; class Insecta; order Mantodea; family Mantidae; genus Tenodera; species Tenodera sinensis. The sequence goes on from CM060969.1 coordinate 45,360,025, forward strand.
GATAGTGGGTGAACGGTCTAGTCGCTTGGCCACGGCGCAGCTGTTAAATATTCTCAAGCGTAAAATAGGTAACATTTCTATGTACGGTCTGCGAAAAAGGTATCTGGTTAAGCGAACCCTCTAATTTTCGATGTCTGATCATCCCTGATGGGAGTAAGCGAGCACTTCGTTGTGAAATGATTGAGGATTGGATGTAGACATTTCGCAAAGCCGTTACAGATTCCAACGTACTTTTACACCAATTCTATCTTCTATAGCTTTAAAGCAAGTCTACGTTAATTACATGTTTCCTCAAATGCATATGATTGAAGAACTTACACAATTTAATGGGCAATACAAGTGATTCACTGTGTAAATAATTAAATGTAAGACGGGTTGAACGCTACATCGTATTTTGCATCTGAGGTATAAGAGAAGTTTCCACTATAGCAGAAAGCCAGTTTCAAGAATCCCAAGATTTAAGAGCTTGTATCATGCCAATCTCGATGAAATCTGATTGACTAATTACTAAATAGGAAAACTTGGGCAAAGTTGAAAATAATTTAAAAAAAATAATGATAATAATACCAATAATACCAATAATACCAATAATACCAATAATACCAATAATAATACTACCACCACCACCACCACCACCACCGCCGCCGCCGCCGCCGCCGCCGCCGCCGCCACCACCACCACCACCACCACCACCACCACCACCACCACCACCACCACCACCACCACCACCACCACCACCACCACCACCACCACCAATAATAATAATAATAATAATAATAATAATAATAATAATAATAATAATAATAATAATAATAATAATAATAATAATAATAATAATAATAATAATAATAATAATAATAATAATAATAATAATAATAATAATAATAATAATAATAATAATAATAATAATAATAATAATAATAATCACTAGGGCGTTCCTATATGCAGAAGTTACCTTTATCGTCCAGTCGTTGCGTCCTCCAGCCGCAGCCAAGACCACGGACCAGTGGAGGTTAGGGGTGGTGGGGGTTAGCACGCCGACTCCTCCGACCTTAACGGGACTCCTGATTTTTTTTAGGGACGCTACCTTTCAATCAGGTCTGAGTCCTGCACCACGTATCGGATCTCCCAGCAGGGGAGAAATCCCATGCGCGTACCGGGGATCGAACCTGGGTCCTCCACGCCAGAGGCAGGCGCGTTATCACTGCGCTACGAAGGCGGTTAATAATAATAACAATAATAATAATAAAAAACATGAAACGGAATGAAATCTTTGTCCTGTCAGGATCATCTCCAGATAGTCTACTAGAGTTATGTGTCACGCAATTATCTGCAATTCCTTGAACTTGGAGATTTTAAAGTAATAAATCTTCTGAGATCAAGGTTTGCCAACTTTCGCATGCCATAAAAATTACACTCTTGAATACGTTTTGTGAAATATACTGCCAGTGGAAAAAGTGCATTAAAACCTCGGCACTATATCAAAGAGCTCCTGAAAGGTCTAAGTACTCTGGAACAAACTTAGCCGGGATACTTTATGAGATACTCCTTAAAAAACACGATGTCAGAACACTTTTAGCTATCCAATTCTAAAAATTGTTCTTTTGGTGTATTCCAACCGAATCTATGGTGAATGGAACTCTTATAAATTTGCACATGAGTCACTATCACAAAGTATCTGTCTGTGATATAAAATTCACACATTCGGTTCGACTTATTTTTACTTTCTCTACTGGTAAGTACGGGAAATATTGTATTCCACCCAAAAATTCGATGTCCAGAAATTACCGGAAATATAGGCTTTGAGACCCCCTGAATCCAAAAAAAGCATTTTTAGAAAAAGGTCCGTGTGTGTATGTGTGTGTGTGCGTGCACGCGCGTCTGTATGCAGCCTTTGGACAGCATAAGTCAAAGACGAAAAGTCGGTTGGTATTTAAGTTTAATGTCTTTCAAGGATGCGACACGAAGATTTTGAAGAAAATGACCCCACCCTAAACTACCCTTTCCATGGAACATTTTCGAACATTTTGATTTTCTTGAAAATATCTAACAATTTTGATTAAAATGCCGTATGTTTGAGATATTTTTATGACAAATGAAATGTATATCTTGAATTTTCTGGTTATAGCCCCGGTAGTCCTATTTATTCTGGATGACTTTTTTTATAACTGGTAAGCCGTTAGAGATAAATCAAATCTTACTATACAAAATGTAGATGTTGCTAAGATAAAGAGTTTAAGTCCTGATAAATCTTTTTGTAGAGTGAACCATTTCGGAGATATTCATTATTATTTGTGTGAGTTTTGGAGAACTTAGACGTCTGTCAAATCAAACATCGTTATTCAATTCTTTATCGTGCAAATAGAATGCAATTCGAAAGTTTTAAAAGATTGACTATCGCTCAAGGCCTACTGTATTCTCATATCCCCCTTGTACCCACAAGGAGATAAACAATAAGATAATTTCTCCAAATGCTTATCTCCACTAACACGAAGAAGACATAGGAATAAGAGTAGATAAAGTTATGTGAATGCAACACATCAGATTTTCAATTTTAATACACCACTCAGTGTTTGGATTTAATATAATATTTGAACATATTTTTTTTATTTTTTTCCGGAATACCAAATCGTTGTTATTTCGTTTACTGTCTGGAAGAATTGTTTCACAAGATTAGCTTTTGAACAAAATCATATTTTATAGTTAAATTTCTAATAGTAGGTATAGAAATAAATTTTAAACATGAATGTTGTATTTTCCCACTAATTTGGGGAAAATACGTGTTAATATGACACTAGGCTTATAGGCAGACATTTGAATCACTGTATCTTAAAAGGTCGTACCAGCTATATTACCTAGTACATGTAATTTAAGAGGCGAGTAATTTTTAATGACATTAAAATCTAAATTTGAGCTTTGGCAATATGTAGTCTGATTTTCACAGATGGATATGCTGCATGAAATTTCATAAGGTTTAAACCTGAGTTCAAGCAGATAAGCATGTGTTTGTGTTTGATTAAAGAAGTTAATTTGTACAACACTTATTTCGGGAAGGTTTGTTGAGGAGGGAGAAACATTTCATTTGGAAAGTGATTTCTAAACTATAAAAAACAAGGTTATTAAGCACACAAGTATTTTATTGTATTGTTGATTTATTTTTCAATAAAGTATTAGAAGATCATGTTTTAAATGTGCTTGATAATGTGTGATATTAAAACCCACAGTATGTTATTACTCAACTGTCTTCCTATCCTATATTTTCCGTCTCTCAGGAGCATTTATTTCCGATTCTAAGCAGGTAAAACAATTGGGCTCGTAACGCGCTGCATTTGGGACGCTGTTCATCTGTTAAACACGTTTTCAGGAAGAAATAAGAACATAAAGAAATAGTTCTGAGGAACCAGAAAACAGAAAAGTTGTGATGAATAGAAGGATTGTTTACAGAAAGTAAGAAATATATTGATTAACATTAAGGTACCTAGTGATTGCTTTTAGATAGAAATTTTTCTTCTAAACGCACATAAACTGAAGAACAATACACATTTCTAAGGTTACTTCAAATTTTAATGGTTTGCACTAGTAATTACTTTCTGTACGCCATTACTGTAGTAAGCAGATCCAGTACTGTATTCCATAAAAATGCGACATGCTGATTTCAGTGAAAATGTACGTTTGACTTCCCCTCAATCCCAAAAAAGGTGTGTGTGTGTGTGTGTGTGTGTGTGTGTGTGTGTGTGTGTGTGTGTGTGTGTGTGTGTGTGTGTGTGTGCGCGCGCGCGCACGCGCGAGCGCGCACCTATGCATGTGTGTCAGTACTTCTGAAAACCATAAAGAAAAAATGAAAGCTTCCTTCAATGCCAAATGAATCCATATAAGAGGATTTTTCCACAAAATCCCCCAATCCAAACTACACTTTATATAGTACATTTTTCGAAGACTTATTTTATCAAAAAAATGGCTGTAAGGATTTTGAATCGAATACTATGTAGGTATTTATGATGTTTTTATGAAAATGAAATATATTCCTTAAATTTTCTGGGAATAGCCTCGTAAATCCACTATATTCTATTAAACGGTAAACCGTAAGAAATATACAAAATCTTATTCTTATTCTTTACTCGATTACCCTCCCTTTGTGCAGAACTTACAAGCCTGTGCCTGGCATCAGATGCCTGTCGGGGAGCACAGGAACCTATGGGCCGGACAGAGTGAAGACCTGGAAGCAGTTGGTCAGCTCAGCACCAGGTATGACAGTGAGGACAAGGATGATATAAAATGCAGGCGAAATGGATGAATGGAAGGGTGATGATGGAGCAATTGCTGGAATGAGTGGCGAAGGAAACCGGAGAACCCACAGAAGACCCGCCCAGACGTCGTTTCGTCCACCAAAAATACCACGTGCAATTCCCTGGGATCAAACCCGTTCCGCCTATGTGGCAGGCCAACGATCTAACCACTCGGCCACGGCGCCGCAAAAAATATGGCAAAATCTTACAAAAAAATGTAGAGCTCGTTAAAGTACACAAATTGCATCAAATTCTTTCCTTTTTGTTAGTTTGAATTTTCAAATACTTTTTGTTTCCTCCTGGTCATATAAAGATCACCCGGTAACGTCTGTGGCCCGCAATCTGGAGTTTGCGGGTTCGACCTCCGTGGCCGCGCACTCTGACATGGGTTTTTCCGTGGTTTCTCCATGTCACTTAGGCGAACGCTGGGGTGTACTTTCAGGCGTGTAGCGTTGGTAGTGCCGGGCAGATGGCGCGGATGATTGCGCATGGTAACTGCTGTTCTGGGCGCTAAATGGCGTTTGGCCGGCCTTGTCCTCCCTCGGGAGCGGGGCGCTCAGAGCGACATCAGCCTGGCTGCTGGGTGGGTCTTGGTGTCGAGATGAAGAGATCTCAGCACATGTTTGGGACTTCCGCGTGTCTCTGTGGCCTGTCTAGCTGCGACCCTGTGTGGCACCTACAGTTCCCTCATTTCATCCTTGTCCCCTTTATAGCCTTTAAGATAACGATATTTTAAGCGCTCACATAGCGATAAACTTTTAGCGCATTTAGAGGTTCTGACTATCCCTTAGTCCTAGTGCAATTCCTAACCTCTTTGTACCTATAAGGAAATTGGCCTGTATTAAAACGATTTCTGCAAAAGTTTAACGAGAGGCAGGTAACAATAGTTTGTTCAGTGGATAGAG